>JAJHSJ010000003.1:99445474-99538698 GCA_021015155.1 Magnolia officinalis
CCCAACTCTTTCATAAAACCTTGCATCCACACCATCTCTTGCATGCTTCTGTAGCCGAAACATATTCTGCTTCTGTCGTACTGATAGATACTATCTTTTGTAACTGAGAGACCCAACTAACTGCAGCACTACCCAGAGTAAAAACATAACCTGTAGTGCTTCTTCTGCTGTCGATATCTCCTGCCAAATCTGAATACACATAGCCTTGTAACTTAATTTCTGATCCACCATAACATGGCCCTATGTCCTTAGTACCTACCAAGTATCTAAGGATCCACTTCACAGCTTCCCAATGTTCCTTCCCGGGGTTGTTCATGAAGCTGCTAACAACTCCCACTGCTTGAGCAATGTCTGGCCTCGTGCTCACCATAATAGCATACATGAGACTCCTAATAGCTGACGCGTATGGGACTTTACCCATGTAGTCTTATTCCTCTTGTGTCTTTGCACCTTGCTCCTTAGATAGCTTGAAGTGGTTGGCTAATGGAGTGCTAACCGGCTTAGCACCTCCCATATTGAATTGATCAAGTACCTTGGCTATATACTTTGCCTGTGACAAAACTAATTTCTTGTTTTTCCTGTCACGTTTTATCCTCATGCCTACGATTTGTTTTGCAGCTCATAAATCCTTCATGGCAAATTCTCTAAACAATTGTCTTTTGAGATCTGAAATGTCCTTTATGCTTGAACCGGCCATAAGCATATCATCAACGTATAGAAGAAGGATGATGTAAGACGTATCAAACTTCTTCAAGTAACAACAATGGTCTGCATGACATCTCCTAAAACCGTTTCCCGACATGAAACTGTCGAACTTCTTATACTACTGCCTCGGGGCTTGCTTCAAGTCATATAGACTCTTCTTCAGTCTGCACACCTTGTTCTCATTATCTGGTGCCACGTATCCTGTCGGCTGATGCATATATATCTCTTCTTCAAGGTCCCCATGAAGAAAGGCTGTCTTAACATCTAGCTATTCTAGATGTAAGTCCTCTGAAGCCTCTATACTTAAGACCATACGAATCGTAGACATTTTCACTACTGGTGAAAATATTTCAGTGAAATCGATACCTGCCTTTTGTTGAAACCCTTTCACAACCAATCTGGCCTTGTATCATTTCGAACCATCGTGCTCCTCCTTCAGTCTGTAAACCCACTTGTTATGAAGAGCTTTCTTACCCTTGGGTAGAGTGACTAGCTCCCATGTACGATTAGACTCAAGAGAGTCCATCTCATCATCCATGGCCTGCTTCCACTTAACCTGTATATCCGACTGTAACGCCTCTTCAAAACACTCTGGCTCACCATTATCCGTCAGTAGTAGATAATGTAAGGAGGGTGAGTATCGGACCGTGGGTCTCCTCTCCCGAGTAGACCTCCTCACAACCGGTGTATGTGGTTCTGCTTCATCCTGTGGCGTTGTAACACCCATATCCGGTAACTCTTCCAACTCTACGAATTCCTTTTTCACGACCTTATTTTCCTGCACACTGTCCTTATGCATCACTTTTTCATTTAAGACTACGTCCTTGCTTCTGATGATTTTTCTGTTTTCTGCATCCCAGAACCTGTAGCCAAAATCATGCCGCACATAGCCTATAAATGTGCACCTCCCGGACTTCGCATCCAGCTTGTTTCTGTGTTCTGCATCAATGTGAACATATGAAGTGCAACCGAACACTCTGAGATGTGCAAGGTTCACTTCCTTCCCAGTCCGCGCTTCTTCTGGTAGCCCACCATCCAATGGTGCTGAGGGACTTCTATTGATGAGATATGCGGCAGTATTCACAGCATCTACCCAAAAGGTCTTGGACAACCCTGCATGTAACCTCATGCTCCTGGCACGCTCAAAGATGGTCCTTTTAATGCGCTCAGCCACACCATTCTGCTGTGGTGTCCTTGGAATCATTTTCTGATGTTTGATTCCATTTGCTGCACAATACTCCTCAAACTTCTTATCACAATACTCTCTCCCATTGTCAGATCTGAGACACTTTACTGTTTTACCTGTTTCATTTTCTACCATAACTTTCCACTTCTTAAATACATCAAATACATCAGATTTATGTTTTAAGAAGTAGACCCACAGTTTTCTACTAGCATTATCAATAAAGGTAACAAAATAACGTTAGCCACCAAGAGATAATACCTGTGCCGGTCCCCACACATCAGTGTGTACAAGCTCCAACAGATGTGTCTTTGGAGCGCGTCCCGTCTTCTTGAAGCTTACCCTCTTCTGCTTGCCATACACGCAGTCCTCACAAAATTCCAAGTCAATAGACTTCAGCCCTGGTAGCTTTCCTTTCGACAATAGCACTTTCATCCCTTTCTCACTCATATGTCCCAGCCTCTGATGCCATAACTATCCATTCATTTCAGTTGATGCGACTGCGAGTGAACTATACGATCCTGAAGTCATGTACAAAGTACCTTCCTTTTTGCCTCGAGATATTACCAAGGCACCTTTTGTGATATTCCAGGAGTCACTGGTGAATGTCGTCACATTACCGGTATCGGCCAACTGTCTCACTGAGATCAGATTATGTTTCAAACTCGGTACATATTTGACATCCTTTAATTTCAAGACCGTTCCGTCTTTCTGATTTACATGAACATCCCCCTTTTCAATAATATTGCACGGCTCATCATCACCCAGGTAGACTCTCCCAAAGTCACCTGACAAATAATCACGCAGAACTTCCTTACACGAAGTAACATGAAACGAAGCACCCGAGTCTATAACCCAAGACTTATTCATCGCATCAAGAGACAAGATCAACGCCTCTGTGTCACTCTCCTCAGACAGATTCACTGAATCCTTCCCGCCTTGAGAGCTTCCTTCTTGTTTCTTGAGCACCCTGTAATCACGTTTCATGTGCCCCTTCTTGCCGCAATTTCAACACCCGTCTTTGTCTTTCGGTCAATTAGACTTCTTCCTCGACTTAGAACGCCCGTGTTTATTGTCTCATTTGTTCAGCGATCTTCCTCTTCCTTCAACGTTTAGAGCATTCCCTGAATCCCCTGAAACTCCTGATGTCTTCCTTCTAGAATCTTCGCTAAGAATTAGACCGACCACATCATCAAATTTTAGCTTTGTCGATCCTGAAGAATTGCTCACAGCAATCACCAAACCATTCCAACTGTCTGGCAAATTGGATAAGATCAATAACGCCCTGACTTCATCCTCAAAAGCAATGTCAACGGATTTCAACTGGCTTGTGACTGTATTGAACTCGTTTAGATATTCAGTCACGCTCCCACCATCTGACATCTTCATGTTGAATAGTTGTTTCATAAGATGAACCTTGTTAGATGCTGAGGGCTTTTCATACATGGTGGCTAGGGCTTCCATTAATTCTTTTGTCGTTTTTACCTTAGATATATTGAAGGCGACGCTCTTAGACAAAGAGAGTCGGATCGTTCTTAAAGCCTTCCTATCCAGTAAAAACCATTCATCATCTGTCATCTTTTCTGGTTTCTTCTCTTTTCCTCCTAGAGGAATATAGAGGTCCTTCTGATATAGATAATCCTCCATCTGCATCTTTCAGAAGGCAAAGTTTGAACCATCAAACTTCTCAATTCTAGTTTTCCCTTTTTCTGTCATCGCTCCCAATAGAACTAAACCAAAGCTCTGATACCAGTTGTTGCGCAGTACGCCAACAACGCAGTGAGCCTAGATCCAATCTCAGGCCTCACCCACAAACGATAAACAAGAAGAAATATAAATTAGAAAGGAATAAAAGCATTCAAACAAACCACAAGACAAGATATACATGGAAAAGTCCTAAACTAGGGTAAAAAACAACGGAATCAAAATTCCACTATGAAGAGAAACGAAGATTACAAGGCAATATACTAACCTCTCCTTTGGAAGTACAGAGAAAATCCCTTGCCCACACCTTAGAAATATTTTTCAATATTCACCTTAACCCTAGAATAACCCTAGGGACCCCAATTTATAGTTTTGACAACTTCTCTTTCGCTTCCCAGTTGCGAAAAGGACTTGCGACACGAAATCCGCAAAACTCCTTCCGCATCCCAGTTGCGAAAGGACTTGCGACACGAAATCCGCGAAACTCCTTTCGCATCCTAGTTGCGAAAGGACTTGCAACACGAAATCCGCGCAACCTTGACTGGTCGTGGGCGGCCCCAGACGTGGCTCCACTTCTCAACAATTAATGGATACAAACATTTATAAAACTATTAAAAACCTTTTGGATAAATATACTAGTAAAAAAAACTATATGATGGGTGGGCATATCTAAGAGTGTCCTTAAGAGACCAATATATCTCTTATTCACTTAGATAGACCTCATTTGTATTTTAATGCATAGACCAAATGATGTAGAGAGGGACGCGGACAGTTACATGGCCAAGATGGATCGGAAAAGGCCTGGTTGACGATAAAAGTGATCCGGACCGTCGGACCTTAAATCAAGCGTATCTTGCAATCCGGAATGAGTTATCAGATGTAAAATATATGCTTTTGGGGTAGAACAAGCTACTTTAGTCAACCAACCCCGCTACACTAGGTTGCATAAGCCGGATTTGCATAATACACCTGGATCAACGGTCGTTTCCCTATTTTAATTCTGTTTTTACTATAAATAGTAAGTTTTAGTTTGATTAAGAGTTGCGCCCAACGTGAAAAGAACGTAGAATAATTAAGAGAACAGTTTGGTGAAACCAAATAGTACACTTATTATTTTTGGCCGAAAACCTTGTGCACTAGTAGACATCATGACCGTCTATAAATAGTAAGTTTATTATTTATAGCAAGTCACGAATTCTACGAGTTTTAGTTGTAGTTTGATTTTGATTTCTTTCTCATTGCTTGATATCCCTATTTAAAGGGTTGTAAACTCATTTTTATTAATTCATTAATCAATTTTAAATTTATTAGAATTTATTTCTATTTTCTTGCTCTCTTTCCTCGTGGATTCGAGAAGTCTCTTTGAGGAGTCCAGAGAAGCTTCGTGGATTCGGAGTAGTTATCCTTGCGGAAGACGGTGATCGACCTCATCACATTCATCCCTGCGTCACCAAACAATACCCATATATGAACCATTACAATTGACTCCATGAGATGGGTCATATCACATTAGAAACTTGAGTTCTTCATGCGTCCTCAAATCTAATGATAAATTAAAGTTGGTATACACGTAAGTCTACCATGGTCCAAACATAATGAATTTACTAGTCAAAATATTTGAATTGATATTTTAGTGCAAGTGTCTAATAAGACTAATACTAAGAGCCTTCCATGACAAACCTTTATTCTTATGTAGGTAGGGTGTGGGCATGCACACTGACTTTTTGTTAAATCCAATGGTGGAGACCTTTCATCCGATTCATCGTTGAGTTCCTCATACAAGATAATGACATAATAATGATTGTTATGGGAAGATCCGAGCCCCTTATAATTTCGAGGGCCGACGTCATCGAACAGATAACTACTCCCTGCGACGCCCACAACTGAAAGATTCACCAATGAGCCACAGAGGCGCCTCGGCCCTGAGACTAATGACCAGGAGGAAACTCGACTTAATAAAGCAGGCCCGACGCTTCGCCTCGGATCTCGTGAAAGAAGTCTTTCGGAACGCACGACTGACGAGAGGCTAAGTACATTGGCTCGGCTCGGACTGTAAACGCGGCCACTGTTCGATGAAGGCGTGTAATCACTCGACTGAGGCCTCATCTGTCGAAAGGACTGAGCCGATTATACACATGCACAATGGGTACTCGAACCCATGATCTCATGTTGAAACTCTTGCGAGATCAATAAAAAGCACGAGCAACCACCCAACCATGGGATGTATGCATGCCAACCCATTAAGTACCCCATATCACGGAGGTAGAAAGGGCCTAAGAATATCTTTTACATAACCGTCCATCAGATAGCCACGAATAAGATGGTTTGACTTTTGCTAATGGTCCCGACCCACTGTGGGACCCAAAATTGTGACGGTGTCGACGGGTGCACCTGTAGCACGCAAGCACGTTTATTTTCTGTTCACTGCATTCCTTCCATTGCTAATAAATGATGTGACTTTGCAAGGATACCGTCGGTGTGTTTTGGGATTTTCGGTTTGTATAAACAAGGCCATGGTTCAGTGGTCCTAACCACTGGTCTCTGTTTCCCTATCATAGATGGAGACTATCGACTATCGGAACATCCCAGCCTCTCGTCTTCTGATGTTTTTCAGTCGAATGAATTTGTATTTCTGGTGCCTCTTCTCGGTTTGACCGGTATTTTTAGGCAAAAACAATGAACAGACAGTCGATCCCATGATCGGTTACTCGCCACCCTTCCAAGTTGTGGTGTACAGCCCCTCGTACAGAGATCCCGGATAACCAAAATCTAACGAGAGAAATCAGATGGTTAGGATCTTTCAGGCGGTGTAAAATTAAGGGTCACCCTGCATCCCTGATGGGCCACACGATTTGGAGGGCCTGTATTGCTTGGGGAATCAGTACATAGCGAGTTAGCAACGGATGCGAGAGACTTACACCCTCGCCACACTTTCGGCGAGAACTTATCTTGTGATGGAGCCCACCGCCTACTAGCGCACGATAGTGACTAGTCTTTCATGAGCCACAACAGGCCACTTCTTCGCGAGTCATGCTAGTAAGTGCACTTCCCTTTCGTTTTGCGCTCGCCTACCACACGTGGCAAGCCGACATACATGGGAAACGGATTGGCTACTCCCCCTGACACCAGCCCCGTTGCTGGTGGTCAGTGCTCTGTGGGCCCACCATGATGTGTTTCATCCATTCCGTTTATCCACTTTAAAGATCATTTTAGGGCTTTATCCCAAAAATGAAAGGGATATAAATATCAGGTGGACCACACCACAGGAAAACAATAGTGATTGGATATCCATCATTTAAACCCTTCTAAGGCCCAATGTACTGTTTATTTGACATCCAAGCTGTTGATTAGGTCATAAAGATCCAGATGAAGGGAAAAAACAAAGATCAACTTGATCCAATACTTTTATGGGCCCCAATTTTTTTTAATGGTTGACGTTCATTCAACACTGTTTCCTGTAATGTGGTCCACTCGATATTGGAATATACCTAATTTTTTGTATAATGCGATAAAATGATCTAGAAAATAGATGGACGGCATTGATGTAACACATACATCATGGTGGGGCTCACAGAGCACCGACCATCAGGCATTGGCTGGTGGCAGGGGGAGTAGCCAATCCGTTTCCACGTACATGCGGATCGTAATGGATAGATGTCTTGTTTCGAAACTTTTAATGGTCATTCACTACTGTTTCCAGTGGTGTGGTTTACCTGAGAGTTGGATCTTCTTAAAGTCTGGGATAACGTATTGAAATGATATGGAAATACGGATGCACGGCGTGGATATTCAACAAATTCATGAAGGTGAACCCCACACGGTAAGCATAACACCCACTGAGGTGTTACCCGGGTAACACCTAATCCCCTCCCTGTTTTTCTAGGAGTTAAAAAAACAAAAATCTTAACCTGATGCTCTGTACCATGTGCTCGGAATTGCACTAGTGGGGCCATGGTAATGCGATGCTAACGATTGGTCTGTGATTCCCATTATGGATGAACGATCCGCCTCTAAATCTGCCAGATTGGAAACATCTAGCCACAAATCTATGCCCGAAAGGTTTGGATTATTCAATACAGGATGTTTATGGTATATGGTATATTCACAGAGGGTCCAAACAGATAAGTGGGATGGATCAATAAACCATAGGTCCACTCATAAGAACTGAAAAGCTGAGTATATTGAGAAAATGTATTGGGTCACGTTTATATCTAATTTCCATTATATGTAATGCCATGATGTTTGTATGCCATCCAAACCGTTCATAGGATTATTATTTATTACCACTCCGATAAACTGTAGGCAAAAATATCATCCTGTTAGATCACTTCTGTGGGACCCACAGAGTTTGCAATGGTGGCTGTTTAATCCCTTCCGTTTCATTTGGTGTGGCCCACCTGAGTTATGGATCTTCCTGATTTTAGGATTCTGTCATATTTTGATCTTGAGAAATTGATGGACGGGGTGGATTTTGTCTTGGGAATCTCTATGGCCCATATAGACTTTAGCCGTTGGTTCAGGGTCATATTAACTGACCCAGAACGTTCGTATGATGGACCACATCGCCATGGGGAAACTCAAAAATTGTCATTGAAATATTTAAATCCTTATATATTTCAAAGGTTAAATATTTAAATTAACAAAAAGGGTTGAAATATTCCAATCTAAGAACTTTAATTTATGTCTATCCCCATCCAACTTGTGGCCTATAATGTAAACGGTTTGGATCAGTTATAAGATTCCCGCGGATCCAAAAGCTAAAACCCCGACGTATCCAATATCAACACGGCAATGGCGTATCGTAGAAAATATATATCGAATAGACCCTCTGCCAGTTGAGAAAAGAGACATCTAGGCGTGCTTTGTGAGTAGCCACATCCGTCAATGTCTCTATTCTATTAATTCAATCAAAAGAGTTGTGAGGCATCACCGTCAGTCCAATTGTCCAAGTTGAAAGGTGTGGAAAGCTACGAATTTTCGCTTCCAACAAATGATTTCCCTTTTATATATACCAAGTTACCAACCGATGGCAGCTGTATACAGGCGTCAAAATGTCAATATCCGACCAGCTATTCCTCGCTCATTTATATTGGGCCCCAATGTCAGCCCCAATCAATCCATGACTGGTGGACAACTTGCGTTGGGCAAATCCAGATCTCGATTGGGCTGGGCTTTAGCATCAAATCCATGGCATTTAATGGACTTTTTGGACCCATTTGGATACCACCATGAATAACCATCGAAGTAAAAGTAACTCATGCGATAGCTTTTAAATTTTTTGCTTCTCAATTTCCAACTTCTTGTACACATCAAAGGTAGGCCCACGTTATGGATGGCTCACATCAAAGGTAGGCCGATGTAGGCCCCGCATGATAGACAATCCACAATGAAGGTGGGGTCCACATGATGGATGGTCCATATTAAAGGTGGGCTCCAGAGGATGGGTGTGGATATTGAAGGTGGCCCCACTTGATGTACAATAACATTGAAGGTGGACCCGACATGATGGATGACCCACATCAAGTACGCCCCATAGATTGGATGCTCCACATTAATTAAAGGTCGGTCCCAATGATGAACGACCTGCATCCAAGGCAGGTCCTGCATGATGGACGACCCACATCGAAGGTGGGGTCTACACAATGGATGGTCCATATCAAAGGTGGGCTCCACATGACGGATGACCCACATCAAGTGGGCCTTGCATATTGGACAATCCACATTAACGGTTGGCCCCTAATGATCCTGGCCCACATCTAAGGTGGGCCTCGGCATGATGGACGGCCTACATTGAAGGTGGGGTCTGCATAATGTATGATCCACATCAAAAGTGGACTCTACATGATGGGCAGTGGACACTGAAGGTGGGCCCAAAATGATAGATGATTTATTTTAATGGTGGGCTACACATGTGGGCCCCATATGATAGATGATTTATTTTAATGGTGGGCTACACATGATGGATGACACACATCAAGATGGGCCCACATAATAGATTGTACACATCATGATGGATTTTTTTAACCCATCTTCGACCGGTCGAGAGCCCTGCTCGACTGGTCGAAGGCTGGTGGTCAACCAGTCGAAGGTTCGAGTCGTGACACGACTCAAAGTCCAATGAGTTTTTTTGTTGTTTTTTACTATAGCTACAACTGGTCGAAGGGATGGCTCGACTAGTCGAAGGAGTCCTACAACCAGTCGAAGACTCGGCCCGACTAGTCGTAGGTTACGCAGTTTGTTCCACGATCTTGCGCGAAACTGCGGATTTGAGTCCTTTCGCAACTAGGATGCGAAAGGGAAGTTTCATAAACTATAAAAGGGGCTGCCTAGGGTTTTCTAGGTAGAAAAAGAGGGTTTCCTAAAGCTTTACAAGGGATTTGCTAAAGGGTTTAGGGCTATCAAAGGTGAGAGAGAGAGAAAGAGAGAGAGGAAGCATATAGAAGGGAGGTTCTGCTCGTGGAGGTTATCTACTGTGCAATCTATATCTCAGCGCTTATATGTCCTCTAATCGGTTAGATCTCTCCGTTTTCTCTATTTCTCTTATTGTTTATTCACTCCTGCGCGAGTGAAGAAGGTTGTAACGTTCTACTTCATAGTGGATTGTTGATCTAGACGAGGTCCCGTGGTTTTTACCTATTTGAGGGTTTTCCACATAAAAATCTCTTGTGTGGTGTGTGATTGATGCATTGATTGTTTTCATTGCTTTATTATCCATAATTTTGATTTGTTCTGGAGGGTTAGATCCTAAGGTTTTGTGCAAGGCCCCCAACAAAGTGGTATCAGAGTTAAGTTCATTGAACGGGTAGGATCGGTTTTGAATTATGGAAGGTGGCTCATCAAGGATGATCAGCCTCAATGGTTCTAACTGGACCATATGGAAGGCGAAGATGGAGGACTTGCTTTATTGCAAAGACCTATATTCTCTAATTTTAGGCATATCAGCAAAATCCAAGGATATGACTGATGATGATTGGAAGAAGATGGACCGAAAGGCGGTGGGGTTTGTTAGACAATGGTTGGATGATTCAGTGTTCCACCATGTGTCTACGGAAACCTCAGTCGCTAGCCTATGACTGAAATTACAAGGGCTGTATGAGAGGAAGACAGCCGGTAATAAAATTTTTCTGATAAGGCGACTTGTGAATCTCAAGTTCAAGGATGGTGGTTCTGTGGCTGAGCACATGAATGAGGTCAGCAATATAGTGAACCAACTCACCTCTATGAAGATGGTCCTGGATGATGAATTGCAGGCTTTACTATTGCTTAGTTCATTGCCTGACAGTTGGGAGACATTGGTGGTGTTTCTAAGTAACTCCGCGCCAGACGGAACGATATCCATGGAATAGGTAACCAGTTGTCTCTTCAATGAGGAGACAAGGAGGAAATCTCAGGGGTCTACTCAGCAAGAGGCTCTTGTGACACAGGAACGGGGGAGAGGAAAGAACAGGAAGGGCGGGAAGGCCCGAGATAAACCAAGAGGCAAGTCGAGTAACAGGAAAGATGTTGATTGCTGGAATTGTGGCAAGAAGGGTCACTACAAGCATGAATGTCGTGGTAAGAAGAAAAACAAGAAAGGAAAAGGGAAGGAAGATGAATCAGATTCTATTGCGGTCACTTCAGATGGCGACATGGTAGTTATTCTTTCTGCAGATCATGATGTATGTCTCACGGCTGCGAGTCAGGACACCGACTGAGTGATAGACTCGGGAGCTTCTTTTCATGCAATTCCACATAAGGACTTCTTCACAAGCTACAAGTCAGGTGACTGTGGGACTGTGAGGATGGGAAATTCTGGCGTATCGAAGATCGTGGGAGTTGGTGATATTTGTGTGAATACCGATGTGGGCTGCACATTGGTTCTCAGGGATGTGAGGCATATCCCAGACCTTCGCCTCAACTTGATGTCGACGGGAAGGTTGGATGATGATGGCTATGAAAGCCGGTTTGCTGGTGGACGATGGAAGCTTATCAAGGGTTCATTGACCGTGGCAAGAGGAAAGAAGTTTTGCACCCTTTACAAGGCAAGTGTCAGTATGTGCAAAGGTGGGTTGAACGCAGCGGAAGATTCAGCTATTGACATGTGGCACAGGCGTTTAGGCCACATGAGTGAAAAAGAGTTTCAACTACTAGCAAAGAAGTGGCTCCTTCCAGACGTGACAGGTACACCTCTCAAAACCTGTCTTGATTGTTTATCAGGGAAACAGCATAGAGTTTCATTCGTTAAAATTGCTTCTCATGTTAATAAAGGGCATGCATTATATTTTGTTTATTCTAATGTTTGTGGTCCTATGAGGACAAAAACCTTGGGTGGGGCATTGTATTTTGTTACTTTTATAGATGATGCATCTAGGAGGGTTTGGGCTTATGCTTTGAAATCTAAGGACGAGGTCTTTGGTGTGTTTAAATTGTTTCATGCTATGGTCGAGAGAGAGACAGGTAGACCACTGAAGTGCATCCGCACTGACAATGGTGATGAATACATTGACGACTTTCATGAGTATTGTAAGTCCCTGGGTATACGGCATGAACAGACGGTTCCCAAGACCCCCAGCATAATGGTGTAGCTGAGCGAATGAGTCGCACCATTGTTTAGAGAATCAGATGCATGTTATCCCATGCGAAATTGTCCAAGACATTTTGGGGAGAAGCAATGCACACAGCGGTGTATTTGATAAATAGGTCTCCATCAGCCCCATTGAATGGAGAAGTACCTGAGAAGGTGTGGACTGGACATGATCCATCGTACAGTCATCTCAGAGTGTTTGGATGCAGGGCATCCGTTCACGTACAAAAGGACGAGAGGTCCAAGCTCGATATGAAGATCAGGCAGTGTGTGTTCTTAGGTTACGGTGATGAAAAGTTCGGTTACAGATTGTGGGATCTAACCGAGTGGAAGCTCGTCAAGAGCAGAGATGTGGTTTTCTTTAAAGATCAGTGTATAGAAGACATTGGTAAGCCAGAGAAGAACCAGCCTAGTTCAGGTGAGCTAGAGGACATGGATCCGATTATTCCTCCCGTGGTGCCTGATGATGGGGGAGTACAGCAAGGTGCAGAGGACGAGGGAGTTCCTTCAGAAGATGGACCAGGGGAGCAGCCCCCACTTGATCCACCTATTGAGCCACAGGTGATGAGGTCATCTAGGAACAGACAGCCGTCTAAGAGGTACTCGCCACATGAGTACATTATGCTGACTGATGGGGAAAGCCAGAAGATTATTCTGAGGCCCTAGCCGACGAGCATAAGGAGGAGTGGTTGAAAGCTATGCAAGAGGAGATGGAATCCTTGCATAAGAACCACACCTATGATATGGTGAAATTGCCTGAGGGTAAGAAAGCTTTGAGCAACAAGTGGGTGTTCAGAAAGAAGATTGAGCAGAAGAATTCATAGACGAGGTTCAAGGCCAGACTTGTGGTGAAAGGGTTTGGTCAGAGGAAAGCCATAGACTTCGAGGAGATATTCTCACCAGTGGTGAAGATGGCATCCATACGGGTGTTGCTTGGGTTGGCGGCTAACATGAATCTGGAGATAGAGCAGTTAGATGTTAAACTGCCTTTCTCCATGGTGACCTGGAAGAAGAGATCTACATGAACCAAGCAGAGGGGTTCGAAGTCAAGGGCAAGGAGCATATGGTGTGTGGGCTGAGGAAGAGCTTGTATGGGCTGAAACAAGCTCCATGGCAATGGTACAAGAAGTTCGACTCGTTTATGTTGAAACATGGGTATGACAGAACGGAGTCGGACCACTGTGTGTTCACACGCAAGTTCTCAGATGGTGATTTCTTAGTTCTGCTATTATACGTTGATGACATGTTCATCATGGGAAAAGTCATCAAGAAGATTGACAGGCTGAAACAGGAGTTGGGCAAGTCTTTTGCGATGAAAGACTTGGGCTCGGCTAGACAGATCCTAGGAATGGAGATAACCCGTGACAGAAGCAGCAGGAAGCTCTGGCTATCATAAGAGCGGTATATTGAGAAAGTCCTAGAGTGGTTTAATATGAATGCAGCGAAGCCGGTCAGTACTCCACTAGATGGTCACTCAGGCAGTGTCCCAAAACGAAGGTAGAGGTGGAAGAGATGCAGAAGATACCGTAAGCGTCTGCGGTAAGAAGTTTGATGTATGCTATGGTGTGTACACGCCCAGACATAGCATATGCGGTTGGTGTTGTCAGTCGGTATCTTGCCAATCCTGGCAAAGAGCATTGGGCAGCAGTGAAGTGGATATTGCGGTATCTAAGAGGCTCATCTAGGTTGAGCCTATGCTATGGTGACGGTAAACCTGTGTTAGAGGGCTACACAGATGCAGATATGGCAGGTGACATAGACTTCAGGAAGTCTACATCGGGGTTCATGTTCATGTTTGCAGGGGGAGCGGTTTCTTGGCAGAGCAAGCTACAAAAGGTCGTAGCATTGTCGACGACAGAGGTCGAATATATCGTTGTCACAGAAGCATGTAAAGAGATGCTTTGGATGAAGAGGTTCCTATAAGAACTTAGCCTAAAGCAGGAGGAGCACGTGGTCTATTGCGATAGTCAGAGTGCTATACACTTGAACAAGAATCCAAGTCAGCATTTCAAGTCAAAACACATTGAGATACGGTATCACTGAATCAGGGATACTTTGGAACAAAAGGTGTTACAGCTTGAGAAGGTCCACACGGACGATAATGGGTCAGACATGATGATCAAGACTTTGCTCAAGGGCAAGTTTGAGGTTTGTAGAAACCTGGCCAGCTTAAAGAAGGTGGATCCCTCCTGGGTCAAAAAGGAGGAGATTTGATAGGTTTTTTTGACCCATCTTCGACCGGTCGAGAGCCCTGCTCGACTGGTTGAAGGCTGGTGGTCAACCAGTCGAAGGTTCGAGTCGTGACACGACTCAAAGTCCAGCGAGTTTTTTTGCTGTTTTTTACTGTAGCTACGACTGGTCGAAGAGATGACTCGACTGGTCGAAGGAGTCCTACGACCAATCGAAGACTCGGCTCGACTAGTCGTAAGTTACACAGTTTGTTCCGCGATTTTGCGCGAAACTGCGGATTTGAGTCCTTTCGCAACTGGGATGCAAAAGGGAAGTTTCCTAAACTATAAAAGGGGTTGCCTAGGGTTTTCTAGGTAGAAAAAGAGGGTTTCCTAATGCTTTACAAGGGATTTGCTAAAGGGTTTAGGGCTATCAAAGGTGTGAGAGAGAGAAAGAGAGAAAGAGAGAGAGAGGAAGCTTATAGAATGGAGGTTCTGCTCGTGGAGGGTATTTACTATGCAATCTATATCTCAGCGCTTCTATGTCCTTGTAATCGGTTAGATCTCTCTGTTTTCTCTATTTCTCTTATTGTTTATTCACTCCTGCGTGAGTGAAGAAGGTTGTAACGTTCTACTTCATAGTGGATTGTTGATCTGGACGAGGTCCCGTGGTTTTTACCTCTTTGAGGGTTTTCCACGTAAAAATCTCTTGTGTGGTGTGTGATTGATGCATTGATTATTTTCATTGCTTTATTATCCATAATTGTGGTTTGTTCTGGAGGGCTAGATCCTAAGGTTTTGTGCAAGGCCCCCAACACATCAAAGGTGCTATGATGAGTGACCCTCATCCAAAGCGGGCCTCACATGATGGACGACCCACATTAAGGGTGGGGCCCACATGATGGATGACCTACATTGAAAGTGGGGCCCATCCAGATCAAAGGTGGGCTCCACATGATTGGCAGTGGGGTACTAAAGGTGAGCCCAATATGAGCACAATTCACTTCGAAAGTCGGCCCTTAATGATGAATGACCCACATCCAAGGTGGATGACCCTCTTCGAAGTTGGGTCCTACATGTTGGATGATCCACATTAAAGGCAAGCTCACATGATAGATAGTCCACATTGAAGGCAGGCCTTGGAAGGTGGATGATCCACATGGAAGGTAGGCCGTATATGGTGGACAATTCAAATTGAAGACAAGGCCAAGGTGGGCCAACATAATGAACAATCCACATTGAAGGTTGGGTCCACATGATGAACGATGGATATAAAAGGTAGATTGAACAACTTGGAGGGACAAGTACTTATGTGACTGTGGAAAGAAAACATACTTTTCTACTATCTGGTTGATAATTAGAATGTAGCTTGGCCAAACATTCTTATTTGTTGAACAAGTAAGAATCAAAATAAGTTACTTATGCATATAAGTTGCTTATGTAAAGTAACCTATGGTCCAAATGTTTCCTTAATGACTACATCAAGAGTTCACAAAAGACTTGTGTGATCAAGGTTCGCAAATTGATTTTGGTGTATCATATAGGTTACAGTTGATACTATGTGTATCGCCAGTGTATTAGGCTATTCTGAGTACTCCGAGTCGATGCGGGTCAATACAGTGACATCATTCGTGGCGGTACTAGTATGTATTGGACTTTACATACCAGTTTCCAAAGATACATCAGTTGATGATCTGAGGTGCAAGGGCCCATAAGAGCCTTCCTTCGAGGAAATCCAAAGGCCTCGGGTTGTCACCACAGGCATTCCATCTCGAGTTCCACGCATTTGGTCAGTCATTCTTTCAACCTTACGCAATTAATGAAATGATTGGAATAATTTAGTTCATGTGATTTCATGCTATAATCCAATTTAATTGGTGTTCTCCCACTTTCCCAAAATACCAAAAATATATTATCTAATTAAGATGTGGCCTATTAATTGAACTGTATTCATTCACCCTTTTAAGGAGCAATAACATCCTATTAAAGTATGTAACGATTGTTGGGAAACCGTACAACCTTTTCTTTTTTGTACAAATCAATGGAATTAATGATATAAAAGATTCAATGAATGAAAATCACTTATAACACAAACAATCAAATCATCAAAATATAAGATGTAAGAGACACCAAAATTTTTTATGTGAAAAACACTTTGATGTAAAGGGAAAAATCATGAAACTTAGTTCAATACAAATCCACTATAATAAAAAATAATGAAAGTACAACCATCAAGAAGTTTTTCTTAGATATCTCAACTATATCACCTACATGTGAATTACAAGCAATCAGAAAGAAAGGAATTCTTATCAATTAGGGATTGTAGAAAATCTCCAATACAACCCTATCAAAAGACAATTGAAAGAACTAGTGTTGTGAGTGGAGTTTTACGAGCCTGGATGTAAAGATTTTGGTAGTAGAAAGCTTTTGTTCTTCTTCTACGGTAAAATTCCATTTTCTCTTCTTCTTCCTCTTCTTCTCTTCAAAATAAAAACCCTAAATGTTGTTATAATTAAATCTAAGCAAAAGTCCATTTAAAATAATAATAATAATAATAATAAATTTAGTTACTTAGCTACAAAATGAAAATAAATCCACACATAGGTGGCAATAAAATACTACTTAAGCCCAAACATGTAATTTTCACTCAACATGAGGGACCTATTATCCGTGTGCTTGTCAATTCGGACCATTCAATAGATTCCTTACCCCTCATATGTGCCACCTTTTAACAACCAATAACAACTTGGTCACTCTAAAATGCCAAATCTACAGAAAAATCATACGGCATATACTAGGGATTCAGGTGTGGAAGTAGGAAAGCTTCCTTTTTCGAGTATAAACAGGGAGGAAACAGGAGCAGTTAGAGGAGTCTGAAGCGCAGTTAAAAGCGGGCGCGACACCTAAGTATCGTGCAGCCAAAAGGGCAACGCTAAAGCTCAATCAAGCGTTGCAATTTCTGGACACACATGATTACATCAATAGCCAAAAAATCTTGGCCGGTTCATGACCATTGGTGGGCCATTGTTAGCTTCTGATTTTTTAAAGGAATTCTACATAAATCCATACCGTCCAAGTGTTTATATAAACCAACTACTTTTTTTTAAAAAAATAAAATTCTAGAGACGAGCAAACTACTTTTTTCTTTTAGGAATCTACCTTGTTTCAGAGAAAAAAAAAAAGAGGGAATTTTCTGCAAGCATTTACTTTATTTCCCACGCTAACTAGAGAACTGCTTTCGCTGTACATTATCCCAGAGTGAATAATCTTATAAGGCTACAAAAGTTTCTTATCATGCTAATTTTTTTCTTGTTTTCACTTCATCCCAGTGTGAATGATCTTATAAACTGTTTGGATGTCATATAAAAATCAAGGTGGAGCCCAGGAAGGTTTCAATGGTAGAAAACTCTTTTCCCAATTTTTCCTCTCGTATGGCCCACTTGAGCTTTGAATCCATATAATTTTTTGTATCATGTCCTAAAATGAGCTCGGAAAATGGATGGACAGGATGGATTTATCACAAACATCACGGTGGACCCCACATAGCATCCCAGGCAGGAACTTCCTGCGAAAGCCTTTCCCAGGAAATCCGCGTCGAAGGAGTACTTTTTTGTGGCTATCAATCTCATTGGATCAATTGCCTAAGGTCCTTTTGCAACATCTGATCAGTGTCCTATTCGCGCCCATATGTGTCCAAAACCAGAGATATCTCTCCATGTTGATAAATGCCAAGTTTACTCGCCAGAGTTGGACTCTCCAACCTATTTGGCCATACATCAAGAACCAGACTAGATCTCTCACAGCCTCGCAACATTTGAACGTGTGGAATGTAGAGAGAGTAGTGATGGGTTTTTTTGACTCGTCGTTGACCGATCGTGAGCCCTGCTCGACCGGTCGAAGGCTGGTGGTCAACCAGTCATGGAGTCGAGTCGTGGCACGACTCAAAGTTCAGCGACTATGAACTATTTTTCTCCGGGGTGATCGACCAGTCGAAGGAGGTGCTCGACCGGTCGTAGGTGGCTCTCGACTGGTCGTGGACTCAGTTCGACAGTTGAGGTTACGCAGATTCGTTCCACGATTTTGCGCGGATTTCGTGTCGCAAGTCCTTTCGCAACTGGGATGCGGAAAGGAGTTTCATAATACTTTAAATAGGAGTTCCTTGGGCTTTCTAGGTATGACAAGAGGGTTTTCTAAAGCTTTACAAGGGATTTGCTAAAGGGTTTAGGGCTATCAAAGGTGAGAGAAAAAGGAAAAGAGAGAGAGAGAGAGAGGAAGCTTATAGAAGGGAAATTATGCTCGTGGTGGTTATCTACTGTGCAATCTATATCTCAGCGCTTCTATATCTTCGTAATCGGTGAGATCTCTCCATTTTCTTTGTTTCTCTCATTGTTTATCCACTCCGGCGTGAGTGAAGAAGGTTGTAACGTTCTACTTCATAGTGGATTATTGATCTGGATGAGGTCCCGTGGTTTTTACCTCTTTGAGGGTTTTCCACGTAAAATCTCTTGTGTGGTGTGTGATTGATGCATTGATTATTTTCATTGCTTTATTATCTATAATTCTGGTTTGTTTCGAAAGGCTAGATCCTAAGGTTTTGTGCAAGGCCCCCCAACAAAGTGGTATTAGAGCTAAGTTCATTAAACGGGTAAGATCGGTTTTGAATTATGGAAGGTGGCTCATCAAGGATGATCAGCTTCAATGGTTCTAACTGGACCATATGGAAGGCTAAGATAGAGGACTTGTTTTACTGCAAGGACTTATATTCTCCAATTTTAGGTATATCAACAAAATCCAAGGATATGACTGATGATGATTGGAAGAAGATGGACCGAAAGGCAGTGGAGTTTGTTAGACAATGGTTGGATGATTCAATGTTCCACCATGTGTCTACGGAAACCTCAGTCGCTAGCTTATGGCTAAAATTATAAGAGCTGTATAAGAGGAAGACAACCGGTAATAAGATTTTTCTGATAAGACGACTTGTGAATCTCAAGTTCAAAGATGGTGGTTCCGTGGCTGAGCACATGATGAGGTCAGCAATATAATGAACCAAAACTCCTCTATGAAGATGGTCCTGGATGATGAATTGCAGGCTTTACTTTTGCTTAGTTCATTGCTTGACAGTTGAGAGACATTGGTAGTGTCTCTAAGCAACTTCGCGCCAGACGGAAAGATTTTCATGGAACAGGTAACTAGCTGTCTCTTCAATGAAGAGACAAGGAGAAAGTCTTAGGGGTTTACTCAGCAAGAGGCCCTTATGACACAGGAACGGGGAAGATGAAAGAACAGGAAGGGCGGGAAGGCCCGAGATAAATCAAGAGGCAAGTCGAGTAACAGAAAGGATGTTGATTGCTGAAATTGTGGCAAGAAGGGCCACTACAAGCATGAATGTCGTGGTAAGAAGAACGACAAGAAAGGAAAAGAAAAGGAGAAGGAAGATGAATCAGATTCCACTGCGGTCGCTTCAGATGGCGACGTTGTACTTATTCTTTCTGTAGATCATGATGTATGTCTCACGGCTACGAGTCAAGACACCGACTGGGTGATAGACTCGGGAGCTTCTTTTCATGCGACTCCACGCATGGACTTCTTCACAAGCTACAAGTCATGTGACTATGGGACCGTGAAGATGGGAAATTCTGGCGTATCAAAAATCGTGGGAGTCGGTGATATTTGTGTGAAGACCGATGTGGGCTGCACATTGGTTCTCAGGGATGTGAGGCAAATCCCAGACCTTTGCCTCAACTTGATGTCGACGGGAAGGTTGGATGATGATGGCTATGAAAGCTGGTTTGTTGGTAGGCGTTGGAAGCTCATCAAGGGTTCGTTGATCACAGCTAGAGGAAAGAAGTGTTGCACCCTTTACAAGGCAAGTGTCAGTATGTGCAAGGGTAGGTTGAACGCAGCGGAAGATTCAGCTATTGACATGTGGCACAGGCGTTTAGGGCACATGAGTGAAAAAGGTCTTCAGTTAATAGCAAGGAAGCGGTTCCTTCCAGACTGACAGGTACACCTCTCAAAACCTGTCTTGATTGCTTATCAGAGAAACAACAGAGAGTTTCATTTATTAAAACTGCTTCTCATGTTAATAAAGAGCATGCATTAGATTTGGTTTATTCTAATGTTTTTGGTCCTATGAAGACAAAAACCTTGGGTGGGGCATTGTATTTTGTTACTTTTATAGATGATGCATCTAGGAGGGTTTGGGTTTATGCTTTGAAATCTAAGGACGAGGTCTTTGGTGTGTTTAAATTATTTCATGCTATGGTCGAGAGAGAGACAGGTAGATTATTGAAGTACATCCGTACTGACAATGGTAGTGAATACATTGGTGACTTTCATGAGTATTGCAAGTCCCTTGGTATACGACATGAATAGACGGTTCCCAAGACCCCTCAGCATACTGGTGTAGCTGAGCGAATGAATTGCACCATTGTACAGAGAATCAGATGCATGTTATCCCATGCGAAATTGCCCAAGACGTTATGGGGAGAAGCAATGCACACGGCGGTGTATTTGATAAACAGGTCTCCATCAGCCCCATTGAATAGAGAAGTACCTGAGAAGGTGTGGACTGGACAGGATTCATCGTACAATCATCTCAGGTGTTTGGATGCAGGGTATCCGTTCACGTACCAAAGGACGAGAGGTCCAAGCTCGATATGAATATTAGGCAGTGTGTGTTCTTGGGGTATGGTGATGAAAAGTTCGGTTAAAGGTTATGAGATCCGACCGAGAAGAAGCTCGTCAAGAGCAGAGATGTGATTTTCTTTGAAGATCAGTGTATAAAAGACATTGATAAGCCAGAGAAGAACCAACCTAGTTCAGGTGAGCTAAAGGACATGGATTAGGTTATTCCTTCCTTGGTGCCTGATGACGGGGGAGTACAGAAAGGTGTAGAGGACGATGGAGTTCCTTCAGAAGATGAATCAGGTGAGCAGCCCCCACTTGATCCACCTGTTGAGCCACATGTGAGGAGGTCATCTAGGGACAGACAGTCGTCCAAGAGGTACTCGCCACATGAGTACATTATGTTGACTGATGGGGGAGAGCCAGAAGATTATTCTAAGGCCTTAACCGACGAGCATAAGGAGGAGTGGTTGAAAGCTATGCAAGAGGAGATAGAATCTTTGCATAAGAACTACACTTATGATATGGTGAAATTGCCTAAGGGAAAGAAAGCTCTGAGCAACAAGTGAGTGTTCAGAAAGAAGATTGAGCAGAAGAATTCACAGACGAGGTTCAAGGCCAAACTTGTGGTGAAAGGGTTAGGTCAGAGAAAAGGTATAGACTTCGAAGAGATATTCTCACCAGTGGTGAAGATGACATCCATACGGGTGTTGCTTGGGTTGACGGCTAGCATGGATCTAGAGATAGAGCAGTTAGATGTTAAAACTGTCTTTCTCCATGGTGACCTGGAAGAAGAAATCTACATGCACCAACCAGAGGGGTTCGAAGTCAAGGGCAAAGAGCATATGGTGTGTAGGCTGAGGAAGAGCTTGTTTGGGTTGAAACAAGTTCCATGGCAATGGTACAAGAAGTTTGACTCGTATATGTTGAAACATTGGTATGACAGAACGGAGTCGGATCACTGTTTGTTCACGCGCAAGTTCTTAGATGGTGATTTCTTAGTTCTGCTATTATACGTTGATGACATGTTCATCATAAGAAAAGACATCAAGAAGATTGACAAGCTGAAATAGGAGTTGGGCAAGTCTTTTGCGATGAAAGACTTGGGCCCGGCTAAACAGATCCTAGGAATAGAGCTAACCTGTGACAAAAGCAGCATGAAGTTTCGGCTGTCACAAGAGTGGTATATTGAGAAAGTCCTAGAGCGGTTCGATATGAATGCAGCGAAGCTGGTTAGTACTCCACTGGATGGTCACTTCAGATTGAGTAACATGCAGTGTCCCAAGACGAAGGCAGAGGTGTGAGAGATGCAGAAGATACCCTACGCGTCAGTTGTAGGAAGTTTGATGTATGTTATGGTGTGTACACGCCCAAACATACCATATGTGGTTGGTGTTGTCAGTCGGTATCTTGCCAACCCTGACAAAGAACATTGGGCAACGGTGAAATGGATACTACAGTATCTAAGAGGCTCATCCAGGTTGAGCCTATGCTATGGTGAAGGAAAACCTGTGTTAGAGGGTTACACAGATGCAGATATGGCAGGTGACATAGACTTCAGGAAGTCTATATCAGGGTTCATGTTCACATTTGCAGGGGGAGCGGTTTTTTGGTAGAGCAAGGTACAGAAGGTCGTAGCATTGTCGACGATAGAGGCCGAATACATTACAATCACATAGGCATGTAAAGAGATGCTTTGGATGAAGAGGTTCCTACAGGAACTTAACCTGAAGCAGGAGGAGCACGTGGTCTATTGCGATAGTCAGAGTGCTATACACTTGAGCAAGAATCCAAGTCAGCATTCCAAGTCAAAGCACATAGAGATTCGGTATCACTAGATCAGGGATACTTTGGAACAGAAGGTGTTACAGCTTGAGAAGGTCCACACAGACGATAATGGGTCAGACATGATGACCAAGGCTTTGCTCAAGGGCAAGTTTGAGGTTTGTAGAAACCTAGCTGGCTTGAAGAAAGTGGATCCCTCCTGGGTCAAAAAGGGGGAGATTTGATAGGTTTTTTTGACCCGTCGTCGACCGGTCGTGAGCCCTACTCGACCGGTCGAAGGCTGGTGGTCGACCAGTCATGGATTCGAGTCGTGGCATGACTTAAAGTCCAACGATTATGGACTATTTTTCTTCGGAGTGCTCGACCAGTCGAAGGAGGTGCTCGACCGGTTGTAGGTGGCTCTCGACCAGTCGTGGACTCGGTTCGACCAGTCGAAGTTACGCAGATTCGTTCTGCGATTTTATGCGGATTTCGTGTCGCAAGTCCTTTCGCAACTGAGATGCGGAAAGGAGTTTCCTGAAACTTTAAATAGGAGTTCGTAGGGCTTTCTAGGTACGACAAGAGGGTTTCCTAAAGCTTTACAAGGAATTTGATAAAGGGTTTAGGGCTATCAAAGGTGAGAGAGAGAGGAAGCTTATTGAAGGGAGATTATGCTCGTGGTGGTTATCTACTGTGCAATCTATATCTCAGTGCTAATATGTTTATCCACTCCTGCATGAGTGAAGAAGGTTGTAACATTCTACTTCATAGTGGATTGTTGTTCTGGACGAGGTCCCGTGATTTTTACCTCTTTGAGGGTTTTCCACATAAAATCTTTTGTGTGGTGTGTGATTGATTCATTGATTATTTTCATTACTTTATTATCCATAATTCTGATTTGTTTCGGGAGACTAGATCCTAAGGTTTTGTACAAGGCCACCCAACAAGTATGAGTGTGGTATGGAGAATCCTACTCTTGGTTGTTGCTTTAGCCTTTTGCAGCGCTCTTCCAGGTTCCACGAAACCAACTTCCTGCTCGTTTCAGCCGTATTGCCGCCCATTTTATCGTAAGGCAGCAGTAACGTACACCAACGGCGCATGTCAGCTCTATCGCAGATGCAGAAATGTGGTACCCCTGGGCATGAATCAAGCCTGCGTTAGGCATTGACACCCTGTTATTGGGCACGTCATCACAGTCTGCATTCAATGCAGCACCGGTGATATTATTAATGATGACGTGGCCTAGTCAAAATGCAGGAAATGAAAAATTGCCACGGGAACTTATGATCCGAACTAATAATTGGAGTGATCTTATGGTAATGGCCGAGGCATAGAGAGGCCATTATCTTAATGGTTTAGATTGAGGTGTGTATGTACAATAATGTACAATGGGTTGTTGGTGCATGCCACGTCTGGGGAACATGGTTCAATGATCCAGACCGTTGATTTGATGGGGCTCAACTGAGAAGGGTGGATACTGAAATGTATCCTAAATTGAAATATCATAACCGATCGACCGTTTTCCTACAGCTTGAAGGTTAAGAACAAAATACAGCAACAAGGGCTAAAGATGGAAACAGTTACGATCTTCAATCAATAACAATTTTTTTTTTTATGGGATCCAATGTACGGTGAGGCCTAGTATATCAAAGATCAGGATCGTTGAACCATGGACCCCACATGTATGGCTGAGAGACACCCTATAACTCATCTCACTTGCACGTGCTTAATTAAAATGTCATCAAGCATTTGGACGGTGGCTCTGATAATTTCCAACCTTTTACGTGTCAACATCCAACCTGTTTTAAAGGATGACCCAATTATTGAGATTATTTTGTGCAACAATCAGCCACATCCACTTGTCAAGTGGACCACACTAATATTTTGTTATTTATCAATGGTTAAAAGTTATTTTTTATGGTGCGACCCCCCCTAATAAGTGGATGGATCTTATCTTTCCACAAGGCTATCTTCATGGTAGGGAAAACGTATTGGAACGGTTGGATGTTGAGAAAAAAATGATATGTTGATATTAGACCGTAAATTATAATCCAACCAGTTGTACTTGAAACCTTCTTTTAACTAAAAAAAACCACTAGTTAGATCTGACGGTTGTCAGTTGTCACTTGGGGGACCACTACCTTGATCCAATCTGGTGGGGACCTCACTAACCTTGAAGGTTGTGGTCCCCACACGACCTAGGCTAGAAAATTTCTGTAAGAGATTACAACCACGAATGAAATCTGATTAAGGGTGTTTTCAGTTGCATCAAATTTCAGATGATCCATAGATTGAAAATCTAATTGAATCACAGTTCCCTACCATTGACAAAAAAGACGAGCTAGAAACAATGTTTTAAGATTTTAATACACATGAATCGACGGTAAGGATCTGTACTGAGATGGGGAGCGGGTCACATCATGGTTAGCAAATTTGTATAGTATATAATAATATTACGTGTAATCCATATGTCCATATATTCAGGTGGGCCATCACGGGTCGATTTTCTATATCCAAGGTGAGTACAGTCTGCGATCTGATGGGCTGCAGCGAGCAAAACGGTCCATTTGTCAATCCTTGCCAACCGTACATTTCTTTTACGTACATATGGACCGTCTGATGTATGAACCAGCTTATCTTAGATTGGATATCGTAAGTTGGCAGGCGTGACAGAGAGTACACTAGGTAAGAAGGAGATGGCCATCCCACTCTGTCCGTTTCTATCATCCGTGTGTATTTATTGCCTAGGATCACGCGCCGCGATTTTTGACGGCCTCTGATCAGTGTCTCTCTCTCTCTCTCTCTCTCTCTCTCTCTCTCTCTCTCTGTATCCATCAGAAAAAGGAAACAAATCTCTTCACGTCTCCGATAGAAACGTGCTCCTTGGACTCGATTTACGAGTTACCTTGTTTAGGAGCCCCGTGTAATCCTAAGCCGCGTGGGGCTCAAAGAAGTTTTGGATTAAGATGATAGGAATCATCTTATGAACGGGTTGGATTGCATATAAAAATCACAGTAAGTTTCATCGGATCCTCATTTCTATCTCTACTGTTTCCTGTGGTGTGGCTCACTTTAATTTTGGATCTTATTCATTTATGAGATAACATCGTAACATGATCTGAAGAAATTGATGAACGGTGTGGATTTTACATAGACATCATGGTAACACGTATAGATTTGGGTTACACGGGCTACCACTAACAGCGGTTACACGCAGCTCGCGGTGGCACGCTCCATCGGCGTGCTCTAGCCTCGTAGACCATGCCTGTAAATATCTGACAGTGGCTCGAGTCCATGCATGAAGTCGGGTAATTTTAGATCCGCAGTAGATGCGATGAGGGTTGGAAAAGACAGAAGCGCGAGTTTTCGAAGGACGCAGCTCGATCCCGTGCATTCGGGACCACCACAATATGGGAATCAGCTGTGGACCCCAAAAGGCCAGCAAATGGAGCATACATGATTGCTTGATCGGATGATCCAGACCATCCGACCGTTGGTCATCGTCCAGAAAAGTAATCATGACAATTAGAACTGGATGACTATATATGGTAGCGACACTATTCAAACAAAATGAAATAACGGGTGTTGCTCATGCCCATTTTCCATTTTGGGAATTGGAATAGTATAAAAGTGTACCATTTTGATTCTCAAAATGGAGAATGGATTCTAAAAAATGGCCATGAAATATGAACAGGAACAAAAATAACAAAATCACTTATGATTTGATCAGCTCCACCCTACAACGGCACCGAACTTGCCAGTCTGTTGCCACATCAGCTTTGAGTCACTCTCAGTACAGCAAGGAGAGTGTCTTAAATCCAGGAGGCAAATAAATGGACACAGATAAAGATGATAGATAGGTCTGAAATGGGAACTTCCTTTCAATCCATAAAAATCCCAGTGAAGAGGATGGCTTCGTTTGGCAAAATGGACGGTTATCAAGAATGCACGTGTGAAACCAGAACCACAGTAAGCAAGATATATTCTTTTCACTCAGGCCATGTTTAGTCGGCATTTGAAAATGAGTTCATTTCATTATAGTTAAGAGTAGTTAATGTATTTGAGATTTTAGTAAAGGTACGTTTGGTTGCACCAAATTTCACTAGAATCCAGGAAATCGGGTGCAACCAAACATACAAATGTAGTTGTGTGGAAAAGGAGAGTAGAAGGTCACCATCTCCTTCCTCGACAAGGGAAAAAAAAAATGATAATAATGAAATCTGTTCTCTCTGCACGAGGATAATCATCATTCATTCATCGGGTTTCCAGTCTGGAATAGTGAACCGACATTTTAGTGAACAGATCATTGATATAAAGGTTCCAACAGTGACGAACCTGTGGTTGAACCGGTACAAATACAGGTGAAGAAAATAAATCAACAATCATCCACGAAGGCCAAAGATTGGATGGCTTGGATCTTCTCTCTAGACCGCATCCATGGTGGGGCCCATCAATTGAAGGTCCTGGGTCACTGAACCAAGGTCCTTATTTTTCTTATTTTTCTTTTTTTCTTATTTTTTTTAAAAATAATAATAATAATTAAAGAAGAGGTGAGGTACAGCTAAAATTTATTGGGTGGAGCAGCTCTACAGCCATTCGGGCAGCGCCAATAGAAAAAAGACAACGGCCACACCTATCATACACCCCACACATAAATTAGAACCAAGGTCCCCACTTTTACAAATTGAAACCCCCTATGGTTTGTATGTCCTCTGGTTGAGGATCGTATAATCTCTGTTCCAGATTCACTAGAAGATGTCCGGATGTATTGCAGTAGCACAAGTAGGCACCTTTGCCATTGGATTGGGGTCCTTTTGAATGATTGCAATAGAAGAGTCATACAAAAAAGCGATTGAAATAATCGAATCTAAGGGCTTTACAGGCTCTCATGGCTCAATAATAAATATTAGTGACTTTTAACACTGAGGTCATGAGTTCAAGTTCCCATCAGCTGTATTTAATGTGTTTTTGCTTTTACTGTGAACATATGCCATTTACAAAAAATAATTGGGTGATACACCCGTCAAGGAAACCATACATGTATGCTGAATTTGGATAGTTAATACTCTTTGTTTCCAACCGCCCATTTCTCTCATACAGGCTTGACCAGCCAGATCTCTTTCTTTCCAACCACCCATTTCTCTCATACAAGGTTGTCTAGCCAGATCAGCCAGCAACACTAATTTGCCTTCCTGGGCAAGTTCTCAGTGGATAAATACTACCTAATAAATGGCCTGAATCTGTAACACATTTTCCATCTCATCCTGAAGACCTGGCACCACTGCGTGGGTTCTGTCATGATGGGTCTGCATTCTTTCATAGCACAACCTTATGGTTGGGAAACTCGGTGGTGTTGGGACAGTGTTAGGACATGGTGAGATGTTGTTAAAGATGGGTTCATGCGAAGCATGTTTGAAAGCTATTGGGTAGTCGACTGCAACACCTCTAATAGTGGGCATGCGGCTCAATCAAATCTAGCCACGTTCCTAAATCAGCAGTCATCGGGTTGTAACAGACTGTAACAGCTCTGTGACTGCTGATAGTTCCAACACCACCCAAGTCACCACACTATCCCAGTACTTGGAAACTCATGAGGTAACCTTTTCAACCGCCAACATGTTAATGGGATGTCGGTGTACGTCTAGCTATCACACGTATGCTTTCCTTATTCAGTCTAGGAGGTATGGCACGTATGCAAGTAGAGAGGAAGGGAGAGTGTAGAGGACTGGAGGGAAGTGGCGTGGCTAAAGCAGGCCACTCGTAAAGTGTTTTAAAAGATGTCATCCCATCTCTTTTCTTTCTTTTTTCTTTTTTCCTTCTGTTGTCCCATCTCACTGTACGGGTGTTTGACCCACTTGTTAAAAACACCTCAATTTTAGATCACATTGTGATATGAGATTCGTCAACTGATGACCTATAATAGTTTTGTGTTATATAGAGTTTATAAGTATTATGCACAGATGCCTTAAATCCGTTTGATGGTCTGTCGATCATATCGATAGGGTTTTAGATCATATCGACAAATGTCTTAAATCTGTCTGTTGGTCTGTCGATGATATCGACAGACCGTCGATGATATCGAGGCTGTCATCGAGAGACCTTAGATGACATCGATAATTGTTAGATTTTTTACCCCTGGTCGCTGGACAGTTTTGGTCCTGTTTCGATATCATCGAAGGACCGTCGATGACATCGAAGCTGTCATCGAGAGACCTTCGATGACATCGAAGAGTTCCGCATATGCGATTTAGGAAACGCAGATTCTGTGGATTTTGTTTCTTATTTCGAGTCTGCTTATTTCTAAACTTATATAAAGGAGTGTATGCGGGATTGGGATGTATACTAAGGCTTTCTAAGTAGTTTCAAGGGTTCCTAAAAGGTTTTTTAGGGTTTCTAAAAGGTGTAGCAAGGGTGAGATTCGAGGTTGTTCGAATCGGGTAAGTCCTCTCTCTTTGTAATTTCTATTTTCATAGTGGAGATCTGTCACTTTGTGCCGTGGTTTTTTCCCGCAAAGGTTTTCCACGTTAAATCTGTGTTCTCTTATGTGTGCTTGGTGTCATTGGATTGTTATCCTATATCTAGATCTGTGTGATTCTGCAGGTCAAAATTCCCAACAAGTGGTATCAAAGCAATCGGTTGGGGCACAGATCTAAATCTACAAGATTAGTAATAATGGCGAGCACCAGGTATGAGATTGAGAAGTACTCAGGAAAAAATAATTTTGAGTTATGGAAGATCAAGATGATGAGTTCCTTAATCAAGCAAGGCGAAGATGGTGCTCTTGAGGAGCGAAAGTCTACTATGACTGATGATGATTGGAATACTCTTGATAAGAAAGCTTTATCATCGATCCGTTTATGTCTCACGAATGAGGTTCTCTACAACGTCATGAGGGAGAAAACTGTGGCTAAATTATGGGCGAAGTTAGATGATATCTATGCGAAAAAATTCTTGAAAAATCGCCTACACTTGAAGCGACAGTGGTATAACATCAAGATGGCAGAGGGTGGAGATCTGGAGGCTCACATCAGCAACTTTAATAAATTAGTTTGCAAATTGTTGGATATGGAGGAAGTGATGAAAGATGAAGAACAAGCATGCATATTGTTAAATTCTCTTCCGGCGTCATATGAGTCATTCAAGGACACCATGTGCAACACGAATAAAACCCTAAGTGTCGACACCGTTATCTCAACCCTTCAAGGGAAGGCTATGAGAAAGCTAAACGGCGACATGAGGACATCTTCTGATGCACTGTTTACAATGGGTAGGAATTCTAAACAAGGTACGGGTTCTTCAGGTTATAGATCCAAATCCAAGGGCATGGGCAAATGAAAGGTAAAGTGCTGGAATTATGGGAAGGAATGACATGTGAAGAAGAATTGTGGAAATCCTAAATCGAAGAGAGAAGATTCTGAGGCTTCATATAGGGAGGCCAATGTTGACACGTCAGATGGATCGAGTGGATGTGATGGTGATGTTTTGTCTGTATCTAATATCAGGCGGCCATACGATGATCGTAAGGACAAGTGGATGCTAGACACAGGAGCATCTTTTCACATGACTCCTCATCGGAGTTGGTTCACCAGATACAGGGAGTGCGATGGTGGACAGGTGTTTATGGGCAATGATTTTGCCTGTAATGTTATGGCTGTTGGTTCGGTGTGCATCAAGATGTTTGATGGGGTGGAGCGTACCTTGACTGATGTCAGGCACGTTCTTGATTTGAAGCAGAATCTGATTTCTCTTGGTGTGCTTGAGTCAAAAGAATACAAGTACACAGGTATTGATAATGCTCTTAAAGTATCTAAGGGGGCACGGGTAATCATGAAAGCGCAACGACTCGGTAACTTGTACAGGTTGATCGGTAGCACTTCAAACGGTGGAGCTACAATAGATGTAGCAGATTCCACCTCTGCACATGTGTGGCATGTTGGGCATGACCACATGAGCGGGCAGAGCAGGAAGGCTGAGATGCGCGGACAGGGTTAAGAGCAGGTGGAGCAGCCACTTGTGAGAAGAATCATACAGCATGATCACAGGATATCGGCGAGGTACATGGACGACTCCAATATCGCAGGGGATTCACCTTCTTTTCAGATGACTCTAGGTGAGCCTGGTGCTAAGAAGTGAAAAGTGACTATGGGTGATGTGATGGATTCATTGTACCAGACCGACATATGGGAGCTGGTGGAGCTTCCAGTGGGCTGGAAAGCAGTTAGATGCTGGTGGATCTTCAGGAGGATACAATATAGATACAGGGCGAGGTTGGTAGCGAAGGGTTATGCTCAGAGAGAAGAGATCGACTTCACAGAGATATTCGCGCCGACGGTAAAACATGTGTCTATTAGATCCGTGTTTGGCGCTGGTTGGCCAACGTGATCTTGAGCTGGAAGGATGGATGTGGAGTCTGTATTTCTGCAAGGGAAAGTGAAGAGCAGATCTACATGAAGCAACCAGAGCGGTTCGAAGTTAAAGGGGCTGAGAAAAGACTTTGCAGGAGGTCGTGGTTCGACCTGTCGCCTAGGTAATGGCTTGATTCCTTCATGGTGAGTCAGTAATTGATGACATGTAGATCGCCAATTATTACATGTTTGAAATCAATGTACTGAAGGCTCGGTTAAGTGGGACATTCAGGATGAAGGATCGGGGGGCTGCAAAGATAGTTCTCGACGTTAAGACTGAAGGAGGAGTAGGCTCTGGTAATCACAGGAGGAATACCTTGTGTGTAGGTATTGATCAAGGAGGTGATGGACCATGTAAAGTCAGAGAGCGTTTCCTACGCGTCTCTCCTCAAGTTTTCCTCAGGACATGTCCCAAAACAGATGAAAAAAAGCAGGATATCTGTGGAGCCTTATTCGAATGCAGTTGGCAGCGTATGTTATGGTCTGAATTCGGTTATTTCATAAGCTATCAATGTTGTAAGCAAGTACCCCAGCAAGCAATATTGGGTAGCGATGAGATGGTAAGAAGACAACGTCTTTCCTTTTGAATAGACAGGAGCAAAGGTGGTTGAGCACGTGGATTTTGATCCAGCATACATGCTCACCTAGATCGTTCCTACAGAGAAGTTCAAGTTCTGTGCAACTTCTCTGGGCTTGGCGATGGCGTAAAAGGAAGACGGAGTGTGCAAGAGAAGCTATGATATGGTGTAGAAATAAGAGAAGGGGACAAGAAGCTACACGGATGAAGATTGAAGATATGGTGGAGATTGTTATGGACAGATATCTTAAATCTGTCTGGTGGTCTGTCGATCATATCGACCGGGTTTTAGATCATATCGACAGATGTCTTAAATTTGTCTGTTGGTCTATCGATGATATCTACAGATCGTCAATGATATCGAGGCTGTCATCGAGAGAACTTCGATGACATCGATAATTGTTAGATTTTTCACCCGTGGTCGCTGGACAGTTTTGGTCCTGTTTCGATATCATCGAAGGACCGTTGATGACATCGAAGCTGTCATCAAGAGACCTTCGATGACATCGAAGAGTTCCACAGATGCGATTGCGGAAACGCAGATTCTACGGATTTTGTTTCCTATTCCGAGTATGCTTCTTTCTAAACTTATATAAATAAGTGTATGCGGGATTGAGATGTATGCTAAGGCTTTCTAAGTAGTTCCAAGGGTTCCTAAAAGGTTTTTTAGGGTTTCTAAAGGGTGTAGCAAGGGTGAGATTCAAGGTTGTTCGAATCGGGTAAGTCATCTCTCTTTGTAATTTCTATTTTCATAGTGGAGATCTGTCGCTTTGTGCCGTGATTTTTTTCCGTAAGGATTTTCCACGTTAAATCTGTGTTCTCTTGTGTGTGCTTGATGTCATTGGATTGTTATCCCAGATCTAGATCTGTGTGATTCCGCAGGTCAAAATCCCCAACAATAAGTTGGATCAGATAAAAGCATGTGGGCTAGTCTGCCGAAAAATGAAAAAGAGGCCAACATCAAATAACGGCTTGTTTGAACTTATCTCATGGAACATGGTGGCCAAAAATAAAAAGGATGTCAACGTGGTGGAGAAATGCTATTAGATGCAAACGCGCAAATATGTAATGCAAATATGAACTCAAGGCCATTTATTTGGCCGGTGTCAGCCTGTGCAGCGTGTTTCTTGAGTTGTTTTTCTCTATGTCGTGACTCATGATCACCCCCAAAGTGTAATGATGGAAACTATCCACTTTTAGCACTACCATGTATGTGATAGCAAGATTCTCATGCTACACAAGATCATTTAATAGAAAATCCTCAAATATTCAACCTCATGATTCAGTGGTTCAGAATCATCCACATATCTAGACTTTCCGTAAATATGACATTCAAACGAGCCCTAAAGGATGGACGGCTCGACCATTAGAACAATTGTACATGTGGGCCAACAGGACATGCTCGCAATCCATAGTCACGTCATAGGGGAAAGGAAGTCGTACCGAGAAAAGACGTTTCGAGCGACGATTTGGAAGGGAACTCCGGGTGTTACCATCAGCACTAACTCCCCTTCCGACACCGGGTCAAGGGTTCGAGTACCCACGGTGGTGAAATCCCACGGCGTGCGTGTGTGGGGTGTGTGTGCGTGTGGCATGAGTGTGTGGGGGTGTGTGTGCGTGTGTAAAAAAAAAAACCCTTCCGACTTGTCGTTTTACGGAAAAAATAGACACCACCGGTTACTATCCCTAATCTATGTAGAGGCACACCGTTATGTTTGTTTTATATCCAATCCATCCATCCATTTCTACAGCTCATTTTAAAACATCACCCAATAATAATAATAATAAAAGCCGAATACAGGAAATATTGGAGATACAAATGCCTACCGTTGAAACTTTCCCAGGGCACATCTAGATTTTCATGCGACAACAAAGCTGTCCATAAGGTGATTCCCACTGAACGAAGGAAAAAGACAAATATCAGCCTCATTCAAAACTTCGGTAGGTGTTCATTATTGTTTGTGTTGCGGCCTACTCGGGTTTTTTTTTTTTTTTTTTTAATCTAATTCATTTTTGAGCTCATGTAATAAAACGAGATAAAAAAAAGGAACTGAGAGAGTGGATATAACACGGACATCATAGTGGCCCATATAGAGCTTAGAGTCATGGGGGACCACCTTTTATCAGCGCGATGTCTTGGTCCTGTTTGTATTCTCACATAAGCAATATACTGAAAACCGATTGCCAAAAATCACTGAGGCCCACTTTAACCTACACCCATGGTCCACCCACAATATGTGTCCCTGATGGTCAGGATGCCCCAATACCAAACATGCATGCCTCATGTGATCGACCTGACGCCTCTATGACTTTCCCTGCAAGTCGACGGTTCGATCAAACTACCGTGGCAGCTTAGCATCCACATGATGAATGATTCGCTCATCATTCCGGGCAGGCTTGTGGGGTCCATTCATAGAAGGCCAAAGCAGTGGACCTTGATCGAGATGTATACGAAAGAACTAGTGCTATGATTTCTTTTACTTTCTACCATTCAAAACACTATGAATAGCAGTCCCCACATTAGCATTGAACTGCAAGTTTGGTGCAGCTTTTTCCATCAGCGAGTTCTCTGATTGCTACCAGAGTATGACCATTCAAACGCATGCCGCTGCTAACGTACACATTACACAATTCACACCATGCAAACCGTTGGCCTCACTTTGGCGGGCCATATCACAGAAACAGACAGGAATCATCTACAACACTTATTATTGCACGAAGCACGAGCAATGCGGAGATCTGTGGGGCCCTCCCTGGTGAACGTATGATATTAAGTCCATACAGCAGTTGGGCCAGACCATTAGAACAATATAAAATCATGCTTAAAATTAACTTTTAAATTCTCTCACTGTGAATCACATGACTCTTGGATCAGAACGAGTCTTGGTATGGCCCTTTATCCCAGCGGTTCTCACCTGATTAATGGCTTGGATGGCATATAAATAACACTGCAGCTAATTTTCTACGGTAGCCATCCCATCATCATTGTTTCCTGTGATGTAGCTCACTTAAGTTTTGTATATGCCCGATTCTCGAGTGCCCAAACTAATGAACGGAGTCGATGGCACAAACGCACGGTCCGCCACAAAGCTTGACTCTTGCATGCTGGTCTTAAAAAGGTACTGTGAAGGGGTTTGATTAAGATACCGTGCCACGTGCCCTACTACCATGTGGTTTGAGTTTTCCGTGATGAATAGCATCTTAGCTAGGTGATGATATCAACCATTCATATTCACATTGTTGCTTTCGAGAAGTTATGTGCCCATGATCTTATTGATGGGGATTTTCTCCTCATTGTTGGAATCGATGAAATTGAACAGGTTTCGATATCATCGATAATTGTAGGATTTTTTAACGCTGGTCGCTGGACAGTTTTTTGGTCCTGTCGATATCATTGAGAGACCTTCAGATGATATCGAAGCTGTCATCGAGAGTGACTCGATAACATCGATAATTGTTAGAATTTCCACCCTTGGTTGCTGGACAGTTTGGTCCTGTCTCGATATCATCGAGAGACCTTCAGATAATATCGAAGCTGTCATCGAGAGACTTTTGATGTCATCGACGAGTTCTGCAGATGCGATTGTAGAAACGCGGATTTTGCGGATTTAGTTTCCTATTTGGATTCTACCTCTTTCTATTCTTATCTAAATGGGTGTATGCGGGATTGGGGTGTATTCCAGGGGCATTCTAAGTTTCTTAAAGGTTTTCTAGGAGGTTTTAGGGCTATCAAAAGATGTGAGAGAGAGAGAGAGAGGAAGCTTGTGGAATGGAGGCTATGCTCGTAGAGGTGATCTACCATATCTCAGCGCTTCCACGTCCTCGTAATCGGTGAGATCTCTTCGTCTTCTTTATTTCTTTTATTGTTTATCCACTCCTGCGTGAGTGAAGAAGGTTTGATCCAAGCAGTGTGAGCTTGTGATCGGTTGTAACGTTCTGCTTTATAGTGGATTGTTGATCTGGACGAGGTCCTGTGGTTTTTACCTCTTTGAGGGTTTTCCACGTAAAAATCCCTGGTGTGATGTTGTTTATGTTTTGATTTAGTTCATTGCATTATTATTCCATAATTTTGGTTTGTTTCGGGAGGCTAGATCTTAAGGTTTTGTGCAAGGCCCCAACAAAGTGGTATCAGAGCTAAGTTCTCATTAAACGGGTAGGATCGGTTTTGAATTATGGAAGGTGGCTCATCAAGGATGATCAACCTCAATGGTTCTGACTGGACCATATGGAAGGCTAAGATGGAGGACTTGTTTTATTGCAAGGACCTATATTCTCCAATTTTAGGCATATCAGCAAAATCTAAGGATATGTCTGATGATGATTGGAAGAAGATGGACCGAAAGGCGGTGGGGTTTATTAGACAATGTTTTGATGATTCCGTTTTTCACCACGTGTCTACAGAGACCTCAGCCGTTAGCCTATGACTGAAATCACAAGGGCTGTATGAGAGGAAGACAATCGGTAATAAAATTTTTCAGATAAGGTGACTTGTGAATCTCAAGTTCAAAGATGGTGGTTCTGTGGCCGAGCACATGAATGAGGTCAGTAATATAGTGAACCAACTCTCGCTATGAAGATGGTTTTGGATGATGAATTGCAGGCTTTACTATTGTTTAGTTCATTGCCTGACAGTTGGGAGACATTAGTGGTGTCTCTAAGTAACTCCGCGCAAGACGAAAAGATATCCATGAAACAGGTAACCAGTTGTCTCTTCAATGAGGAGACAAGGAGAGAGTCTCAGGGGTCTACTCAGTAAGAGGCCCTTGTAACACAAGAACGGGGGAGAGGAAAGAACAGGAAGGGCGAGAAGGCCCGAGATAAATCAAGAGGCAAGTCGAGTAACAGAAAAGATGTTGATTGCTGGAATTGTGGCAAGAAGGGCCACTACAAGCATGAATGTCGTGGTAAGAAAAATGACAAAAAAGGAAAAGAGAATGAAGATGAATCAGATTCCACTACGGTCGCTTCAGATGGCGACGTTGTAGTTATTCTTTCTGCAGATCATGATGTATATCTCACGGCTACGAGTTAGGACACCGACTGGGTGATAGACTCAGGAGCTTCTTTTCATGCGACTCCACGCAGGGACTTCTTCACAAGCTACAAGTTAGGTGACTATGGGACCGTGAAGATGGAAAATTCTGGCGTATAAAAGATCGTAGGGGTCGGTGATATTTGTGTGAAGACCGATGTGGGCTGCACATTGGTTCTCAGGGATGTGAGGCATATCCCACACCTTCGCTTCAACTTGATGTCGACGGGAAGGTTAGATGATGATGGCTATGAAAGCCGGTTTGCTGGTGGGTGCTGAAAGCTCATCAAAAGTTCATTGATCACAATTAGAGGAAATAAGTGTTGCACCCTTTACAAGGCAAGTGTCAGTATGTGCAAGGGTGAGTTGAATGCAGTAGAAGATTCAGCTATTGACATGTGGCACAGGCGTCTAGGTCACATGAGTGAAAAATGGCTTCAGCTACTAGCGAGGAAGCAGCTCCTTCCAGATGTGACAGGTACACCTCTCAAAACCTGTCTTGATTGTTTATCAGGGAAACAACATAGAGTTTCATTAATTTATTAAAACTGCTTCTCATGTTAATAAAGTGCATGCATTAGATTTGGTCTATTCTGATGTTTGTGGTCCTATGAGGACAAAAACCTTGAGTGGGGCATTGTATTTTGTTATTTTTATAGATGATGCGTCTACGAGGGTTTGGGTTTATGCTTTAAAATCCAAGGACGAGGTCTTTGGTATGTTTAAAGTGTTTCATGCTATGGTCAAGAGAGAGACAGGTAGATCATTGAAGTGCATTTGCACTGACAATGGTGGTGAATACATTGACGACTTTCATGAGTATTGTAAGTTCCTGAGTATACGGCATGAACAGACGGTTCCCAAGACCCCCCCAGCATAATGGTGTAGCTGAGCGAATGAATCCTACCATTGTAGAGAGAATCAGGTGCATGTTATCCCATGCAAAGTTGCCCAAGCCGTTCTGGAGAGAAGCAATGCACACGGCGGTGTATTTGATAAACAAGTCTCCATCAGCCCCGTTGAATGGAGAAGTACCTGAGAAGGTGTGGACTGGACAGGATCCATCGTACAGTCATCTCAGGGTGTTTGGATGCAGGGCATCCGTTCACGTACCAAAGGATGAGATGTCCAAGCTCGATATGAAGATCAGACAGTGTGTGTTCTTGGGGTATGGTGATGAAAAGTTCGGTTACAGATTGTGGGATCTGACCGAGAGGAAGTTCGTCAGGAGCAGAGATGTGGTTTTCTTTGAAGATCAGTGTATAGAAGACATTGGTAAGCCAGAGAAGAACCAACCTAGTTCAAGTGAGCTAGAGGACATGGATCCGGTTACTCCTCCCGTGGTGCCTGATGACGGGGGAGTACAGCAAGGTGCAGAGGATGAGGGAGTTCCTTCAGAAGATGGACCAGGGGAGTAGCCCCCACTTGATCCACTGTTGAGCCATAGGTGAGGAGGTCATCTAGAGATAGACAGCTGTCCAAAAGGTACTCGCCACATAAGTACATTATGCTCACTAATGAGGGAGAGCCATAAGATTATTCTGAGGCCCTAGCCGACGAGCATAAGGAGGAGTGGTTGAATAGCTATGCAAGAGGAGATGGAATCCTTGCATAAGAACCACACTTATGACATGGTGAAATTGCGTAAGGGCAATTAAGCTTTGAGCAACAAGTGGGTGTTCAGAAAGAAGATTGAGCAGAAGAATTCACAGACGAGGTTCAAAGCCAGACTTGTGGTGAAAGGGTTTGGTCAGAGGAAAGGCATAGACTTCGAGGAAATATTCTCACCAGTGATGAAGATGACATCCATACAGGTGTTGCTTGGGTTGGCAGCTAGTATGGATCTGGAGATAGAGCAGTTATATATTAAAACTGCCTTTCTCCATGGTGACCTGGAAGAAGAGATCTACATGCACCAACCAGAGGGATTCGAAGTCAACCGCAAAGAGCATATGGTGTGTAAGCTGAGGAAGCGATTGGAGGGGCTGAAACAAGCTCTACGACAATGGTACAAGAAGTTCGATTCGTTCATGTTATAGCATGGGTATGACAGAACGGAGTCGGACCACTGTATGTTCACGCGTAAGTTCTCAAATTGTGATTTCTTAGTCCTACTCTTATACGTTGATGACATGCTCATCATGGGAAAAGGCATCAAGAAGATCGACAGGCTGAAACAGGAGTTGGGCAAGTCTTTTGAAATGAAATACTTGGGCTCGGCTAAACAGATCCTAGGAATGGAGATAACCCGTGACAGAAACACTAGGAAGCTTTGGCTGTCATAATAGCGGTATATTGAGAAAGTTCTAGAGCGGTTCAATATGAATGCAGCGAAGCCGGTCAGTATTCCACTGGATGGTCACTTCAGATTGAGCGACAGGCAGTGTCCCAAGACGAAGGCAGAGCTGGAAGAGATGCAGAAGATACCCTACGCGTTAGCTGTAGGAAGTTTGATGTATGCTATGGTGTGTACACGCCCAGACATATCATATACGGTTGGTGTTGTCAGCCGGTATCTTGCCAATCCTGGTAAAGAGCATTGGGCAGTGGTGAAATGGATACCACGGTATCTAAGAGGCTCATCTAGGTTGAGCCTATGCTATGGCGATGAAAAACCTGTGTTAGAGGGCTACACAAATGCAGATATGACAGGTGACATAGACTCCAGGAAGTCTATATCGGGGTTCATGTTCACGTTTGCAGGGGGAGCGGTTTCTTGGCAGAGCTAGCTACAGAAGGTCGTAGCATTATCGACGAAAGAAGCCGATTACATTGCAGTCATAGAGGCATGTAAAGAGATGCTTTGGATGAAGAGGTTCCTACAGGAACTTAGCCTGAAGCAGGAGCAGCACGTGGTCTGTTGCGATAATCAAAGTGCTATACACTTGAACAAGAATCTAAGTCAGCACTCCAAGTCGAAGCACATAGAGATTCGGTATCACTGGATCAGGGATACTTTGTAACAGAAGGTGTTACAACTTGATAAGGTCCACACGGACGATAATGGGTCAGACATGATACCAAGGCATTGCTCAAGGGCAAGTTTGAGGTTTGTAGAAACCGGGCTGGCTTGAAGAAGATGGATTCCTCCTGAGTCGAAAATGGGGAGATTTGATGGGGATTTTCTCCTCATTGTTGTAATCGATGACATCGAACAGGTTTCAATATCATCGATAATTGTAGGATTTTTCAACGCTGGTTGCTGGACAGTTTGGTCATGTCTCGATATCATCGAGAGATTTTCAGATGATATTGAAGCTGTCATCGAGAGACCTTCGATATCATCGACGAGTTCCACAGATGCGATTGAGGAAACGCAGATTTTGTGGATTTTGTTTCCTATTTAGATTCTACCTCTTTCTATTCTTATATAAAGGGGTGTATGCGGGATTATGGTGTATTCCAGGGCATTCTAAGTTTCCTAAAGGTTTTCTAGCAGGGTTTAGGGCTATCAAAAGGTGTGAGAGAGAGAGAGAGAAAGGGAGAGAGGAAGCTTGTGAAAGGGAGGCTATGCTTGTAGAGGTGATCTACCATATCTCAGCGCTTCCACGTCCTCGTAATTGGTGAGATCTCTCCGTCTTCTTTGTTTCTCTTATTGTTTATCCACTCCTGTGTGAGTGAAAAAGGTTTGATCCAAGCGGTGTGTGCTTGTGATCGGTTGTAACGTTCTGCTTTATAGTGGATTGTTAATCTCGACGAGGTCCTGTGATTTTTACCTCTTTGAGGGTTTTCCACGTAAAAATCCCTGGTGTGGTGTGGTTTATGTTTTGATTTAGTTCATTGCATTATTATTACATAATTCTGGTTTGTTTCGGGAGGCTAGATCCTAAGGTTTTGTGCAAGGCCCCCAACACTTATAATCTCGCTTCATTAATGATCTTGCCATTAAAAATTTACTTCTCATGGTTCAAAATTCATATTCATGCACAATCACCCATTCAATAAATCTTTATTAAGCTGGCCCTGTATCATAGAATCTAGAATTTAAATATAAATGATTTATATCATTAGCCAAAATCCATCTTCATATGGGATAAATTGGGCACTATACCCTATCCAAAGTTGCTGCAGAGGTTCCTGTGCCACCAAAACTTAAGCTGTGATAGCCACCACTGTACTCTAGTTGCAGGCTATAGGTTGCCCGTAGTATTCTTGTAGGATAGGAACCATGCTAAGGCTACAATTAAGAATCTGATTAGCACACATGCCTGCATGGAGCACCATCACATAACTGGCTGAAGAGTTAGCCATATGGTTTAAAAAACACCAAACAAATAAAACCCAGTTGAGTTGACTAAGAAACTCTGGCGACTTTCTCTAAAACTTGTACCAGTTTTTCCTGAGTTAGAAAAAAAAAACACACTATTTTTAGGTATTTAATTAAAAGTGTATTATAAATAATGTCATGTTGTGCCAAGTTGTGTCAAGTCCGCTTTTTTTTTTTTTTTCCAAATTGTTTTTATTTTTTTGTTTCAAGTTCCATCAGGCTTTTCTCAAGTTTTGATCATTTATTAAAACTTGTTTTCAGCACTTATATATCATTAGAATTTAATATTTTTGATGGGTTTTTTGACCCGTCGTCGACCGGTGTGAGCCCTGCTCAACCGGTCGAGGGCGGGTGGTTGACCAGTTGAAGGAGTCGAGTTGTGGCACGACTCAAAGTCCAGCGACTGTGGACTGTTTTTCTCCTGGGTGCTCGACCAGTCGAAGGTAGAGGTGGGCAGATCTGACCCGATCCAACGAATCTGACCCGATCCGACCCGTTCTGAACAGAACCGACGACCTAGATCAGGCCTGATCGAGTCTGTCCTTACAAATCCGATCGTTTTTCGGATCTGGTTCGGATAGAGGTGTATCTGGACAGAACCGATCTGAAAACTCGAACCGAAATGGTCCGAACCGACCCGACCCGGGATGTAAATATATCTAACTACAAGTTTCGCTCATTCGCCGCCTAGGCTTTTCGTTCGGCGCCAAAAAATCCTACTCAACTCTATATCTCTATTTCTCTTTATCTCTCTATTGTATCTTCTATCTCTCTCTATATCTGTCTCTCCGTTTCTATTGAAGAAGAAGGTAAGAAGAAGGCTAGCTATATGTACTGTGATGTATCCATCAGTAGCATTTGTATGGACTTAGATGATCTGATCGTTGATCCGATGGTAACCCTCGCAGATAGGGAATGCTCTAAAAAAAAAAATCTCCAGACAGAAGATTATTGTAACCCTTTTGATATGTAGTCTATAACCATGGTGAGTCCAGAATACAGCAACGATCCAGATTAGATGCCACAGATGCTGGAATATTTACGAGTGCCCATCATTAATGGACAACGGTCATCTGTCCAATAGCTCCAATCACTCTGGAGATGGTTCTGATCACCTATTCATGGCCTCGAAACGAACGGAGTCATGAGGACACGATCACTCTGGAGATGTCTGTTGGAGAGAAATAAATCTGAGAAATGAGGTATAGGTGTGTACGAAAGAGAGAGGGAAAGAGAGAGGGTCGTGGCTAAAGAATAGTCGGCGTACAGCTGTTTAAAGGTTGTTGTCAAGTTGAAGGAAGAAGATTGTCGATGTACGAAGTGGATCGACTGGTGTAACGGGTCTGATCACGAGGTAAGTGTTATATCCAAACCGTCCATCCATTTGGCGAACTCATTATAAGGCTTGAGACAAAAAATTAGACAGATCTAACCATCAACTGGACCACACTTCAAAAAACTAGTGGGAGATTGAACGTCTACCATTGAAACCCTTTTTAAGGTCACAGAAGTTTTGGATCAATATGAAATTTGCTTTTCCTCTTGAAATTTATTTTTCCTATTCATTCAGTTACTTGTGACCTTATAAATAGATTGGATGTAAAATAAACGGTTATAGTAGGCTCTACAATTTTTTAATGTGAAATCATATCTCTACTGCTATTTATGGTGTGGTCCAGATGATCTTTGGATATGATTTAGTTTTTTGGATAATGCTCTAAAATGATCCTTAAAATTAGATGAACGGTGTAGATATAATAAATACATTACTGTGGGGCCCATGTAAGATGTAACTTTGATCTCCTTTGAACCGTTCTCACAGCTCAGAGATCGAGGAGCGTCAGTGTTGTCTCGCACGACATATGCTAAGGCAGCTATATAGGTTAGTTGTGGTGCTAGCTATAGACCTATAAAGCTTCTTCAAGAAGCTACATATTTGGTGTAAAACTTATCTAAGAAGCTACATATGAAATCGGATTGCGTACTGAGTAACGCTTTTATCGTACTGAGTAAACTCAGTTGGGACCACTGTGAATGTATGTGGTTTATCCACACCGTCCATCCATTTTTCCGGATAATTTCAGGCGTTGATCCTAAAATTGAAGTAAATCCAAAACTCAAGTGGACCATGCCACAGGAAAGAGTGTGGAATAATGATTTCCACCGTTGAACTGTTCACTCCCCAAGTATAGGGTTGTGATGTAGTAATAATCTCGTAAGACCGAGGTCGAATCCACAGGGACTGAAACCTGTACGTATTCTGAACTAACCAGAAGTAGAACTAGACTAAGACGAATCTAAATCAAATATTTTGAGGAATAATGGTGAAATAATAATATAAAATTTAAGAGAATTCAGAGGAAGAAACTAGGGATTCAGAGGATCCACTTGTAGAGATCAGGGAGATCTTATGCCTGCTTCACAAACCATGGAAATTAACTGAACTGACATTGATAATTTTCAAGAGATGAAAGGTGTATGAATTTAGAATGGATTCTATCACCAAACCATGCCCAGGAGACAAAGCAAACAACAGAATTAAACTAATTACCAACCAGTCAATATGTTTATGAAGGTCAGGAAGGGTACCGTCATCCAACCATGCCCAGGAGAGACGATGGTAAACAACAGGGCTTCCTGACGTCATAAACATTAAAAGGAAAAGGAAATACTCAAAGTCATTGCAGACCCATTGTAATTTCAGTCACAACAGACCATTAAAGACTAAAAATATCCTTTAATAAAATAAATATCAACTTCAATCATGATTAAAACCAAATTAAAAATAAATTAAATCTCCCATCCCACTACAAGCTTCACCTCTTGACCCTAGCCAAGAGGTTTAGCCCAGCAAACATGGTGGACTCAAATCCCTGGACAAAACAAAATAAAATAAAATAAATATAAGAAAATAAAAACAAACTCTAATCTTCTCTCTTGTGCTTCACGTCCTCCTCGTCCAAGCCAGCCTCTGATTGATTTTCCCTTCTTTTTCTTTTATAGCTGCTGGAGGTTGGCCCAGAACGTGGAGAGTTCCCCCATTCGCAGCCGACTCCTCATGGGTTTCTATTTCTGTGCCAGCAACCGCATGGACTGATTGCGTTCGGACTATTTTAGAGAGAAAGAATCTTCCTTCTTCGAATTCTATCAGCATGGCAGGGGTAAGAATCCCTTGCTCGATCAAATGAACGGTTTGGATCAACGGTCCAGCCATGATCACGGGCACACAATCGGCCCACGTCGGCCGGTTTTCGCGGACGCGGAACAGCGCCGCGTAACCTTACGCTGTTGAAGTCGGTGGTCCCATGATCAGCGTCCTATGCAAAATCCAGTCCGTTCACTAAGATCAGAACGGGAAACGGTCAAACATGACCGTTTCTTTGATTTGGGTGTGGCCTACACGGTTTTCTTCTCTGCCGTTCATCCTTCGTTTGACGGCTAGTTTTTTATCCTCTTTACTGTTGGAAATTATTCCACCTAGACAGGTGTTTATGGGGACATTTTAAGCCTGCTGGACGGTCCCGATTTTTCAAACGGACGACAAGTGGGGCCCACAATCAAAACCCAACACCGGACAGTGTTACGCTGTTGCGGTTGGAGATTTTTGAGTTTTTGTCGGTCAGCGCCTGCTGACCGACTTTGAGTGTATGGGTGCACGGCTGGTGTATGTGCACACTGTGCACATGCAATGCACACGTAGGGTCCAACATGCTACATGTACAAAATCACCTCCGTCCATCTGGTTCTCCATATAATTGAGGGTGTTGAGACCGAAGATGAGACATACCCAGAGATCATGTGGGCCCTAGATTGACGATCTGTGGGCTGATTTGTCCATTGGGCCACTTCCACAGGTATCCAATGGCTGAAAACTGACGTGTACGGTTAATTTATGGTCCTCAGGCCATGTATGAAATTTCGGCCGAATGGATGGCGGGAGGGAACCCTGTGATCTTGCATTCTGGATCATTTTCGGGCCTCTTCATCGTGAGTGGCTGGATTTTCTCTGATCTCCGGCGTTTAAATCCTTGATCTTGGTCCCATCCAATGCTTGGTGATGCCCAAGCCTTAATCCACGCTTTTAACACCATATTTCCATCTAAGCTCGTAAATATACCCTGCATCACAATTACTACTAAATTGGACCGTTAACCAGTACAACGTTCGTAAACTCGGGTGATAACGGGGGTCTAATATGCAATATTTGACCCTCAACACAACCCCAACCAGCATTTTGCTAGTCCCGAGCAAAAATATGCGAAAAATAAGTTGAGAACCCAAGATAATTTCTATAAACTCGAGTGAATTTTTCAAAAGCAATCCAGATATTAGAATTCTAAGATTCATGAATGTTGAGCGTTATTTTTTTCCTGGACTCGAGCGTGTGGCAAACTTCATAATCAAGTTCAAAGTCTTAATCTATCAATTAGAAAAATTATGAACATTGAGTTCCATGAGTGTATAGTGTAAACCCTGCTTACCATCATTAAAATTCACTTTCTATTTCAGGATTCATAGGTAATCAACAAGAGAATTCATGATAACCAAAACTTACCTCACAGATCATCTTTTCATTCTTCCAGCTTTTGATTTTTTATTATTATTATTTTTTTTCATTAAAAGTAATACGAAGAAGGGGAATCAAATCCTCACCTATAGGGAGCAAACCTATGGTGAAGATTAATCGCCCAACCCTTTACAAAGGTATCTTCTTCTTCTTCTTGTTTTTTTTTTTTTTTTTTTTTTTTTTTTTTTTTTTTTTTTTTAAAGCATTTTCTTTTTCTTCAATTGATCATGACAGGCAAATTTTCTGGTTCCTTACATGCTTAGTGATTACCAAGTTAACCCTTCAATATCAAACTGAAACCTTAATGTGGAAGCGAGATGTGACATGTGAAATCATGACTCAATCAATGTTTACAACTTCTAATTCTAGATTACCAATTCAAACTTAACTGTGAAATCTACAGATATTGAATCCAAGAGTCATAAATTACCAACATTACGTATCTTGAAATTCTAAATCCAAGATGATCGTCAAAATCACTTCCAATTCACAAGAGTTTTAAAAATAAAAATTTCACAATTTCAATTTTTGTTCAAACCAAGAAAATGCTGATTAGGTTTCCTAATCTCCCACCCCCAACCTAAAATCTACATTGTCCTCAATGTAAAAGATATAAGCATGCCATGCACATGGGACAACAAAAGTAAAAGAGATGATGGGAAGATGGTACCTGGATAACGAATCAGGAGACTTTTCCAAAAATATTAGCGAGAGAGTAAGTCAGCGCAAGAGAGAGAAAACAAAACAAGAATAAATAAAAATAAAATCCTACCTATACCACTTTCGCAGGTGCTCTCGATTGCATTTAGCATATGCAACAAGCCTTTAAACCCCTAGGTTGCCCCTAGTGGACGAGTTGTAGTCTCGTGAGGGTTTGCAGTAATGTTACCCACAAACATTGAACTAACTACTCATGCTGCAAGGTTCATCTTCTGGCCAGTATCTTGATAAGTTTCTCAGTAAGTTTCTCAACAAGATCATCCAAAAGCCCTTTTTGCAAAAGGCTTGGGCGCCCTGGAGCATGACTTTCCAGAGAGACTTATGTACCTCATAAGAAATTTTCCATTGCATTGCTTGAGGTAACCAGAGTATGTACGATTCACCTGTGACAGAAGAAGTTTCAACGTAGTATCCCATGGTGAATCAGAGATTACAAATAGATAAAGTTAGAAAACTTCGCAAAAGTGATGCAGCCTCAACATATTCGAAGTATCAGACTTCGGTTCAATTTTTAGCTCCTCCTCCTTTAATGGTAGATGTTTAGGATCAAGGGAAGAAGGGGCTTCAAAATAAGGGTTCTCTCGGTCAGTGATAACTACCGAGATGTTGTCTTGCGAGACATCCACTTTGTCTTTTGACATGGGATCGTTTGACTTTGCAAAGTGTGCCCAGCAGCATTATCAAAATAGTCGAAAATTTTAGCTGAGAGTGACTTATTTTCCTCATTGAAGTCTGAAATGAGATGCTCAGGACTCCCTCGCCCTTAAAAGTATATGAAGATATGCTCTCTGCTCCAGTCCTGCACAGACATATTGAAGATCAATAGGGAAGCATCGATGGGATCACTTTGTTCATTGAAACTACTCAATCGAGGCGTTGAACTGTCAGACGTGTACAACTCAGATGGTGGTCTCAATCGAGTGGTTTCAAATTCCAGAGTCTTAGCGAGCAGCTCGTCCTTCTCCCGAATCACATTATCATTCATGAGAGTGTCCAAACATGTCTCCACAGAAGTTGGAAGGGTCGTTCTAATGAGCTCATCTTCCACTTTTAAATCAGACATGTTAGGTGAGTGGAGTAGCTCAGTATGACCGATCACTTCGTGTGCTTCTTGAGCATTGACCGGGACCATACTTGAGATTGATTCCAGGGGAATTTGGGTTGTGCTCTCATGAATCTCATCCCAATACTTCTCAGCTTCCAATTCAGTGCAGTACACACTTGAGATGGGATCGCTTTCCTTACATTCTAAATTCGGTTGAGGTTTGAATAAACTAACCTCAACCTCATCATTGAGATCATGTGTATCATGTAAGGAAAGTGTGTCATCATCACTGTATTTGAAAGACACCCATCTATCTCCATCATTGTTTTGAATAGTCAGTGACGACTCATCGGGGAGTTGAACCGTATGCTCATTAATGGAATCCAACTCCTCATTCCAAATTCCAGATTTCGTCAAAAGTGAGTGAGGATCAAACTGTTTCATGTGGTGTGGTCCACTTGAGCTTTGGATATACTTAATTTTTGGTCTCAAGCCCTAGATTTATCCGTTAACATGGATGAACGGAGTGGATAAAATAAATAAATAATTGTGGACCCCACAGAGTTTACTCAGTACGCTAAGGGTACTGAGTATTCAGTATGCAATCCGCTTTCACTGTATACCTTACGTTTTTATCCTGCTGAGTAAATTATGTGGGTCCATCTTGAATTTTTTTGGTTTATCCGCACTGTTCATCAGTTTTTTCAGATCATTTTAGAGGTTGATACTAAATTTTAAGTAAATTTAATAATCAAGTAGATCGCATCATATGAAACACTGATAATAATGATTTCTACACCATTGAAGGAAATGAAAGATCCGAACCTTGCCCAATCTGATCCGACTCGATTTTTCTGACTGACTCGGACTTGGATTGGTCCAGGGAAGCATGTGGTAGGATCAGATTGGGTAAGATGGCCCAGACTCGATTTCGAATCTGTTCGAGTTCGGATCAGTTCATGTTAAACACAGACAGGGTCGAGTTGGACCCAATCCGATTCGACTCGGTCTGATGCCCAGCTCTAGTAGAAGGAGGTGCTCGACCGGTCGTAGGTGGCTCTCGACCGGTCGTAGACTCCGCTCGACCAGTCGAGGTTCCATAGATTCGTTCCATGATTTTGCGCGGATTTCGTGTCGTAGTTCCTTTCGCAACTGGGATGCGGAATGGAGTTTCCTAAAACTTTAAATAGGAGTTCCTAGGGCTTTCTAGGTATGACAAGAGGGTTTCCTAAAACTTTACAAGGGATTTGCTAAAGGGTTTAGGGCTATCAAAGGTGAGAGAGAGAGAGAGGAAGCTTATAGAAGGGAGGTTCTGCTTGTGGAGGTTATCTACTGTGCAATCTATATCTCAGCACTTCTATGTCCTCGTAATCAGTTAGATCTCTCCGTTTTCTCTATTTATCTTATTGTTTATCCACTCCTGTGTGAGTGAAGAAGGTTGTAACGTTCTACTTCATAGTGGATTGTTAATCTGAAAGAGGTCCCGTGGTTTTTACCTCTTTGAGGGTTTTCTATGAATTTTGAGGTGTTTTCTATTGTATATCTCTGTGTGTGTTGATTGATGCATTGATTAGTTTCATTGCTTTATTATCCATAATTCTGGTTTGATCTAGAGGGCTAGATCCGGTTTTGTGCAAGGCCCCCAACAAAGTGGTATCAGAGCTAAGTTCATTGAACGAGTAGGATTGGTTTTGAATTATGGAAGGTGGCTCATCAAGGATGATCAGCCTCAATGGTTCTAACTGGAACATATGGAAGACTAAGATGGAGGACTTGCTTTATTGCAAGGACCTATATTCTCTAATTTTATGCATATCAGCAAAATCTAAGGATATGACTACTGATGATTGGAAGAAAATGGACCGGAAGATTGTGGGGTTTGTTAGACAATGGTTGGATGATTCAGTGTTCCACCATGTGTCGACAGAAACCTCAGCTGCTAGCCTATGGCTGAAATTACAAGGGCAGTATGAGAGGAAGACAGCTGGTAATAAAATTTTTTTGATAAGGCGACTTGTGAATCTCAAGTTCAAAGATGGTGGTTCTGTGGCTGAGCACATGAATGAGGTCAGCAATATAGTGAACCAACTCTCCTCTATGAAGATGGTCCTTGATGATGAATTGTAGGCTTTACTATTGCTTAGTTCATTGCCTGACAGTTGGGAGACATTTGTGGTGTCTCTAAGTAACTCCGCGCCAGACGGAAAGATATCCATGGAACAGGTAACTAGCTGTCTCTTCAATGAAGAGACGAGGAGGAAGTCTCAGGGGTCTACTCAGCAAGGGGCGCTTGTAACACAAGAACGAGAGAGATGAAAGAACAAGAAGGGCGGGAAGGCCCGAGATAAATCAAGAGGCAAGTCGAATAACAGAAAAGATGTTGATTACTAGAATTGTGGCAAGAAGGGCCACTACAAGCATGAATGTCGTGGTAAAAAAGAACGACAAGAAAGGCAAAGGGAAGGAAGATGAATTAGATTCCACTGCGGTCGCTTCAGATGGCGACGTTGTAGTTATTCCTTTTGCAGATCATGATGTATGTCTTACGACTACGAGTCAGGACACCGACTGCGTAATAGACTCAGGAGCTTCTTTTCATGCGACTCCACGCAGGAACTTCTTCACAAGCTACAAGTCAGGTGACTATGGGACTGTGAAGATGAGAAATTTTGGCGTATTAAAAATCGTGGGAGTTGGTGATATTTGTGTGCAGACTGATGTGGGCTGCACATTGGTTCTCAGGAATGTGAGGCATATCCCAGACCTTCGCCTCAACTTGATGTCGATGGGAAGGTTGGATGATGATGGCTATGAAAGCTGGTTTGCTGGTGGGCGCTGGAAGCTCATCAAGGGTTCGTTGATCGTGGCCAGAGAAAAGAAGTGTTACACCCTTTACAAGGCAAGTGTCAGTATGTGCAAGGGTGGGTTAAACGCAGTGGAAGATTCAGCTTTTGACATGTGGCACGGGCGTCTAAACCACATGAGTGAAAAAAGGTTTCAAGTACTAGCAAAGAAGCAGCTCCTTCCAGACATGACAGGTACACCTTTCAAAACCTGTCTTAATTGTTTATCACGGAAATAACACAGAGTTTCATTTATTAAATCTGCTTCTCATGTTAAAAAAGTGCATGCATTAGATTTGGTTTATTCTGATGTTTGTGGTCCTATGAGGATAAAAACCTTGGGTGGGGCATTTTATTTTGTTATTTTTATAGATGATGCATCTATGAGGGTTTGGGTTTATGCTTTGAAATCCAAGGACGAGGTCTTTGGTGTGTTTAAAGTGTTTCATGCTATGGTCGAGAGAGAGACAGGTAGATCATTGAAGTGCATCTGCACTGACAATGGTGGTGAATACATTGACGACTTTCATGAGTATTGTAAGTCCTTGGGTATACGGCATGAACAGACGGTTCCCAAGACCCCCCAACATAATGGTGTAGCTGAGCGAATGAATCGCACTATTCTAGAGAGAATCAGATGCATGTTATCCCATGCAAAGTTGCCCAAGACGTTCTAGAGAGAAGTAATGCACACGGCGGTGTATTTGATAAACAGGTCTCCATCAGCCCCGTTGAATGGAGAAGTACCTGAGAAGGTGTGGACTGGAAAGGATCCATCGTACAGTCATCTCAGGGTGTTTGGATGCAGGGCATCCGTTCACGTACCAAAGGATGAGATGTCCAAGCTCGATATGAAGATCAGACAGTGTGTGTTCTTGGGGTATGGTGATGAAAAGTTCGGTTACAGATTGTGGGATCTGACCGAGAGGAAGTTCGTCAGGAGCAGAGATGTGGTTTTCTTTGAAGATCAGTGTATAGAAGACATTGGTAAGCCAGAGAAGAACCAACCTAGTTCAGGTGAGCTAGAGGACATGGATCTGATTATTCCTCCCGTGGTGCCTGATGACGGGGGAGTACAGCAAGGTGCAGAGGACGAGGGAGTTCCTTTAGAAGATAGACCAGGGGAGCTGCCCCCACTTGATTTACCTGTTGAGCCATAGGTGAGGAGGTCATCTAGAGACAGACAACCGTCCAAGAGGTACTTGCCATATGAGTACATTATGCTGACTGATGGGGGAGTGCCAGAAGATTATTCTGAGGCCCTAGCCGATGAGCATAAGGGGGAGTGGTTGAAAGCTATGCAAGAGGAGATAAAATCCTTGCATAAGAACCACACCTATGATATGGTGAAATTGCCCAAGGGCAAGAAAGCTTTGAGCAACAAGTGGGTGTTCAGAAAGAAGATTGAGCAGAAGAATTCACAGACGAGGTTCAAGGCCAGACTTATGGTGAAAGGGTTTGGTCAGAGGAAAGGCATATACTTCGAGGAGATATTCTCACCAGTGGTGAAGATGACATCCATACGGGTGTTGCTTGGGTTGGCGGCTAGCATGGATCTGGAGATAGAGTAGTTAGATGTTAAAATTATCTTTCTCCATGGTGACCTGGAAGAAGAGATCTACATGCACCAACCAGAGGGGTTCGAAGTCAAGGGAAAGGAGCATATAGTGTGTAGGCTGAGGAAGAGCTTGTATGGGCTAAAACAAGCTCCACGGCAATGGTACAAGAAGTTCGACTCGTTTATGCTGAAACATGGGTATGCAGAACGGAGTCGGACCACTGTGTGTTCACGCGCAAGTTCTCAAAAGGTGATTTCTTAGTTCTGCTCTTATACATTGATGACATGTTCATCATGGGAAAAGACATCAAGAAGATCGACAGGCTGAAACAGGAGTTGGGCAAGTCTTTTGCGATGAAAGACTTGGGCTCGACTAGACAGATCCTAGGAATGAAGATAACTCGTGACAGAAGCAGCAGGAAGCTCTGGCTGTCATAAGAGCGGTATATTGAAAAAGTCCTAGAGCGGTTCAATATGAATGTAGCGAAGCCGGTCAGTACTCCACTAGATGGTCACTTCAGATTGAGCAACAGGCAGTGTCCCAAGACGAAGGCAGAGGTGGGAGAGATGTAGAAGATACCCTACGCGTCAGCGGTAGGAAGTTTGATGTATGCTATGGTGTGTACACACCCAGACATAGCATATGCGGTTGGTGTTATCAGCCGGTATCTTGCCAATCCTAGTAAAGATCATTGGGCAGCAGTGAAGTGGATACTGTGGCATCTAAGAGGCTCATCCAAGTTGAGCCTTTGCTATGGTGACGGTAAACCTGTGTTAGAGGGCTACACAAATGCAGATATGACAAGTGACATAGACTTCAGGAAGTCTACATCGGGGTTCATGTTCACATTTGCAGGGGGAGCGGTTTCTTGGCAGAGCAAGCTACAAAAGGTCGTAGCATTGTCGACGAAAGAGGCCAAATACATTGTAGTCACAGAGGCATGTAAAGAGATGCTTTGGATGAAGAGGTTCCTACAGGAACTTAGCCTGAAGCAGGAGGAGCACATGGTCTATTGCGATAGTCAGAGTGCTATACACTTAAGCAAGAATCCAAGTCAGCATTCCAAGTCAAAGCATATAGAGATTCGGTATCACTGGATCAGGGATACTTTGGAGCAGAAGGTGTTACAACTTGAGAAGGTCCACAGGGACGATAATGGGTCAGACATGATGACCAAGGCTTTGCTCAAGGGCAAGTTTAAGGTTTGTAGAAACCTGGCTGGCTTGAAGAAGGTGGATCCCTCCTGGGTCAAAAAGGGAGAGATTTGATTAGTTTTTTTACCCATCGTCGACCGGTCGTGAGCCCTGCTCAACCGGTCGAGGGCTGGTGGTCGACCAGTTGAAGAAGTCGAGTCATGGCATGACTCAAAGTCTAGCGACTGTGGACTATTTTTCTCCGGGGTGCTCGACTAGTCGAAGGAGGTGCTTGACCGGTCGTAGGTGGCTCTCGACCGGTCGTAGACTCCGCTCGACAAGTCGAAGTTACGCAAATTCATTCCGCGATTTTGCGCAAATTTCGTGTCGTAAGTCCTTTCGCAACTGGGATGCGGAAAGGAGTTTCCTAAAACTTTAAATAGGAGTTCTTAGGGCTTTTTAGGTATGACAAGAGGGTTTCCTAAAGCTTTTCAAGGGATTTGCTAAAGGGTTTAGGGCTATCAAAGGTGAGAGAGAGAGAGAGAGAGAGAGAGAGAGAGAGAGAGGAAGCTTATAGAAGGGAGGTTCTACTTGTGGAGGTTATCTACTGTGCAATCTATATCTCAGTGCTTCTATGTCCTCGTAATCGATTAGATCTCTCCGTTTTCTTTATTTCTCTTATTGTTTATCCACTCTTGCGTGAGTGAAGAAGGTTGTAACGTTCTACTTCATAGTGGATTGTTGATCTGGACGAGGTCCCGTGGTTTTTACCTCTTTGAGGGTTTTCCACGTAAAAATCTCTTGTATGGTGTGTGATTGATGCATTGATTGTTTTCATTGCTTTATTATCTATAATTCTAGTTTGTTCTGGAGGGCTAGATCCTAAGGTTTTGTGCAAGGCCCCCAACAATTTTTAGTGATTTTCACATTTGGTAAATTTAACTTATTAAGTGCCTAGATTAATTTTGAGTGAAAGTATGACTCTCTCTTTTTTTTCCGCACTCCTGCTTAGGGTTCGTTTGGATATCATCAAATAAGTTATATTTTTTTTTTTTAACTTATAACAGTGGATAAGTAACTTATTTGAGATAAGTAAGTTTAGTTTATGTTAATTATAAGTAATTTTTTATTTAAAATTATTTAATCACTTCAATTTAATAAGTAGGAATCAAAATCAGCTGCTTGAAGCATAAGTAGCTTATCTAAAGTAACTTACAATACAAATGCAGGATTATAAGTGGTGGTGTATTAAAATTTACTTTCATTTTTCACTAAAATTTTTCTAAAATTATTTCAAAGTTATAATTCAATACTCTAAGTTTCTAGCATTTAAATTAATTTTTTAGTTTATCAAACAACCCTTCTAGTCCTAGTGAAATCTAGTTGAGTCAAATCAACTCAGGCTATTTATGTTTTTACCTAAGTATTTAAATTATGGAATTGGGCCAGTGTGTCAGCCTAACACTCCACATTCACTGTGCAACGACCGAACTAATTTTTCGAGCCCATAAGATGAACTGCTCCTTGCACGTTTGCCATGCATCATAAGATCTGACTATTGTAGTCCTCACCTGAAGTAACTTCCCTAAAACCTAACCTCGCCTACGTGGAGACGTGTGGGCAAAAGTTCGGTAGGGCCCTTCATGATGTCCATGTGACATTCACTTTGCCTATCATTTTATCAGCTTATTTATTACAAATAGTTCAAATATAAGATAGATATAAAACTTTCATTTATTTATTTAAAAAAAAAAAAAAAAAAAATTAACACACCTGCGCACACACCCCCACACACTCACGCCATGGTGAGATTTCACCACCAATAGATACTCGAATCCTTGACCGGGTGTTGAAACTGCTAAGAGTCTACCACCGGAGCAAGATAGATATAAAACTTAAGTGGGCCACACGACACCAACAACGGGGATAGAAGCTCCCACCATAAAAGTTAATTTTCTCAATGCAAGGTGATGTTTTTATTTTATAATAAGCTCTTCATAAGGTTACTCCCACCAGGAATATAAAAAAGAAATAACAGCCTGACACACAGGTTTTAAAGATGGGCTCCCACTGTTTCTGGTGTTTTGGATCTGCCGCAGTTTTTCGGCTCATGTCCCAACATGGGTTAGCAACGTGGGAAGTCCGACCCATGAAATATAAGGGCCCACCACCTGGCTCAAAACGGGCCGGTCCAGCTGTGGGGTACACTAATATGTTGATCAGACCGTCAGCAGGTCCCGTCCATTATTTTCAAATAGGGTGGCCCATTGGATAAGCTAGAGGAGCCTGATTTTTTTTAGCCTGGTGATCCTCAAGGTGGGTCCCACCTTGTACAAGGTACTGATGAATGGCGATGTATCCATCTTAACTCCCCCAACAGCCAGTTGTAGGCGTTGAAATCCATCCTTACCAAAACTTCCGTATTTCAAACATGGCTAAAACGTTTACCCAAATATATATATAAATAAAACCAAACATAAAAAAATAAAAAATAAAATAAATAAAAACAAAAATAGTTAAAGAGTCAATGACAGATCAATGACGTGGTGTGTCTGAGCCACCTGTACCACCACATGTGCCAACATGGCATATGGGCATTGGATCCAAGCTGTCCATCAGGAGGGTCCTACAATTTCATTGCTCTGATGCAAATACCAGGGTGCTCAGCTCAACAGATGAGCCACTTCGAGAGATACCAATCCCGGGTTGAGGATCTATATGATGGAGTACACTTGATGGACGGCTTGGATGTCATGCTTGTGTGGTGGCATGTAAATTAACCACCTACACAAGTAGGTAAGCTTAGCAAACCTCTTCTTTACATGGGAAGCAACTGCATGAACTCAAAAAGTTGACTCCTCTTGTATTTTACTGTATATCAATTTCTATGATATGGTTCACCTTATGAGTGGATGGGGATTATTTTAGCACTAGGTGATATTCATGGAAGTCACATGCATGCCATTTGAAAGTTATTTGCTGGTTGGACCATTACCTGTGGTCCAATTCATGAAAGAATATAATATATATTATTGTCTCCATGTTCAAACATTCATATTTTTTGGAAGATACCCAAAAATTTTGGCAAACCAAATCAAACATGTTAGCTGGAAGAAATTAGAAAAGTTGGGTTTGCCATTATTTGTTACCCATATACATTTTTGCTTAAGCATATAGAAATTTTAATAATTTTCATGAAAGATTTTGATTTTAATACCATTTATGTGTAATATATACAAATATGTGCACATGCATATCTGTTTTTTCACTTAACATTTTTAAGTAGAAACTGATTTGAAGCTGAACCTCTCTATCTGTGATTTATTTATTTATTATTATTTTTTTTAACGTTTTCTTCGGTCGAAGTTCGATAATCTTTTTAATTGGATTATACTTGAACATTTTTTGCCACATGATGTTTTCCTAATAATGCTTCAACAGCCCCTCAAATTGCTGATCAAATTGTGAATGGATATTAGGCATAACCCAAAAATTACATGGAAGTTAATGCTGACTATCTAATTTTTCCCTTGGAAATTGGACCACTCACAAATATAGAATAAAATCGTCAAAGGACATGTTTAAATCAAGCCAAGCTATTAGATCTGAACCATTCATCAAGTGGGTCTCAAAATGAATCTGACCTAGTGAAAAATTAGGTTGGTCTACTCATCACATGGATGACGCTGGTATGAAAAAATGGAATTGTAACCTGACTTTTAGACCAGGAATTATGTACCTTGCTGATGAAAAGTTGGAGGGATGCACAAATGATTAAGGGCCTGTTTAGATTAGTGATTCCGACAGTAATATATTATAGTCTGCTGTAAAAAATAAAATAAGTAATGATTATCATTACTATCATAGTCCAAAGGAAAATAAAGTAATGAAGGTATGCAATGTTGGTCTTGTATCTCAGCCTTGCACATGTAAAGTAATTTTGCTGACTTGATGCACTTGAATACTGTGATTCCATCACTATGTGTTATATTCACATGGTCCATCCATTTTGCAAAATCATTTTAGGGCATGTTTTCAAAAATAAGTTTGATCCAACACCTCTAAGACCTCAAAAAGTTTTCAATGGTAGGTGTTCAATCCCCATGCTAGCTATGATGTGGTCCATGCCTTCTTTGGACTCATGCCATTTTTTTCCCGTTTCATTAAATGATCATGCAAGAGGGATGTGCAATATGGATATAGCACATACATCATGATGGGGCCCATGAAAGTATGCCACCTCAACACATTTCCACCTATATCATCAGGTGATTTCAAAGGATTACCATAATTTGACAGCAAGTAATATTCAATCAAGGTTAAAGAGTAATGATACGAGTTTTACACTATATTACTCTAATAAACCATCATCCAAGGCCTAAAGAATTTTTTTATATATATAAACCCCTCCTTTTTACTGAATTTGTAACTGGCCTATTCATTTTGAGCATTTATTATTAATCTATTCCCCTTAAATAAATGGTTGCAATGGGATTTTTTCGTGATAAAATTGGGTATAAATATGGGATATTTATGTAATGTAGAAAACTTTGCTCGATCATTCGATTATCCGATTACCTGACTTCTAAGCAGGTTGGATACAGATACAGATATATATCCGTATCCATATCGGTATCAACTTGATTACCAGAGGCATTTTCATAAATCACTCCATGATGTTGGAGTAGCATTGACATGGATTATAAGGATAATATTGTAATTGTTGTCATTATCGACTTATTTTTTGTCAAAGTCAGTGAGTTTTTATTTAAATGCTTTAAGATTTGTAGTTAATTTGATATTAGCTAAATATTTTATAAATTTTCTTTTATTTTAAGTACTTATTTTATTTTTTATTTTTTAATTAGAGATTAGTTGGATATCTGATAAATTAACTATTCGACTTCTTTGGACAATCATTGATCTATATTTGTATCCTATGACCTGGTCAGATATCAAATAAAGATATTGCCGTAATCTGACCTATGTTGGACCGGTTTACTCATAGGTAGTCCAAGTAATAGAATAAGGACCAGTACGTACTGTTTTATATATATATATATATATATAATTTTTAGATGGACTTCTTTATAATTGAAAGATGACCTTAAATCCAAAGGCTAAAGTTCGCACCATATCATATAGCTGTAGGAGGCTATATATTCTAGCAAATCTCGTTTGGTGGTAGCGACAGGTAATGTAGGGTTACTGCCTACTGGTATCCAAACAAGAGGAGCCCTGTGTGTCGCCTTCCCCTTTTGTTCAACCTACTCGTCATGTCCTCTGAAAATCCAGGTTAAAGTGTAAAAACTGCCTCTAGTTCGCTCATGTAAAGGAGGTTTGCTAATTCCACGCGCCTATGAAGGCCATATACATCCATATGATATAATATTACACATGGTGAGATCCGAGCCTTCCATTAGAAGATATACATTGTTTAGAACTTCTAAAAAAAAAAATCAGTCCATTTACCACCTCAGTTGGGCCAACGTGAAATTAGCAAACCTCACCGTGGAGAGATTAGTGGAGATATTTGATACTCTAGTAGAGTATCAGAGTTGATACTCATGTACTTTGGTCCCAAAATCAGAATCGCTAGGCCTGTTTGGGAGCGTGGATTTGGAACCCCCTGCAGGATTGGGGACCCCCAGGATTGGAAACCCCCTGGATTGGCAACCCTCTCAGTGTGTTTGGCACCAAGGAGTGTGAATCAACTTTAATTCAAAAATACCACTTGCGTGAGTGTGTGGGGTGTGTGTGCGTGTGTAAAAAAAAAAAAAAAAAAAAAACCTTTAATTCAAAAATACATATGCATGGTATATTTACAAGGGTTTGAATTTAATTACTATATCAACTTTAATATCCCTAATTAGTGAAATATATAATTTTTGACATTATGGTTATGATAAGCCCGCTGAAATATATGCTTTGCCTAAAAATGATGAAATTCCAAGTCTCAGATGGATGGCAAGCACAAGATCATGTTTGAGTGACTAACCAATGATTTTTTAATCGTTGATTAATATGGACAATGTTTGGAAGTGTTGGACAATATTTGGATGGTGCTTATAATTTACATGGACAATGTTTGGATGGTACTGATCATCATTAGTGGGTCATATGCCCAATAAAATGATAGTGTACAGTGACACACATGTTACACCTGCAACTATTGAAATGATTTTAGGTATAATCCAAGCTCTTCATGGATTTGAAACCCAATTACTTTATGCTGCCAAACAATCAATGGGATTTGAAACCCCCTCCAATCCCCTGCAATCCACGGTGCCAGACGACCCCTAAGCAATCCAAACCTGTTCTTTTTGGACAATTATTTGCTGAAATAGGACTATGTGGAATATTTTTCATCTTTAATGGTCCAGCAAAAGTCCACAAATCCAATATGCAAATAAGCAATTAATAAAGGGCCACTTTTGTTCATGATGTACATATAAAGTAGGACCCATAATTGGACAGTTTAATTTGAATTACTTGAATGACAAAAACGCAATCCCTAACTAATTTTTACCATGCATCATACTTTTACCAAAGAATGGCACAATGACTCATGCGTCGGTCAGTGAAAGTGAGGCGATAGTTAGGTTATTGAAACCGTCCATTCTCGGGCATCATCTTGAATAGGTACCACTCCAAATTTGGAGAATCTTAGCCATATGATCAGAGGACTATATTGTTGATCTCACGGGCCCATCTATTCGAAGGCCAAAATTTGAAGGGGTAGAGATTTTTGTTCAAGCGATTTTACGGGCTCGGTGGATCCAGCCACCAAAGGGCACCGTATACCTATGATCTTGATGAGCGAATGATAATCACCCCTATGCAAATTGAAAACCTGGATATAATGTGCATATGGTCGGAGGCAAATTTTGATGTAGAGTGGGTCATAACACTTTCATGGTGGAGAGACCAACGAAGACCCGATTGGAGGCAGAAATGATCAGGACAGTCAAAACCTTTAAACAGTTGTATCTCACAAATTGGGAAGAGTTTTTCGACGAATCAAATATAATTTTGGGTAGGAGAAGCTACTTTAGCCAACCAACTTAGCTATGCTGGTTTGCACACACCGGATTTGTGAGATTCCATCATATCAACGGTTAAAAGTATCTTTTATTTTTATTTTTACTATAAATAATAAGTTTTTAGTTCAAGTATAACTTTTGATCCTTTGACTTGCAGGAGTCTTGCCCAACAAGAAAAGGGTTTTGAAAAATTAGGATAATAACATGGTTCGGCCAAATTGGCCACTTATTATTTTTGGCTAAAAACCATGAAGTTTAGTAGGAATGGAGACCATCTATAAATAGTAAGTTTACTAGTTGTATTAATTCATATTTTTAGGGAGTTTAAGTCAAGAACTTCATCCTAAGTTTGAGCTCATTACTTAAGGGATTGTAATTTTTTTTACAATCAATCAATTTATTAAAAATTATTTTCATTTTTATTCCTCATGAATTTGAGGAGTATAGAGAGCTTCGTGGATTCGGAGTAGTTATTCCCATCCTTCTTTGCATCAAGTTTCCAATGATAACAAAGCTTGTGCAACAAAAAGCCATGTGTACCCACCATAATGTGTTTGAAACCCACTACATCCCTCATTTGAACTATATCAATTTTTTGCATGGGTCCAACAATAAGGTTGATAAAAAAAACTCACATGGGCCACACCATATAGAAAAGTGTCGATGGGAACAGCTGCTATTCATGCCTTCTTCTTCTTTGAGTCCATGGGAGTTTTGGATCAAACTGATTTCCCTGCATCATAGTTGGACACACCTTTTGAACAGGTTGGATGGCATTTAAACATCATATATAGTGAGCACCAAGAAGGTTCTTATGGTGGGCACCTCGATCCCCACTTTTCCATGGTGTGACCCTCTTGAATTTGGACCGCACACTCATAAGTTGTAACATGAGCCTGCACAAATGATAGACAGAATGGATGTCACATGCACATTAGGTTGGCTCTACAGAGTTTTCTGTTTCCAAGAGTCCTGCAACAGTTGCAATTCTTTGTCCCATGTACATGAAGAGAGTTTTCATACGAAGAGACCATGAAGAGAGATACATAGGTAGAAAGAGTTTTCATATGAAGAGATCAGATCGTAGGAGGAGACTTTTCATATCATTACCTCAACGGTAACGATGAAATGGAGTTTTATAATCTACAGCATTTAGAGGGAGGGGATTATTAATTAGTTACAAATACAGTAAAGGAAGGGTCATAAATAATTTATTTAACAAAAAAAAAAAAAACAACAACTCGAAATTAAAGCAGAAAATCATGTCACATGATCGATCAAATGCGACTAGGAATGGTTAGATCAAATGCGAGTAGGAATGGTTAGTCAGCCAAGACGGCTAAGTGGACCATTACAGACAACGCAACCTAACGTAGACAACGACTTATAATTAATCAAAGGTTGATGGAATGACAACAGCAGGTGGATGCAATCTTAGGCCCCATTTGTCAAATCTGAAATCTAAAGCTTGAATCTGAAATCTGAAGTCAAAAAACTTGTTTGGTAATTATGGCCGAAGTCTGAAATTTTAGTACTGAATTTGAAACAACTTGTTTGTTAACAAACATCTGAAATGTCTGAAATATGTTAATTTGACACATTTGTCCTTATCTCTTGTTTGGAAATATTTTACATTATACAGAAATTATTTCTTATTAAATGAAAATAAAATTATTCTATTTAATTTAAATAAAATATGAAATACTTAATAAAAAATTAAAATATCATTATTCACAAAAGTCAGGGTGGGCACATATAGGTTTCCAGCACAAGAACTTTTTGCGAAAGGCTTTCCAACGGAATCCGGGATTGGCTAGTCCCGCTTGGCTAATGGTCAATGCTCTGTGGGCCCCACCATGATGTATGTGTTTCATCCATACTGTCCATATATTTTTCCAGATCATTTTATAGTATGAGACAAAAAATGAGGTATATCCCCATCTCAAGTAGACCACATTACAAGAAACAGTGTTGAATGAGCTTTGTCCATTGAAAACCTTTTGGGGGACATAAAAGTTTTGGATCAAGCTGATTTTTGTTTTTTCACTTCATCTAGGCATGTATGACCTAATCAACATACAGGATGTCAAATAAACAGTACAATGGGCCCTAGGAGGATTTCAATGGTGGATATTCAGTCACTATTGTTTTCCTGTGATGTGGTCCACCTAAGATTTATTTTCCTCTTATTTGTGGGATAGAGACATAAAATGTAAAAATAGATAAAGGGAATGGATGAAACACATACATCATGGGGGCCACTGAGCACCGACCACCACCCACAGGGCTAGTGGCAGGGGAGTAGCCAATCCGTTTTCGTACCACACACCAGCTATATAGCTGGTGTAGATACATGTCGTGCAAAGACGAGCGCGGACGGTCCTCGAGGTCTAAGTTGTACGAACGGTTCAAAGGAGATCAAAGTTACATGGGCCCTACAATAATGTATTTATTATATCCACACTGTTCATCAAATTTTTTAGATCATTTTAGAGCATTATCCAAAAAACAAATCATATCCAAAACTCAAATGGGCCACACCAAAAATAACAGTGAGATAATGATTTTCACCGTTAAAAAATTTGCATGGCCCACTATAACGTTTATTTTCCATCTAATCTATTCATAAGGTCAAAAATATCTAGATGAAGTGGAAAAACAAATTTCATTTTTATCTGAAACTTTTATGACCCTAAAAAGGTTTCAATGGTAGACATTCAATCTCCCACTGCTTTTGCAGTGTGGTCCAGTTTATCTTTAGATCTGTCTTATTTTTCATCTCAAGCCTTACGACGAGCTCGCAAAATGGACGGACGGTTTGGATATAATAAATACGCCGTGATAGGACCCACAGAACTTACTGACGTCAATACACCAGCCAATCTGCTTTCCAATTCTGTCCCAGCCCTAGCGCGGATTAGCTACTGACAGGTTGAGTAGCGAGACCGGCTACTAAAGTAACGTCACCAAGTTTCTTGGGCCCCACCATGATGTATGTTTTGTATCCACTCAGTCCATCTATTTGGAGAGATCATTTTAGGGCAAGATCTAAAGAATAAGTTAAATCCAAAGCTCCAATAGACCCCAACACAGAAAACAGTGGGGGCAGTGACTCCAACCATTAAAAACTTCTAAAAGCCACAAAAGTTGATCAACCTGATATTTGTGTTTTCCTTCTTTCATGTCTTTTTTAACTTTTGAACAGATTGGATTTCAAATAAACATTATGGTGGGCCTTAGCATAGTTTCAACGGTGAGAATCACTCTCCCCACTGTTTTCTGTGGTGGGGTCCACTACAGCTTTTTATCTGCCTCATTCCATGGATCACGCCCTAAAATGATATCTCAAAATGGATTGAAGGTGTGGATAAAACAGATATATCACAGTGGGGCCCATACAATTTGGTGACGTCACTTCAATATCTGACTCGCTACTTAACCTGGCAGTGTCTAATCCGCGCCCCAGCCCATCCGCTTCAAACGCCAATTGCGTCCTACCCCCGTCCGGGCAGGGCTCTGTGGGGCCCACCATGATGTAAGTGTTTTATCTAAGCTGTTCATCATTTTTCTCATATTATTTTAATATGTGATCCTAAAGATGAAGCAGGTCCACAGCTCCAGTGAACCACACCAAAGGATGCTGCAGTAATAATGACATCTACCGTTGAAACCTTTCTAAGGGTCACTGTGATGTTTTCTTTTACCATCCACCTATTCATTAGGTCATGTAAACGTGGATGAAGTGAAAACACAAATATCAGCTTGATCCAAAACTTCTCCAGCTCCCAAGAAGTCTTTAATGGTGGACGTTCAATCCCCATCTTGTGGTCCAATTAATCCTTGGACTTGCCTTTTTTTTTTTGTTCACACCATAAATGATCTGAAAAAGTTGATGGACGGTGTGGATCAAATACATAAATCATGGTGGGGTATAAAGAAGTTTTACATGTTAAAAGTTAGTTTTGTACTGCGCAAACAATTTAAAAAGAAAAAAATTTCCATATTAACTTGAAAGGGATAATTTTGAAAGCATTATTTTTTAAATTAGAAAAACTCATGGAGTGCATTCCGCGTTCACCAGACTCCTATCGCGGAAAGAATTCAGTGAAAAACCACTTAGTGCTTTCCTTCTTCCATGTTAATAATATATTAACAAATACCACTAAACACGGGACATTTTCCCAATTCCGCATTAAGTGCAAAAAATAGGCGTTAACAAACAGGCCCTTAGTCTCACGCATGGTTGAGGACCTTTGTGATAGAGTTTGAAAATATTGACCCACACTTTTCTCATTGTTATCTTGAAGAATATATAGAATAATTACACTGCAACTATTAAGCCTAAAAATCAGCTAGCTGTTACACGCGGCTCTTTATCCTAAAAATAAAAAACAGCTAAGAGTGATCTTGTGCTTGATTTAAGGAATCTTCCATTATATGCCCTCGCAAGATGGAGCTGCCATCAGCTAAGCCAATCTTGTGTTTGAGAGAATCTGTGCGGTGTCATGACAATGGTTTTGTCAGTAAATCCGCGAGCTGATCTTGAGTGTTGACGTAATGAACATTGAGAATGCCACGTTAAACCATATCACGAACAAAATGTAGATCAATCTGAATATGTTTCATCCGAAAATGCTGCACTGGATTAAAACTGAGATGAGTTGCACCCAAATTATCACATAACAGTTTGCAAGACCCACATTTTCGTGTTTCCAAATCTTGTATGTACCGTATGTATGCACAGGTGTATGTACGATGGCTGAATCGTGAAAACCAACTACCCGTCGCTAATTGGCCACTCACAAAATTGCCTTGATTTCACTCTATCATATTTCGAAAACTCAGTGACTTCACTCGAAACTTGGCTGAGTGAAGTCACCTTGACGTGGGTCATCTATCATGTGGGGCCTATCATCCATGTTAATTGTCCATCATGCAAGGCCGCAGACCATGTTTGATATGGATTATCTATTGTGCCAGCTCCATGCCTTCAAAGTGGGTTATCCATCGTGTAGGCCCACCTTGAATGTGGGTTATTCGTCATGAAGGGATAACCTTTAATGTGGATCATCCATTATGTGGGGCCTACCTTAATGTCCACTATCCATAAAGTGGAGCCTAACTTTGATGTGGACCATCCATCGTGTGGGCCACACCATTGAAGTGGGTTGCCATCATATAGGCCTGCTTTGGTGTAGGCCATTGATCATTAGAGGTTGACCTTAATTAGATGTGGGTCATCCATCATGTGAGGCCTACCTTTGATGTGGATCATCGATCATGTGGGCCTGACATTCAATTTGAATGGAGAAAGGCCACCTTTGACATTGACCGTCCATCACGTGGAGAGAGAGAGTAAAAATGTAGAAAGTTGAAAAACAAATTTCTTTTTTACTTAAAGGTATTAATAAATTTAAGCTAATAAGCTACTTTTATAAAAGTAATTAGTAAGCTATATATATATATATATATATATATATATATATATATATATATATAAGTAGCTTATATATTGCCTTAAGTATTAAAAAAAAAAAAAAAAAAAAAAAAAAAAAAAAAAAAAAAAAAAACTTATGGCGGTGTATCCAAACAGGCCATTAGTATCCAATTGTTGGCCATTGATCAAAGCGCTGCGATTCCCAAATAATATAAGTTTCAAATAATGTTTATTTCACGATTCGACCAGAGTAAACTGGAGTCTGCATCCAGTTTAAAATTCCCGTTTTGCACATGCCTTTGGACGTTAAGATTGGGACAGTAAGGTAGTGACCTACCAACACCAATAACAACCTCTCCTTATATATCTTACGTCTCATATGTATATCACGTGCATCATAAACGAATACAACCATCACAAATTCCAAAATCATCCACCAACCATCTCTAGTCTTCCCACAATCAATATGAGACTCTGGCTGGAGGGTGAGAGACTAGGGTTCATCCTCACTGTTACATTTCCTTCTGATGGGTTGTTTGGCACCTTGGTTTTGGATTTCATTTCAAGAATTCAAATCTAATATTTTCACTCTATCAGTTGTGTTTGGCATCTTGGATTCCAATCCTCTAGAATATAGAGATGTGATTGATAACTTCAATTTTCAACCTGAATTTTCACATAAAATGCACCTTTTGTGGACTTCTATCTTAGGCAGATTTTAAATCCCCTAAAATTCAAGGTGCCAAACCCAACTTAGATTCAAAATTGAGGATTGAAAATCCAAACTTTCAAAAATTCCATGCTGTCAGACAACTACCCCTGAAGATATGCTGAGATTAGAGTGTATGCACATCCACATATGAATCACTTGCTTTTGCCGGATTCCGTCCACATGGACCACATGCTTAATCATCCAAATCATTAATACCATGGTTCCCACTATGGATAGGGGATCCCTCCATAAATCCTTCAGATTGAAAGATCAAAACACTTTATTGATTGCCTGCAAATAAAAAGCTAATGGTCCACATTCAACAGGAAAAAAGGACCAAATATCAATGGGTCGGGATTGTTCAATCTAAGCCAATATCAAGAGGCATCCCCATCCATGTTGGGGCCATCATTCAAAGCTTTGGATCACTGAACAGTTGGCCACCCTCCCACACATTGAATACTAAATGGGTTGAATCTCATCCGTACAATTCAGTAGGGAATAGCCGAACCACATTTCATTTCAATTGAGCATTCAAACACACAGGCAATCATTCATCACCAACTGTTGAATATCAAGACCTTTCAGTGGGCCCACTATAAGTGGTTCATCAGTCCACACCATCCATATGCCATGGCCTAAAATTAGCCTAATCCAGTCATTAGATGTCTGTCAAATGTTTGATAAAAAAGAAAAATAAATAATAAGGATTCTAAGATATTTATAGCAAAAGCTGTTACAGTAGATGCCTCCCTCTGGCAGGCATCGACCGTGGGTCCCGCCAGCGAACAAAAGATAAAAAAAAAAAAAAACTACCGTTAACCAAATACAACTACTATTCCTACACAATGGAAGCATTTTAGGATCATTAGAAGGTGTATGAATGTTCTTTTAGTTACATAAGCCTTTAGAAAGTAAACCCACTTTGAATTATACGAAGATTAATTAATAGAAAGAGAAAGTGGCTGAATACAAGCGTCCACAACTGTCTTCCTTTTCCTCTCAAAAGCTCTACTTTTCTTTAATTTCTCCCTTTTTGTTAGACATGGTTCAGGTGGGTCCCACACCTAACGTGATCTCATCATACGAGTGGCTCCGACGATGAACCCACGCACATGCCTCTCCAACTTTTCCCACTGCACTGGAGACCCGTCTTGATCACTCGCGCGAGTTCACTTTTTTCATGAATGCCCACGCGTGCTAATATGGCATGCACGTGCTTGATCCAGACCGTTCATTGGACGAGCCCCACAAGATCTAGATAATAACTCGCTCAAATATCACGAGCGTGCGCACCTTTACAAAAGGATATGACAACCGTCCCCATTCGTCTTAACATTTTTAGATAGACCTGCCTGATATCTTACCAGTGCACACCTTTACATAGTCCCCATTACTCATGTAGTGTATGACTCTTGATACGCAGCACCAGAGGTTGTACACGTGGCTTTGATTAAGTCAATCCTAACCGACTAAATTGTGGATCCACTCCCTCTAAGGTACACTGCTAAAATCAAATTGGCTTAAGGATCCTAATTAATAATTCATAAATTACCCGACTCTTGTTTCTTAAAATAGTACCGTTAGATATGTTTCATTTTCAGCCGTCCCCAAGTGACCACCAATCCGTTATAGCCGTACTTTTTTTTTTTTTTTGGTTCTTGATACACCTAACCCAGGAACATAATTTGGACGTTTTTCCTTGTATTTCACGTATAAACTGCCTGCCTGAGTATCATCAATCACACTCTGCAAGAGTATCAAAGTCTTTCTCTTTGCCCGATTAAGGGTCTTGGATCCTGCGAGTCTGTCACGTTGGCACGTGCGAAAGGAAAGTACAGGAAAAAAAAAGTGCAATCAAGCGGGTGTACTTGGCATCTCGGCCACTGAACATGAGCGTGCAGAGGTGGGTCCCAATTTGCCACGTCCCATTCCATCCAACGTAGAAAGGCATCTCCACGTGGCAAAGAGGGTATATGAGTAAAGAGCGGCCAAGGATGGTTGGTGGCTACGCATCAAGGGACCGTAATAAACGAGGTCCAACTGTAAAGAGGAGGGAAGGAGACAAGGGAAGGAGCAGCACAGCAGGACCAAAATAATGGAGGTGCAGCAGCTGTTGGCAGCGGCAGCAGCTGCTGGCCATTGAGAAGAAAGAGATGGATGGATGTGGTTGCGTGTATATGCATGTGTGTGTACATATGCGTGTACGTGGATGGATGATGGACGATGGTTTCAGTACTGGGGCGGCGAATATTGGAAAGCGACGCAACGCACACATTCACACAAACCTCCACCTTCCTTTTTGTCAGAAACACCACCATACCATAAATAAATAAAATAAAAATGGTAAGTTATTTGATGCTCTGGGGTAGTATGACGCTTGATGCTCAGACACATAGGGATTGTACATGTTGTGTTCTTTGTTAACTTAAATTGAACTGATTAAATTGTGAAGCCGATGGTTGGTAGGTTTCATTTCCAAAAGCATATTGATTGAATAATCCGAGCCTCTGATTCTTAGACATTCGTTTGTTGAAATCGAACCGATGGGTATTTTTATTTTGAACCGTTCAATAAATGTCCTACAGTCCTGTTGTCAGATAATCAACATATAACTGCGTCCTTTTATTTATTTCTTTTTTTTACCAAGTATGCAATATAAGTGCATAAATATCATCCATCACACACTGCCCGAGTGTCCTTGTTTTTCTCATAGCAAAATAATAATAATAATAATAAAATAAAAAGGAAAAATATGTATGTGTTATTTAAATAAATGAACCCATTTTCCCCATAAAGCGTAAATTGATTTAAAATAAGAAGGTATTAAGTCCAACCCGGTGGACCACGACTGATCATCCACCCAGCGACTAATTCGCAACATTTTATGTACGTGTGACATCCAGACTGTCCGATAGGTTGGCCCATCATCAGGATCACTTTCTTTAATAATCGACCATATCTATTGATTAGGGGGACGACGATTAGAACTTCTTTTTTTTTGGTTCTTTCAATGGCTGTACATTTTTTTTTTCTCCACTGGGGCCGTCCTGATATGTGTATGGGTTTAATTTTTAAGAAATATTATCTTCATGTTGGGCCAACCTGTTGGAAGGGTTGGATTTCACACAAAAATGATAGGTTCGAAATTAATACAGGATGGACAGTAAAGAATGGTCCAACCAGTTGCACATGGGGGCGGAGCTTCGGTGGATCCCTAACTGTGGAGCCAAGCGTGATGTACGTTCATTACATCCACGCCGTCCATCCTTTTTAACAGATCATTTTTGGTAATTTTCCCAACAATGAAGCAGATCTAGGTGTTAGGGGGACCACACCACAGTAACTAATCGTGATTGAATACCCACCGTTAAAAACTTCTTGGGGCTACTCGAATGTTTATTTTCCATCCAACTTTTTGATAAAGTCACAAAGACCCGGATGAAGGGACCAAACAAATATCAGCTTAATAAAAAACTTTTGGGGCCTACAAAAAGTTGTTAATGGTCAATAACCACCGTTTCCTGTGGTGTGATCAACTCGAGCTGTACATCTGCTTCTTTTTTTAGATCATGAACCAAAATGATATTTCAAAATGGATGGACAGAGTGGATGTAAGGTACATACATCAAGGTGGGCCTATAGTCAATGATACACCCAAATGGGTGAGCCCTTGGATACGAGACGTCATTAAATTATTAAAGCATATAATAATTCTCTTTATTTAATTAAGCTTTACTAAGTGTAGTGCTCCCACAAAATCCGACATGCGGCACAACCGTCTAATGAACAGAAATCGTTTAGTGGGACCCACCTTTAGTTGGGCCAGTCTAGGGATGACGCTAGCAGTAGAAGTGGTCGGCTGATTGGTAGGCCGTATGTTCCATCTTACCGTTCATTTAACAGGATGCTGATTAGGTGTTATGGATCAACGTTAGGGCCATGGCCCGTCTAGAATGTGTAGCCCACAATATGGTTGTGTAACACGTCCCACTTTCTCGGGCCCATCAGATAAGTAATATTTGGGCATTGCGTGACGAATGGGTTTCAAGAGGTTTATTTGTATCACTTGCTTGAAAGATCTATGCCATTCATTAAGTGGGCCTGATCGGGTACATGCCCGATGGTTGAACCAGCCTGAAAATCTGGATGGGCACGTACAGAGCCAGCGCGGACAGGATTAGATTAATCTCTTCATTCTCTCCCAGCGCAAGTCTCTGTAAGAGCAATCGCGATGAGAATATCGTGGAGAGTAGATTTCACTGGCCAAAAACATTAGATTGGGGTCGTATTCTCACCCCACCAAGGAGTGAAGGGCTTTTACGTCATTCCGCCAGACACGCAAAAGGCCGTCACGTCGTTTTCAAAACAATAACTAATCAACTCATGGGGCACCCCACCCCACCCTCCGCATTGCAGCTACAGAAAAATGCCTCTGTCTTCTCAATTTTACGATTTTACCCCTGAGGAATGATGATGTATTAACGCATTGCGAGTCAACGAGAAAGAATCTCCTTCTCCTCTTGTTTTTTTAAAATTTTTTTATTTGATTTTTTCGAGATTTCTAAGGAGAGAAAAAGGATATAGAAAATGAGAAAAGCTTTATAAAAAAATTTTTATTGCTCTTGCCTAATGTGATGGTTGATACTCCGGCGCAAAGAAACTGCACACGTGGTGTATAATTTAACCGTACAAATTTTGGGTCCCAGTCGAAATGGATGACGAATGAAAATTTTGTGAACATTTATTGATCATTGACATGAAAAATAGTGGACCATCCTAAATTGATGAACGGATTTCCTCCGATGAGAGGTTAGGAGGAAAACTGTATGTTTTTGGGATGATTAACTAAGTTGGACCTCTAATTTCAACAGTATATTTTAGTTGATATATGTTGTGTACAATTTCTGAATGTTGTATATCAATCATTAAACTCCTTCTTTCACCTTTTTTTTAAAAGAAACTTATAATGCTTTATTTTCTTAAGTTTGAATAGGTACTTTTTGAAAACAAAAAACACCATAAGAAAATTAAAGATAAATGTTTTCATAAAAGACTCATATACAGTGAAAAAGTAGGAGGGAATTATATTCATCAATATTTTTGTTCCTATGGAAAAGGGGAGCTTGTTTTTTATTATTCTTTTGTAATTTTATTTCGTTTGCTTGCAACAATTGTGTGTGGATGTTATTTATGTAATGGTAGCTTCTAAAGGAAAAAATAAAAGTTTAGAAAATCTATACTTATCGTTTGGCTAGGGCATACTCACTCTTCTATTTATATGAGTGGGCCTAATTAGCCTTATATGTCGTAGATGGTCCAAGCCAATAATTCTCCATACCTCGCAAGTCCAACCTTTCAACTCCAAGCCCATATAATTATTTGGGTGCCACAAAAGCAAACTCTAAGTGGAAACCACACAAATAAAATAAATAAGTCACATAATTTTACATGTAAAAATCATTGTGAAAAAAAAAAAAATTACAACAAAAAGTAATGGGCAATCAAATATAATTAATTTTATAGATGCAAAAATTCTTACTTCTTCCCTTCAAAATTCTAAAAATGATTTAGCTCTCTTTATTTTATCCTAATCCCACACACACACACACACACACACACACACACATATATATATATGGAAAAGGTACAATGCGCTCGAGCTGATTTTAATGCCCATGAGGTCGAGTTGTGTGGCCCCACCGTGATGTGTTTCGAACACCTACCCCATCAATCAGATGCACCATTCCATCGTGGGCCCAGGTCTCAAAAATCAAGTCAATCCGTGACTTGTGTGGGCCACAACACATACAAAAGTGGAGAGGGTCCATGCACCATTAAAACATTCATAATCATTTTTTGGGCGCACCGAGATGTGGTTTGCAAATCCAGCCCATCCATTATGTGTGTCCCACTTGGATGAGGGTTCAGACCAAGTTTCATCAGCATTCAAAACTCAGGTGGGTCCCACCAAGTGCTTTTATATATTTTTGGCATGTCTTCACATGATTTTAGATGGTATGGCCCACCTGAGTTCCGTATACAGCTGATTTTTGGGATATCCCATAATTTAAAGGGTACCCATCAAATGCACGGTGTTGATGGTCGACACGCATCACGGTGGGGCCCACACAGCTCGATCTCACAGGAGGTTAAAATCAGCTTGAGCGCATAGTACCTTTTCCCTATATATATATATATATATATATATATATATATATATATATATATATAGGGAAAAGGTACTATGTGCTCGAGCTCATGATAAGCTTATCGTGAGGTCGAGCTGTGTGGGCCCCACCGTGATGCGTGTCGACCATCAACACCGTGCATTTGATGGGTACCCTTTAAATTATGGGATATCCCAAAAATCAGCCGTATACGGAACTTAGGTGCGCCATACCATCTAAAATTATGTGAAGACACCGTTAAAACATATAAAAGCACTTGGTGGGGCCCACCTAAGTTTTGCATGCGCCTGAAACTTGGTTTGAACCCTCATTCAAGTGGGACACATATAATGGATGGGTTGGATTTGCAAACCACATCTCGGTGGGCCCTCAAAATGGTTATGAATGTTTTAATGGTGTACGACCCTCTCCACTTTTGCATGTGGTGTGGCCTACACAAGTCACGGACTGACTTGATTTTTGGGACCTAGGCCCACGATGGAATGGTGCATCTGACTGATGGGGTAGGTGTTCGAAACGCATCACGGTGGGGCCCACACAGCTCGACCTCATGGGACGAACCCGTGAGCTCGAGCGCATAGTACCGTTTCCCATATATATATATATATATATATATATATATATATATATATATATATATATATATATATGGAAACGCTATATATATAATGGAAACGCTAACCTGAGAACAGGGACTACCTAAGAACTTTTTTGAGAACTCATCATACGTGATGGGTCTCAATAATCCGAACGGTCCACATGAAGTAGACCTCATTAAACCCCCTAGTACCAATTTTTACTTTGAACCAAAACTTCAGTGGGCCATGAAAAATGCAAACAGGTTCTTCCCTTAATTTGTATTTCTCTTTGCTATGGCCCAACAGAATTTTAGATCAGGGTGAAAATTCAACCCTTGAGGTTTCATGAGATTCCTCATCTTATGGACCGTTCGGATTCGACTCCTATAACACGTGTGCAAAGGTATGCACGTGCGTAGGTGAGCATGCCTATATATATATATGGGAAAAGGTACCCTGCGATCGACCTCATGAGTCTGTCTCATGAGGTCGAGCTGTGTGGGCCCCACCATGATGCGTTTCGAACATCTACCCCATCAATCAGATGCACCATTCCTTCGTGGGCCTAGGTCTCAAAAATCAAGTCAATCCGTGACTTGTGTGGGCCACACCACATACAGAAGTGGAGAGGGGCCGTGCACCATTAAAACATTCATAACCATTTTTGAGGGCCCACCGAGATGTGGTTTGCAAATCTAGCCCATCCATTATGTGTGTCCCACTTGAATGAGGGTTCAGACCAAGTTTCAGGCGCATGAAAAACTCAGGTGGGCCCCACCAAGTGCTTTATATGTTTTAACGGTGTCTTCACATAATTTTAGATGGTATGGCCTACCTGAGTTCCATATATGGCTGATTTTTGGGATATCCTATAATTTAAAGGGTACCCATCAAATGCACAATGTTGATGGTCGAAACACATCACGGTGGGGCCCACACAGCTCGACCTCACGGGGGCTTATCATGAGGTCCAGCGCATAGTGCCTTTTTCATATATATATATATATATATATATATAACATCCGGAATATGAATAATATGAATTAAATTACGTAATTATGTATAATTGCACACGCCGTCGATCTAAGCTTCGATTGATCGAGCGACTCTCGATCAATCAAGTCGCCATGTTCGATCAATCAAACATGTTAGAGAATTAACGTAAAATTTTCAAATTACGTCGATCGTTCAAACCTCAAAGGTTGATCGATCGAATTTGTTCAAAACTATCTAAATACTAATCTATTTAATCTTGGAGTTCTCTTGATCGAGTGTCCTCTTTAATTGATAAAAATTCCATGTTTCTACACTGATAGAAGACATTCAAACAACAAATTAAGGACGAAGAGGGGAATATTTACTTTAAAAAACAGGAAGGTCCATGAACGATTGTTAGGACTTTCAATGCGGTAAATTTTTTGGGCATGCATGGCCCATCCACAATTTGATCTTACAAACCAGTGGTTGGAATCAATGAACCGTGGGCCTATACAAGCTTCAAAGTTTCGGATCCCCTCCATATCCAGGGGTCAAGGATGATATAATCCCTTGTGAATGAGGACGTAATGTTACGCGTCCGTCGTAATTTAGTAAACATTGGCAAGCATAAGCATCAATCCGGACCATACAAATGGGCCTTTTTTTTTTTTTGGCTCTAAAGGTCTCCTCTGTTAAAAGTCAGTGAGAGGACATGTACAAAAGCGTGGCAGAGCAAAAAGAAATTTATCAATGGCCCACATGCACGTTACATTTGTGGCCCACCAGGTGAGGTTACCTGCTATCCAACCCATCCAATGGACAGTGGCTTGGATCTCGCATACCTCGTCCATTCTGACACGTGCAAGCGTGTGAGAAGATATTGCACTGGCGCGGATGAACTTGGCATTTCTGGAGCATATAGCAAGCCACATGGAGGAAAGCACTTTGGTTTGGTTTTATTTAGGCAGAGATGGGGAGGAAATGATACCTGAGGGACCCGAGTCTCTCTTGATATGACATAGGACCTATTTGTTAACGCTGATTTTTTATTTTTTTTTTAAAAAAAATTATTTTTACTTAATACGGAATCTTGAAAGCACAATGATTTTTTTTTTTTTTTTTAAATATTTTTACTTAATACGGAATCTTGAAAGCACGCTGATTTTTTATTTTTAAAAAAATATATATATATTTTTACTTAATACGGAATCTTGAAAGCACTGGGTGTTATGTGTTGATTGTTAACATCAAACGTGGAAAGCGCAATGTAACTTTTATTGTATTTTTTGACGATAAAAGTCTAACTTAACTGTGAATACAGAATATGCTTCATAAATCCTTGTAAAAAAATTTACTTTTCAATTTGCCCTACACATTGGCATAGAGATTTTCTCTCCTCTTTAAGACGCAACCCAAATTTTAATGTGTAAAACCTCTTTGCCCCACCATAATTTATGTGTTAGTTCTTCACCATCTATCAAATATTCTATATCATCCTAAAGCATAAGTCTAAAAATTGAAGTGCAACCAAATCTCAAATGGACTACACCACAGAAAACAACTGGAATTAAACAGTTACCGTTGAAATCTTTATAGGGTCCACCGTGAGGTTTTGTTTGCCATTTAACAACTTCACAAGGTTACGCAAATGTGGATAAAAAATAAATAAATAAATAAATAACACGGCTTGATCAAAACGTTATGTGGTCCATTATGATGTTTATTTGGGTACAATGATTTCTACTTACCATTTGTGGTCCACTTGAACTTTGGATCTACCTCATTTTTTAGCTTAATTGTTAAGTGATGTCCCTAAATGGATGTACAGTGTAGATATAACACATACATCATGGTGGGGCCCACAAAACTTGGTGATGTCAACGGACCAATCCGCTTCCCGATTTGCTACAAGGAATTGGTGGATCCAGATCCGACTCCGTTGCCTACTGATGCGCTGCCAGGAACACGTGGCCACTGGACAGTGCTATGTGGGCCCACTATGTTGTATGTGTTTTATCCACACCATCTATCTATTTTTTAGATCATTTTATTGCATGATATTGATCCCAAAAATGATACATATCTAAGTCTCAAGTGAACCATAGAAAACAGTGGTAATTGAATGCCCACCATTAAAAACTCTCTAGGCCTACTGTAATATTTATTTACCATCCAACTTATTGATTAGATTACATAGACAAACACAAATATCAGCTTCATCTAAAACTTTTGAGGTTTTCAAGAAGCCTTTAATGACAGGCATTCAATCATCATTGTATGATTTGTAAAAGTAGATGTATTAGGTCAATAAAACACATACATCATGGTGAACGCCCACACTTATGTAAGCAGCGATTGGCTACTGACATACTCTGCAGGTAATCTGCGTCCTTGATTGGCCAAGGTGGTTGAGACCTCTGACTATAGAGCCCACCTTGATATATGTGACTACATCCGTACCATCCATCCATATTGAAAGCTTATTTTAGGGCATGATCTAAAAAATGAAGCAGATCCAAATCTCTGGTGGATCATAGTATAGAAAATAGTGAAACTATACCATTAAATATTTCTTGTGGGCTTCGACATATTTGGATCAAGATGATAATTGTGGGGTCTCTTCATCTAGATCTTTATGGCCTTATCAACAAGTTGGATGACAAATAAACATTGTAGAGGAATTCATGAAGTTTTTAATAATAAGAATTCAATTACAATTTCAGACATTTTAAACGTTGGTTAAGAAATAGGTTTAACCTAATTTTCAACTAACCAAACAACTTTTCAAACTTCATATTCAGACTACAGGTTTAGATTTCAGATTCATGTTTCAGCGTACCGATTTAACAAACAGGCCCATATAGTCCCCCTACTTCCCATGGATGCCGATTAAGCACCATCAGCTGTGTGATGTGGTTACATGTGATTGGTGGGTCATATGTCAAAGATGGCCAAGTACATACTAAGCTGAAAACCTTAAATAAAGCAAGAATTGGCCATGACTTGGAACCAATGATATGGGTGGGACCCATTATGAGACCCACCTCGATGTAGGCATTGTATATCCATGCCATCCATCTGTTTTACCAGCTTATATTTTTGGTATGGTCCAAAAAATTGAAGTAGATACAAATTTCAGGTGGACCTCACAATAGGAAACAATTGTCATTGAATGCCCACCATTAAAAACTTTGAGGGTTCATCCTTATTGTTTATTGACCATCTAAGCTGTTAACGAAGTCAGACAAACCTGGATGAAAGGCAAAAATAAATATCAGCTTGATCGGCATACACAAGTTTTTTAATGGCCAATAAACACCTTTTCTTGTTGTCCGGTCGACCTGAAATTCATATTTGCTTATTTTTTGAACCATATCCTAAAATAAGTTGGCAAATAGATGACAGATGTGGATAACAATGCATACATCTAGATGAGCCCTATAGCTAGGGTCCCACTGACATCCTAGTTAGTCAAGTCACATTCCTTTAAAAAGGTCAGTACCCGTCTCAGCTTGCAGCTCAACCAATCACATCTCGCCATGTCACCACACCACTTCCATGTTAACAGTGGTACGGGCCTGACTACCTAATCCATACACTTCCCCTGTGTCAGGTATACAGTGAATCAGGTACGTCCACCTAGAGAGAGATGTGAAGTGGATGAGCCATCAAATCACACAAATTAAAAAGCCCTTGCTTTCCCTCGTACGTATAATATGCCCATAAATTGCAATTGCCCAGTTTACCACCATCCGTGGTGTGGGCTAGATTCAGTGAGCTGCTCCTCACGTGACGTGGGTGGAATGCAGGTCAAAGGTCTGTTCATACATACAATGAAGAAGCGGAATGTATGTCGTAGATATCTATTGATACGGACTGAAGGAGCGTAATGCATGTCAAAGATAATCTTTCATACAAAGTGTCAAAGATCCAATGCTATTCATACCCACAGCTCACTGTGAATCGTGAAACATGCCATATATATTTATATAAGGCCAATACAGTGACACATCAAGCGAGATACATATGTAGATTGAGTTTTAATATAAAAAAATTAAAAATAAAAAGATTTTTTCTTTCTTTTCTACCCCCATTTACAAAATACCTGCTTGATATATGACTTGAATCTTTAATACATGTCACATGCACACGTATTGGGTGTGGCCCTGACCGTACATCCCCCCTTGATGTATTTATTGTATATCCACACTGGCCATCCGTTTTTCCAGCTTATTTTAAAGCATGAGCACAAAAATGAAGCAGATAGACCACAGCACTGGAAACAGTTGTTATTGACTATTAAATACCTTTTCTGAACAAAAAAAAGTTGTGGATGAAGCTGTTATCTGTTTTTCATACTTTAATCCCAATCTTTATGACCTCATCAACGAAGTTATATGGTAACAAATAAAATACACTGGACCATATAAATATTTTAATGGCGGGCTTTCAACAACTACTATTTCCTATGGTGTAGTCCACCTGAAATTTGTATCTACTTCATTTTTGAGCTCATGCATTAAACTGAGCTGAAAAAATGTACGAGAGGCATGATATACAATACATACATTGAGGTGGGCTACCACGGTCTAGCTAGGCCACACCCACATCGCTGGCTCCCAATCACAGCGAACTCGCACTCAAATAGGTCCTGATCCAGCGTATTCAGTGAATAGAAGTATCTACTGTATACTATGGTCGAGCAGGCTCTGTCCTATCATTTTCTGGCTGTTGGTAAGTCCGAACGAGAGTTATTTAATACTTTAAAAGAGTTTGACGCTTGATATGAAAGCATTAAAAAATTGAACACTTGTTAGACATTAACTAAAATTAAACTTACTAAATTATGAAACCTACTTCCGGTCCAAAATTAAATTTTTTAAACAATGCTAGTGATCTTTTACAAGGAAATGCTTGCATACTTTGCATAGGCATCTGCCAGGGTTACTTTCTCTAATGTTGGGGAATGACCTTAACATCCATGAAATCAACCCTCTTCATTAGGTGCATTATCCCTTTGTTTAGCCTTGGTCCAAAAAAATTAGCTTGATTCAATTCTCAGATAGGTCACCTCATAAAATTAGGTCTAAATTTTCTAAATTCACATGGCATGGTCCACTTAAGTGTTAGAATATTGCAATGTTTTGGGGTAATTCTTTTATCATAATGAGGCACATCAAATGAATAGATACGATTGAGTGTAAATACTATAGTGGGTGTAGTGACCTTGATTTTTCAAGCCATATAAAAATCCGACTAATCAAATTATTAAATTAATTTTGTGGTTATTAATTAAAATAAGTACTTAGCCTAGTTGGTAAGAATACTTTTGTGAAAGGATATGTTAGTTAATTGATTTCTAACATTGCAGTATTTATATTTTATTTTGTTTTTATCACAATTCACAAAAATCTAGTGGAGTCGTTTAGATATCTATGCAGAAAACTGTAAAGCAAAGAGCTGTCAGAATAATAAGAGAGAAGTCTTGTGAAAAAAAAAAAAAAAGAGAGAGAGAGTATTTGCCAGTAAGTGTTTTAGTGATTCCTTTTTATTTTATTTTTATGATTTCTCAACCTTGAAACCTTATATCTAAACAATGAACGAGGCAAATCCATCCTATGTCCAAAGTTTTGATATACAGGGAAGTTTTGAAAAAAAAAAAAAACAAGAAGAAGAATGGCTTTTGCACAAGATCTCGCATTATTAGGGACCGGCTTTGAGAAAACAGTCGTATCAGTCTAAGAAGATTCGAATCAAAGGATCTTAAAGTTGAATTGTGTCAGAACCTCGAATCCTAGAGTGATTCGACTGAGAAACTTTCTACAATGATCTACGAATAGTGTAGATGATGTTAGACTATGCTATAAAAATCATTTTAACTAACGATTATAAATCCCCAGATATTTCGGATCCGAGCAATCCTTTGGTCATTTTGAATGTGTCGCGGAGAAAATCATAGAGTGGGTTGGACTCGATATAGGAATCAATTGAATTCTCAAAATCTAAGGAATAAAGAAGAAAAATCTTAAAATTTTTGAAAAATCATATCAGGTAATAAAACTGATTTGACTTCAGTCAATCAATTAAAGTTAGTGTTCGATCGATCAAATGGTTGATTTTTGTTCAGCAACTAAAGTTGAAAAATCATAATATGGTCCGATTAATTAAAGTCCAAGTTCGATTGTTGAGGGTCAAATATTGCATTTTAAACCCAATTTATTTCTTGGTTTTACAAACATAATATGGCTTAATAGTATATTTTACATGTGGTTGTGTTGCAAGGTGAATTTAAGAGATTGGATTGAAAAAAATATTAAAGCATGGATTTAGTGATCAAAAGTCACCAAAGCAAAGAATGGACCCATAGAGACCAAGATTGAAGATTTCAAGATCCCATGATCCAAAAAAATCAGGCGGAGAAGGAAGGAAGCCGAAAGAATAAGCGCAGGAATTACAAAGACTGTGTCATCGAGAACTGTTCCATGACATCGAAACTTCATTCGATGACATTGAACACTGGTCGATGACATCAAATTTATGAGGAAAAATTGAGTTGGTTGCTGGACATATTGGGTGCTTTTACCAATTAATCGATACTATGTTTGATGAATTGAAGGAAGGTGCTCATGACATTGAAGACTGCTCGATGACATCGAATTTATTTAAGAAATTAAAGCAACTCGTTGTACTGTTTTAGACCCATTTTCGATGACTCGATGACATGTTTGATGGATCGAATATTCGCTCGATGACATCGAAGGACGGTTCGATGACACAGAAACTTACGCAGTATGAAAGAAGAAAATGCGTGACTTCCGGATTCAAACCCCTTCGATGACATCAAAGAGTGTTCAATGACATTGAAGGCGTTACGCAGTCTGCGTAAATTCCATCCGTTTTGCGATTTTGCGGAACTTTGCCTATAAATAGGGTTTTCTAGGAACTTTTTAGGATATCTAGGGTTTGAAGGAGCAGAGCAAAAGGGCGGAGCTGCTTCTCAAGAGTTCTTCTTCCCTTTTCCTTAATTTTTAATGCTTTCTTCTAGGGTTTTTAATTCAATCATTTCTATGGTTGGCTAGATCCCTTAGCTAGGGTTAAGGGGTGAAGCTCGTAGCGTGATTAAGATGTTTGCTTTTTTTGATTCATGGTTTGTTGAACTCTCTTGGATTCTAGTTTGATTATGAATGAATATTTTTAGTTTTTAATGGTTTGTTGTGACAAATTACAATAGATCTGCGATAACTTAAGATATCTTTTTTTCTTAAATTGAGATTGTGAAATTAGAAATCTGTTGAGGGTCAAATATTGCATATCAGACCCTGATTATTACCCGGATTTACGAACATGATACTATTTAACGACCCATTTTAATCATGTTTTTGATACAGGATGTATTTGGGAGCTTGAACTAAAAATGAGTATTAAAAGTATGGTTTTTAGCGCTCAAGATTCACCAAGGCAAGGGATGGACTCCAGGGGACCAAGATCAATGGATGTACACGTCAGATATCCAAGAAAATTGAGAAACTGAAGCTCAAGTGGCCTAAAAGTCAGCCGGAATGCAAGATCACAGGGTTTTCACCATCCGATCGGCCCGAAACTTCATACATGGTCTGAGGGACATAAAGTAACCGTACACGTCGAATTTTAGCTCCCAGATCTTTGTAGAAGTGGTCCAACAAACAAATCAGCCCCTGAATCATCAATCTGCGGCCCGCCTGAGATCTGTATATATTTCAAGTTTTGTCCCGACAGTTTAAATGATATGACAAGATGGATGGACGAATCGGACTCCCAGATCCATCATCATGGACCCTACCTGAGTTGGGCATGCATACAGTGCTCACGTGCACTGGATGTGCACCAAATATCACAAAGTCGGTCAGCATATGCTGACCGACTCTATCTTCCAAATTCAAGCAGCCGTCCAGCGTCTTTACGCACGGACGCTGTTTTTGCTTGTGGGCCCCACCTATCATCAAGATCATCGATCCAGACCGTTCATCATATCCCTATGGATCTTCTTAACACTGCCTAGGTGGAAGAATTTTCAGAAGTAAAGAGGACCGAAAACTAGCTGTCCAAACGAAGGATGAACGGCAGAGAAGAAAACCATGTGGGCCACTACGAATATAATCCAAAACCAGTCATTTCCAATTAATTTTTCGAGCTCAAACAAGTGGACGGATTGGATTTCACATCAAATTCAGATAATAGGCCCCGCCATCATCTCAGCGAACGAGCGGAAGCTCTGTTCGTGTATCCGCGAAATCTGGCCGCTGTGGGCTTCACTGTGTTTGTGATCACCGTCGGATCGACAATCCGATCCGTCCATCAGATGCAGAGGGAGGTCCTAACCTCTTTCATGAAGCCAAATCAGAAATACAGGACCATCAACCACCGCAATTCAGAGCCGACGCAAGTCGGTTTCCAAATTTTCTGCGTAGCTGCGTAAACAGATTACGCAAAGAGGTTTCCAAATCTGAGGTTGCGGAAAGGAGACTTCCTACTGAAGTTTTGCACTGACAGCCCAACCGACTTACACCATTCTATAAAGAGAAGGGAATACCGGGGAGGAGGGGGAGCTTGGGCTTGTGGAGCAGCTGTGGAGAGAGTTCTGTTAAGGTTTTGTTTTGTTTGTGATTATTTTTAAGGGACTCAACCAAATCATGTCCGGCTAAAACCCCTTAGCTAGGGCTAAGGGGTGAAGCTTGTAGTGAGATGGGATTTTACTTTATGCCTTTAATTTATTTCTTTTTGTGAACTGAATTGATATTAGTTTGATTATTTAAGGGAATACTTTTAGTTTTTAATGGTCTATTGTGACTAAAATTATAATGGGTCTGCGATAGCTTTGAGTATGTTCCTTTCCTTTTGATGTTTATGACGTCAGGAAGCCTTGTTGTTCACCATCGTCTCCTGGGCATGGTTGGATGTCGGTACCCTTCCTAACCTTCATAATCATCTGATTGGTTGGTAATTAGTTTAATTCTGTTGTTTACTTTGTCTCCTGGGCATAGTCTGGTGATGGAATCCATTCTAATTCATATACCTTTCATCTCTTGAAAACCGTATCAAAGGACGTTCAGTTTGATTTTCATGGTTTCACCCTTCAACTGGATGAAGATAGGATTCTAAGTCCAGTGGAATCTTGGAACAGGCATAAGATCTCCATGATCTCTACAAGTGGATCCTCTGAATCCCTAGTTTCCTTCATCTGAATTTCTAAATTTTAGATAATTATTTCACCATTATTCCTCAAATTACAAGTGATTTAGATTTCATCTTAGGATAGTTCTAGCTCTAGTTGGTTTCAGATTACGTACAGGTTTCAGTCCCTGTGGATTCGACCTCGGTCTTACTGAGTTGATTACTACATCACAACCCTATACTTAGGGAGTGAACAAAATCCTGTTGTTTACCATCGTCCCTTGAGCATGGTAAGATGATGTAATCCTTCATAACTTTCACAATTCTCTTATGATTGGTTGTGGGATTGGTAAATCCTATTGTTTGCCTTGTCTCCTGGGCATGGTTAGGTAACAGAATCACTTCCAAATCTTCACTACTTGCATCAATTGATGATTAGATCCATGAGAAGTTTAAAGATCTGACAAATCTCTTCTTACCAATTGGATATGATAAGACTCTGATTCTAGTTATGTCCTTGAATTATGTAAGGTAGCTTCCCAATTGCTATAAGTGGATCCCTTGAATCGCTAGTTTTCCACTTTTGAATTTCTTAAGTTTTTCATTGATTCTCTCACAATTACTCTCTATACTTTCCTGATTTAGGTTAGATCTTCTCCTAGCTTTGATTTTAATCACTTTCAGAATAGACATACAAGATTAGTCCTCGTGGATTCGACCTTGGTCTCACTGAGATTATTACTACATCACGACCCTGCACTTGGGGTTGTGAACATCAATCGATTGATCGTACTCTCAAGCAATCTTGGTCGATCGAGAGAATCAATACAGAATGGTAAAATATGTCAGTGAGCTAGATAAATTAAATCTAACCTATTTTGATTAATCGATGGGCATGTTCGATCGATCGAATGTGACCAAATTTATCCTGAGATTTTAGATGTTAAAATATGAATTTCATTGACCTATAGTCAATTGATCGAAAGATCGATCAAGATCCCTCGAGTTGGCTCGATCGATCAACTGCATTGATCGATAGTCCCCTGTTGATTTTCAAATTTAGAAAAAAGAATTAATGGTGGGTCATCTTGGTTTGATCAAAAGTGGACTCCACTTAATGCAATAGTTTAATTGAATTGTAATATGTTAATAATCTTATTAGGGATTTAGAGTATAGATTCTTAAACATATGACTGTTTGGCAAATTTGACTCTACCAAGAATAAGTGAGTCAATCCCAACGTGTCTCATATCAATTCATGCTCTGATGATTATTAATGTGAATTGAATACATGAACATGTGAGCTATTATGATTATGAATTCATTGTTTCCTTTCGTACCAAATGATATATATATATATATATATATATATATATATATATATATATAACAACTGTGTATGTTGATATATAGACTTGAGCATGCATTATATGCATTCATAGTATTCCTGCACTGATTTTTAGAGGCACACTCTAAATGAATACATGGACTCCTTATGCCTGAGTTCCTGGGGGATCTCCCTATATAATTTATCTAGTAGATTTGTTACCGGATGCCCTTGTTAGAGAAGCCTACTTATGGAGTAGATGCGGGCCTTGTATATACTTACTTATAGTAAAAGTCTGTCAGGGGTCGATGCGGGTTGACGGATATCCAACCTATGCATGTGCATGAACATTCCACTCGACGTGCATTCATGACATCGCAACATACATACTCATGCCTGCATGCATATATTTGATTGTTGATTGCCCTATCTTACATTCATGACATCACGGTATGCATACTCATGCATGCATTCACTCACTAACTTTCATTTACTAGCCCGACCAGTTAACATTATAGATTGACAACCATACAGAGACCAACAAGACAGATAAACCGCATCAAATGCTAGAAACTTAGGATCAATGGTCGTATCTGGAAGAAGACAAGCTTGCCGTACTAGAAGGATGATTTGATTATACAGCTAATTTATAGAAGATTTAATTTCCATTAATTGTAGTCATTGATGATTAGATTAAATTCTAATGGTTTATGACTATGCTTTTATTGAACAGTATTTAATATGTTAGTTGAATAAAGTCTTAAATGAGTGGACGGATTTTGGATTTTATTTATGTGGTTGTGAATCTAGTGTAATGAGTATTAGTGAAGACCAGTGTTTGTATGGATATATGATAAAACACTTTAATTTACGCCTTTGAAGAACTGTTTAATGAGTGGAATTACGTGCACTAAGTGCATGAGTTAGTGCACAGAGTCGTGGACAATAACTCAGGATGTACACTCTCCACGCACCCAAATTATGCAGCATGATGGTGAGTCTACACATCTAATGTGTGCATCTGTATCCAACTTTTTCCTAGGATCTTGATGTGTGAGCCTGTCAGATTACACTTCAGTGTTAGCTACCCCCACTAGGGAATCGATGCCAAGACCTTGGTGTTGAAACCAGGTATCTTTCACTTAGTCTACCACTCGAGCCATGGATTTGGGTGTGTTCATGATATAGTTAACTTGCTATTCATATTGTAGACAATTTAATTTGAATTACTTCCATTTCATGTGGTGCTATTATAATATACAAATTTCTGCGTGCTCGAGTATCATCTGTCACGTTCCACCAGAGCATCAAAGTTTTCCTCAATTCGCAAACGATCAAATGCAAATAGACGAACAGTGTACAGACTGTCACACAAACCCTGCATTTTCCGGAAAACATGCATCAATGGCGTGCAAAAGATGGCCCACGCCGTGCAGCTCACTGGTAGTGCGTACCGTTGCAATCAAATTACAGGGTGGCCGACCTAATAAGTGGATCCTTGTAATTCTTAAGGCAGGATGCGTTACATATGGTAAAGACCGATCTACCGCAATAGGCCTGCGGAGAGACTGAAGAGGCCATTCGTAGCAGAATGCCAACGTGGTACGATCATAGATCGGGACATTCGTGGAGTTGGACTACAATGTCAACCATCCGTCTAAAAATCAAAGCCGGTTATTCGATCAGCCGATCACCACTGCACATCAGAACATGAACCTTTGTAAAAAGGGAGATAAACGGACTAAATTCACCATACACATGTAGGCCACCTCGTAAATCGGATCGGGGCGTGAACTATTCCACCACGGGACCCGTTTAAATTAATCGTCGGGCAAGGCATTTTCCGTGTCTCCATGCCATTCTGAACACGTGGCACATTGAAACCGACCATTTCCTGCTTTCATAGTTACTGAGCCATGGTCCAAAAATCAGAGTCTTTAAAGAGTCATAGCCTTTTCTTCATTTATTTTATATTATAATAAAATAAAAATTGGGTCAACCGTCAATCGAGAGATGAGTCCACAGAATATCTGGTTAAGATCATCATATACATATGCCACGTGTATGATACATAATCTGGGAACCACCGAAATGCCCGTGCCTCTAATCGCAGGTAATCCATCCTCGCGTCGCGCGAATAGCATCGGGAGTCATGAAGCAAGAGAGGGGAAAGCTGATGTCGTTACTTTTCGGAAAGTAATAAAGAAGCGAGAAAAACGAAAGCTGTGGTAATATAAAAGGAGTCGCTGTCGAGTGTGTAGTGAGGGTAAACAAAAGAGACCTAAAAATCTAACGAGAGAGAAGTGAGAGAGGCATGGCATCGTAACGAGACCGTGTTTGTGCCGCCGGTTCTAGTGTTATAGTAAGAAGAATAAAAGAAAAATGAAAAAGAGATATTGAGGAGAAGTAAAACTTATCTGAAATCCCTTCGTGTCGAGCCCTACGAGCAGTAGCAGTCGTTACAATCGCTGCTCGTTGAGAGAGTGCTTTAATCTCCTATCTGACTCATCCCTGCTACTCAGTCCGAGGCATCAACGGCTCTCCTTTTAATCTGTAATCACAGCTTCTTTCGTATTTATCTAATCTCATATTAGCATAAAGTTATTATTATTATAATTATTATTTAAAAAAAAGACATTTTAATTAATTATTTGTTTTTCTCGTTTTTTTTTTTTTTCTTTTCTTGTAGTGGTGGACAAGAGAAAGAGGGACAGAGGGTACATAAGGGCATGTTCTTTTCTTCTCTCTCTTTTCATTTTTTTATTCAGAGAGAGAGAGAGAGAGAGAGAGAGAGAGAGAGAGAGAGTGGCTTAAAGATGGGGTAGAGAAGATGGGAAGTAGAGCTGGGTAAGTTTTGGTTGTGTGGGTATTTTTTCTTTCATCTCTATCTGGTGGGAGTGGTATCGGGTAATGGAATTTGGGGAGTTGGATGGCAAGGCCTTTTGGAAGAGGCAGCAGCAGGCATTTCAGGAGGAAGAGGGGTGGTGGAAGAGGCACCAGAAACCCTCTAAGAAAAAATCCAGCCGATCGAAAGCTGGAAGAGGAAAAGAGGAGGGGTCTGGATCCTCAGACGAGGACTCTCCCTCACCAGCGTCTCATCCGCAAGTCTGCAGCCGAAGACGACCAAGAAGCTGGAGAAGAAGAAGGAGAAGGTTTCTCTGCTCAGCATCAGCAGAATCTGCACTTACGCGAACAACATCTGCAGATAGAAATCCAACATCCACACCATCAGCAGCAGCAGCAGCCCAAGAAGCGATCTTACCTCCCTTCTTCAGTTTCCGAATATGCCCAATTCAACGAAAGGATGGGAGAGAGTCATCACCAGCACCAGCTCCAGCCTCATCACCAACACCCTCAGCAGCCTTCGTCGAGGTTGGTATTGAGGAACCCGACGGGAGGAGAGATCGTCGAAGTCCAAGGCGGCCACATTGTCCGATCCACAGGAAGGAAAGACCGCCACAGCAAGGTCTGCACTGCCAAAGGCCCTCGCGACCGCCGCGTCCGGCTTTCCGCTCACACTGCAATCCAGTTCTACGATGTCCAGGACCGCCTTGGCTACGACCGCCCCAGCAAGGCCGTCGACTGGCTCATCAAGAAGGCCAAGGCCGCCATCGACGAGCTTGCCGAGCTGCCCGCCTGGCAGCCCTCTTCGGCTAATGCTGCAGCCCAGCAGCCGGACCATGGCGAGGAAGATGAGGAGGAAGAGAAGCAGCACATCCACAGCCAGCAGCAGGGTAACACGGACACTGCGGGCAAGAAACCGATGCAGGCCGAGCCTGTGGCGGCCTCCGCTTATGGTTTCCAGCATCCGAGCAATACCACCAGCTTCCTCCCGCCTTCTCTAGATTCCGATGCCATTGCTGACACCATCAAATCCTTCTTCCCCATGGCTTCCTCTTCGTCTTCCATTCATTTCCAGAACTACCCGCCAGACCTGCTCTCGAGAACCAGCAGCCAAACCCAAGATCTCCGCCTTTCCCTGCAGTCTTTCCAAGACCCCATCCTCCTCCAACACCACCAACCTCACCATCACCATCCACCTTCGGGCGAGCAAGCCCTTTTCACCAGCTCCGCTCCGCTGGCATACGACGCCGCCCCTGCCAACTGGTCCGACCACCAGCAGCAGGAGATTGGCCGGTTTCAGCGAATGATTGCCTGGAATGCAGCTGAGGCTGGTGGCGGCAGCAGTAGCGGTGGAGGGTACATCTTCAGCACACCTCCGCCGCCGATGCCGCTGCACCCGTTGCTCGGGCAAAACCCGTTATTTCCACAGAGGGGACCCCTTCAGTCCAGTAGCTCACCTTCGGTTCGTGCTTGGACGGACCCGCCACCGATTGCGGCAGACCATCAGACGGCTATGTTTCATCATCCGTCATCATCGATCTCGGCCATCGGTTTTGCCTCCGGCGGTTTCTCCGGCTTCCGCATACCGGCACGAATTCAAGGTGAGGAGGAGCACGACGCCGTCGCCAACAAACAGTCTTCTGCGTCCTCTGCTTCTCGCCATTGATGAGAAAAACCGAAATCAGAGCTCCACCAGGTACCATTGCCAATGTCCATTTACAAGTCCTTAGAATTCACTCCATCTAATCCATTCTCCCTGAATTCCTCATCTGTATTGATTTCTTAGGACTATGCTTTGTCGAGGACGACAAGAGTGCGCTTATTCGAATGAAGAAGAAGATGTGATTTCGGTTTCTAATCCAATGGTGTTTTACCGTCGGAAGAAATCTGTTCCACCAGGTTCCTCTTTCCTCGGTTTGCTTTGTTTGTTTACTTTTCTTTCCATGTTTGGACGGGCTTTTGAGTCCTGTTTATTTATCTTGTTGGATCACATTTTCTTTCTACTGTTAGACTCGGATGTTATGACATTGCATTTTGGGTATTGTCATGGGTGAGAATCGCATGTTATTCTGCTAAAAAAATCGTCAATTTTATCTGTAGAAGATGCAAATCTGAAATGTGTCTCATTCAATTTCCTCACAAATCCTCTCAAGAGTAGGCAAAACAGAGAAAAGCCCCATTAAAAATCAAGCCACTGAGTGTTGGATTCGATTTTAGCTGGTGGTTGTTGTCGATGTGCCTAAAATGAGAGAAAGGCAAGGCCTTTTTTCTGCAATTGGAAATGAATGGTCTTTTTCTTGGTGGGGAAGGCAGCTTGTTGGTTTTGTTAGTTCCCATGGAACTGTTGCTGATGCAATCTACTTCAAACAAAGAAATCTGATGCTTACATCTTTATCATATTTTAAAAATTGCTTGTCAAAAGTAGGTCAAGGAGAAGTCCTTGTCCCTGAATAGCAGCAGCATGTGACATTACTAGTTTATATTTTACAACTCGTGTTCCTTTCCAAAGAACAAAAAGAATGCTAATACAGGAGATAGGTTATAGTTGAATTTGATCGCCTGAGCTTGGAATTTTCCGTTGTATATTATTCACCTACAATAATATTAAAAATGGTGGATGATCTTTCTTTGATGAGGACGATGATGCCTGGGTTCTGTTGGTTGTTGTTTGATGAATCCCTGAATTTGGGTATATGGGTCTCTTGTTTGGTGGATTTAGCTGTGGGCTCTTCCCTTTGCATCAAAGGGTCCTCTAGGAGAAAAGAGTAGCAAGGTGGATTGTAATTTTGACTCATTGGTTCAGGAAGGGATGGAAGGAGAGTAGGAGTCATTGCTTGATTGAGTGGTCATTGCCCACATTTATGTTGTCTTGTCTGATTGGAAAGGATGGGGATTGAATGTGATGGTTCACTGTGCACCAGTTGTGTGCACTTGATGTTTTTTACCACACAGCTTCGGCATAGTTGATGATGCTTGCCATGATTGCAGATAGAATAAGAGGCCGAAGGAAAAAGAAAAGGATGGAAACCAACGGAAGAAGAGAAGGAAACTGGCAAGGTGAGAGAGAAAAATCAGGAAATGCCAAGAGCTTTGATGGACGAGAATGACAGAAGAAAGAGATTGGATTTTGTGGGATGAGGTGTAATTTGCATGAATAATTACAGTAAGAACTGTTTTGGGAGAAGGGTACAGCGGCTTCTACAATGTTATCAGCTCTGGCATATAATACACGCCTAAAAATGACTTCATCTCATTTTAGTTAACAGTAGTTGATCTCTGATATATAATGATTTCTGCTAACTCTAATTTTGTATTAGAGATTCAGATCTCTATTAGAGAATTACTGTTTAACAAAAACAAGATGAACACGTATTTACATAATTATGAAAATGGCATTCCTCTCTGCTGGATAAACAAGAGTACTGATTTGGGGGTGGAAATGATAAAAAAAACAGCTCATGTTATATAGTTGCCTTCTTCCCCACCACTCCAAACACCTAGTAGAGTGGATTCTGTTATTAGTTTAGATTGTATAACTGTTCTGTTTCTCATTCAAAAACATGGCATAAAAATAAGGGCAAAATGCAGGGTGATTCGGGCTACTGCCTCAAGACTCAATTGTAGATACATGACTTGGTAGATTATCTAACTTGAATTCATGAAGAAAAATGGTAGATACGAGATTGAAGAGGCAATTTTTGGAACATTTGCCATTCATGTCACATGTGTGCCGGATCCAAGCCATTTCTCAGATGGGAGCAACATGCCCAATTCAAGTTGTGGGGCCAATGCGTAAATTGTATAGAACAGCGGCTCTCTCTCTCTCTCTCTCTCTCTCTCTCTCTCTCTCTCTCTCTCTATTTTCCCGACTTTGTGACACAGCATCCTCCCTTTCAGTCCAAAGACAAGTAACACCCACTTTCATGCATTTCTAAATATGGGGAGAACGCCTTAAATCTCAAAAAAGAAGAAGAAGAAGAAGAAGAAGATATTTTCCTTTCCTAAATCCCCCAAACCCCAACCCTAATAGTACCCTCTTTATTCTCTCTTCTCACAAACCCAAATCCAGTTGGCCAATGGTTAACGGCTATGACGAAGCTCCCTCATGTTTTACTGATGGATGTTTAACCACAGATATTTGCTCGAATATAGAAAATATAGTGTTATTTGGAAAAAATCACTAGGGAAGGCAAGCCAAAAAGAATGTACTAACATGTAAAAAAACTCAAACCAGCTAATTTTTTACCGTATGCTTGCTGTCCACTACTAGTCTTTGAGTAAGACAATATGTGTTGGCCCCTCGTATGATGAATGAGTTGAATCTTACACATGCACAAGGGTGCCAAGCTGGCACGCATGCTGGAAATCGCCTCGGGTCTGCGATCCTAAAATTCTTAAAAGGCCAATCATACGGAGAAGGAATTCATGTCCGTTGCTGGAAATGGGTGTGGAAACAGAGGTCGTTTTTAATATTCGTCCGTATACGCTTTTAAGGCTCGACACATGTTTGGTCCTTACGCTTTATAAATTTGGTATGTGCGTGGTAATTGTGATTTTCATGTGTCTTACCAACCGTTGGATTATCTCGTCTTTGGGACCCATGGTCGTACGGAGCTCTGGATGTGTTGGATATCATAATAGCTCTGGCAAGGGAGACAGCCAAGATTGATTGGTCACCTATACAATCTCCATTGTTTCTCCTTTTGAGAAAAGTCTTTGATACTGTGGCAGACACTGATGGGTGATATACCCGCGATTGGAAATTGCATGCCGTTAATTCAAATTAAACAGTTCCAAGTAATGGTTACCCGTTTAAATTATCGTAAACCAAAAAGTTATGCCCATTTGATTATCTGGCTATCAGATTGGTGCACATCTATTGGACGGTTAAAAAAATGAAAAATATTCCATGGTCTTATTTTAAAAAATCAAATGTCCATGCATTAGTGGTCGGGATTGTCCAACGAATATGAGGGTTTTACAATATGGTCGGTTTAACCGTTTCTACGCGCATGTGGATCAAGCGTCTTAGGCAGACAGTATCAAATAAATCCTTTCATCCTTTTTGTTGGTGATGAAGAGGGAATGTGGTCCCCACATCTTAGCCATCACTTTTATGAATTGAGTGTCAACCATTAACGTTCTTTTGTAATGGGCGGTCGCTTTGAATACCAATCATTGCATAACTTAGATTATCTGATAAATGATGTTTTTATAAATATTTTCCATCCAGTGTAAGGCCCACCAGATGGATGGTTCCGATTGGTAAATCAAACTTACATGTTTGCTATGGAGGGGCAGTACCATATACCTTACAATTTCTCTTCTTTTTAATCTTATTTTATTGGGAGATGAAGATCCGGCATATGGTAGATCTAACGGACGCGGATTGCGCCCTACCCCTGCCCGTCTCCAGCTGGGAACGGGCAGGAGCTTTGAGTAGCCACCGTGATGTATGGGTCTTATCCACACCATCCATCCATTTTTATTTTTTTATTTTATTTATTTATTTATTTGTATCATTTCAGGGTATAAGCTCAAACATGAGCCAGATCCAAGCTCAAATGGACCACACAATAGGAAGCAGCGGTGGTAATGATTCTCACCGTTGAAACTTTTCTAGGGCCCACTGTGACACTGTGATGTTTATTTTTCATCCAGCCTATTCATAAATTTACATAGACCTGGATGGAGAGAAAACACAAATATCAGCTCCAACCAAAACTTCTGTGGCCCCCAAGAAGTTTTCAACGGTAAGAGTTTAATCCCTATTGAGTAGTCCACTTGAGCCTTGTATCTGCCTCGCTTTTAGGCTTATACCCTAAAATTATATGAAAAAAAGTGAATAGACGGTGTGGATAAGACCCATACATCACGGTGGCAGCTCAAAGCTCCTGCCCGTTCTCGGCTGGAGACGGGCGGGGGTAGGACGTAATCCGCGTCCAGATCTAACTCCGTGCAGTACCGGTGGCAGCAGGGTAATGTGCAGATCGGGTCCACCTATACGCAGGACCCTAGTACGGATGGTTTGTGTCTCAAAAAACAATCCTATTAGACAATACTAGTCCATCTGGTCCGTTGGATTAAAGTAATGGTAGA
>JAJHSJ010000003.1:99538798-99788713 GCA_021015155.1 Magnolia officinalis
TGTAAGGATCTAGAGTTCTGGCAAGTCACAGGCATACATTCAATGGTAATCCAGAGGAGTAGGGGGGTTTAAGAATGGAAGTAATGAAATATGAAATGCTAATGATGATTGTATGATCTTTGGCTTGCACTTGAAATGACTTGGATGCTTGGATGCACCATGGTTGGGAATGATTTACCCAAGTGGGATTGTAAGAGCTAAGGATGACTTAAAGGAGGCTAGAGGAAGGCTAAAATATGGGACTTGATGACTCAAGCATTCCCTCTCACTCTCACTCACTTGCTTTCTCCCACTCTTAAGCTTGGTATTGATATGCTTCTTGGATTTTTCTTGATGTGTGAAATGAAGAGAAGTGAATGCTATTTATAGCCTTTTGGGATGACATTTTGGTAATTACAGGATTTTTGGAGGGTAAATGCTGATGTGGCAGCCTGTAATTGGTTGAGGGATGGGTAATGCCACATGACATACTTTTATAGGCTCTTTGGCTTTGGTAGGATGGTAAATAGGGTGAAAACTTGGGGATAATTATGTAAGAGAGTTAAATTTTGGAGGGGAGACAACTGTGTGCTCAAAGGAGACACCTGTCGAGAGAGGGCGGTAATCCGATTACCGCCAGTGGTGTCAAACTACCTCTCAGACGTGGTTGCTCGTGGGGTTTGGGCTGGTGGGCCTATTTCGGGCCATGAGATCAGCCTGAAGCATTTTTTCGGATGTTTGGCTCAAAATGGCTGAAAAATGAATAGAATTTTGGGCATGCTCTGGTTCAGATGCTGGCTTGAATTAGGGTTTATAGTAATGTAATGGTTCAGGTTTGGTTAGGGTTTGGATCAAGTTCGGGGAATGACTGTGGTTGAGGTTTAGGGTCATCCATGCCTTATCAAGTTGCTAGCCTGGGTGGGGTGTCTACAGGTTCCCATGAATATACGACAGAATTCCAATGCATTCTAAATTTACGCTACCGAACACAATTTTGGATTCAATCGGATTCTGAATATGGGCTATCAAACACAGTTGAAGATTCCATATTACTTTTAATCCACTGTAATTGTGATTTGCCTTCCAATGCATTAGAACTAGAAGGTGCCAAAATGAGCCCTTACACAGAAAGTATGTGTTTCTATTTTATTTGGGGTTATGACTTTTGCTAGAAAATGGAATGCTAATAGTGAAGTGGGGGACCCAAATTTAAAGGAAAATTGGTGAGTTTCAACAATGGTCATGAGTTTGCATGCCCATCTGTGGGAGGGAATATGTAAAAAAAAAAAATAAATAAAACAGGTACATCTGGACATACAGTTCTACTTATCATCGTGGTTCTTAAAATATTATCTCAAATTAATGAGATATGAGATAAAAAATTTCACAATGTAGTCTTTAAGATCTATACTTAATGAATTTAAAATTTTTGTAGAAGGCAGTAAAAAATATGGTAGATTGCAAAAACCAAATATAACTTTTTTTTCAAAAATTATATGAATTAACGATTTTCTACACTAACAAAACAATTCATTAAATTTTTTTTATTGAATTGCATAACATAAAAAAAAAAATAATTAAAAAATTTTTTTAGCAAAAAAGAAAAATAGAATTTCTTTACTCTAAAAATTGCAAAAAGAAATAATAGCTTGTAAATTTTACTCTAAGAAAAAAATTAAAAATGAAATTTTATTGAATTGTACATTTAAATAAAAACTATTAGTAAAAAAATTTTCATTGAAAATTTCATTAAATTATCAAATATAGGAAACTATTAGAAAATCCATTTTTTTCTTCGTTAAAGGATTAAAAATTATAAAATGCTGGAAAATGGATATGATAAGTTGCAAAAAGGTAATTAATTTTTTTTAGAAAATTATAAAAATTAGCATTTTTCTACTCTAAAAAATTAATTACTTTTCTTCTGAAAATTTCTTGACTTGTATAATGCAGGAAAAAGAATCCACTTTCGATGAAAAGTGTCACTAGCCAAATTTCAGGTACTTGCCGTGTATTTCGGACCCAAGATCCACGTTATCACTTATATACTAAGTGTATTTAAATTATTCGATATGCTTATACAAAATTCATCTAGATAGTAGTACTACCATAGAATCTAGGTTCCATTCATATTCAGTCACATCTCATGAATAAGAAATCAACCATCCATTTCAATGATCAGTTATTAACATAACTAAGGACCCTTCCAGTCGGAGTCTTATGCTACAAAATAAATCTTGTCCAACAAACTTGAAAGAAATAATTAATAATTCAAGAATATCGATCAAACAGAATTAAAATGATAATCATGACTGATTTAGGTATCAACTTCTTCATCTATCAAGTAGGGTCACGTGTCCCTTAAGTACTTTTTTGGCTCAACCACATCCTCGTGTTCTTAAGTCACTGACTCCTTCAATCATATTTGTACGGTTTTACATTAATACAGGGTAAGCTGGACAAGTTTAATGAGAAATTCGGACATGGTTCTTCACATCAAATTAGAATAGAGTAATAACAATCATGTGCAATATAAGTTTATAATGAAATACAAATGTTATGTAATGTGTGAATGCATGAATGCATCAATTGGGAATTTGTCCACTTACTTGAGTTGGAAACCCATCAACCCACATATGCCCCTTGGCATACTTCTACCAATTTGTAGGCATAGGCAAGTGATGTAGAGCGGGTCGCCGACATCTCGCAATCCGGAATGAGTTTCATGGCCAAGATGCATCAGAAAAGGCCCAGTCGACGACAGAAGTGATCCGGACCGTCGGACCTTAGATCGAGCGTATCTCGCAATCCGGAATGAGTTAGCTGACGTAAAATATATGATTTTGGGGTAGAACGAGCTACTTTAGCCAACCAACCCTGCTACATCGGGTTGTGACGCCCGGAATTGCGAAAAACCCCTGGATCGACAGTCGTTTTCTCTGTTTTTAATTTCGTTTTTACTATAAATAGGAAGTTTTAGTTTGATTATAACTCTCATCCGTCGGGCTTTAGGAGTTGCGCCCAACGTGAAAAGAGCTTAGAATAATCAGGAGAACGGTTTGGTGAAGCCAAATAGGACACTTACTATTTTGTGCCGAAACCTTGCGACTAGTAGACATCACACGACCGTCTATAATAGTAAGTTTACTATTTATAGTAAGTCGCGATTTCTAGGGTTTTAGTTGTTATTTTTTGATTTGATTCTTTCTCATTTCTTGGACCACCCCCTATTTAAAGTGTGAACTCGTTTTTAGTGATCTTAATCTTTCGAATTTCTTAGAATTTATTTTCTATTTTTTTGCTTTTTTCTTTCCTCGTGGATTCGAGAAGTCTCTGTTGAGGACCAGAGAGCTCGTGGATTTGTAGTTATCCTCAATCAACATTCATCCCTGCGTCACAAGTCCCCGCATCTACTCCTCGAGTAAGCTTCCACTGGTATAGTGTGCTTCTGATAATGATTCTACCAAACATACCATCCTGTGAGGCCCCTAAAAATAAAGCACGTATTGTGCATGCAAATGATGGATACACAAGTATATCAAGTAGTTGTGAATGATATATCAAATGATCATTTCCATTCTCAAATTTGAATCAACATAGTTCCATATCACCCAATGATATCAATAAGACATTCATATCAACTGTATTAAAATCAATACATATATATATATATATATATATATATATATATATATATTGTTGCGCAGCACGCCAACAACGCAGTGAGCCTAGATCCAATCTAAGGCCTCACCCACAACGATAGACAGGAAGAAATATAAACTAGAAATAGATCAAAGCAATCCAAAACAAACCACAAGACAAGATATACGTGGAAAAACCCAAACTAGGGTAAAAAACCACGAATGCAAAATTCCACTATGAAGAGAAACGAAGATTACAAGGCAATATACTAACCTCTCCCTTGGAAGTACAGAGAAAATCCTTTGCCCACACCTCAGAATAATTTCCTAAAATTCACCTTAACCTAGAATAGCCCTAGGGACCCCAATTTATAGTTTTGGCAACTTCCTTTCCGCATCCCAGTTGCGAAAGGACTTGCGACACGAATCCGTGAAACTCCTTTCGCATCCCAGTTGCGAAAGGACTTGCGACACGAAATCTACGCAACCTCGACTGGTCGTGGGCGGCTCTAGATGTGGCTCCACTTCTCAACAATCTTCCACTTGGAGACACATCTCCATAAACCTTTGTCTTCTTCATCCGGAGTGCACCACCTCCCCGTCTTCAAGCCTGAAGACCAATCAAAGCTGAACAGAGCTTCAGCTTCTCCCTTGTGATCGTCTTGGTCAGCATATCTGCAGGATTCTCACTTGTATGAATCTTCTTCAGAGCAATCAATCCATCTTCCAGTAACGAACGTATGAAGTGATATCTGATGGCAATATGCTTGGTCCTTGAATGAAAGGCTGAATTCTTAGCCAAGTGTATTGCACTCTGACTGTCACTGTACAGCTTGCAATCTGCTTGCTTCTTACCCAACTCTTCCATAAAACCTTGCATCCACACCATCTCCTTGCATGCTTCTGTAGCCGCATATTCTGCTTCTGTCGTACTGATAGATACTATCTTTTGTAACTGAGAGACCCAACTGACTGCAGCACTACCCAGAGTAAAAACATAACCCGTAGTGCTTCTTCTGCTGTCGATATCTCCTGCCAAATCTGAATCCACGTAGCCTTGTAACTTGATTTTCGATCCACCATAACACAGCCCTACGTCCTTAGTACCTACCACCAAGTACATAAGGATCCACTTCACAGCTTCCCAATGTTCCTTCCCGGGGTTGTTCATGAACCTGCTAACAACTCCCACTGCTTGAGCAATGTCTGGCCTCGTGCTCACCATAGCATACATGAGACTCCCAATAGCTGACGCGTATGGGACTTTAGCCATGTAGTCCTGTTCCTCCTGCGTCTTTGCACCTTGCTCCTTAGATAGCTTGAAGTGGTTGGCTAATGGAGTGCTAACCGGCTTAGCACCTCCCATATTGAATCGATCAAGTACCTTGGCTATGTACTCTGCCTGTGACAAAACTAATTTCTTGTTTTCCCTGTCACGCTTTATCCTCATGCCTAGGATTTGTTTTGCAGCTCCTAAATCCTTCATGGCAAATTCTCTAGACAATTGTCTTTTGAGATCTGAGATGTCCTCCATGCTTGAGCCAGCCACAAGCATATCATCAACGTACAGAAGAAGGATGATGTATGACGTATCAAACTTCTTCAAGTAACAACAGTGGTCTGCATGACATCTCCTAAAACCGTTTCCCGACATGAAACTATCGAACTTCTTGTACCACTGCCTCGGGGCCTGCTTCAGGCCATATAGACTCTTCTTCAGTCTGCACACCTTGTTCTCATTACCTGGTGCCACGTATCCTGTCGGCTGATGCATATATATCTCTTCTTCAAGGTCCCCATGAAGAAAGGCTGTCTTAACATCTAGCTGTTCTAGATGTAAGTCCTCTGAAGCCACTATACTCAAGACCATGCGAATCGTAGACATTTTCACTACCGGTGAAAATATTTCAGTGAAATCGATACCTGCCTTTTGTTGAAACCCTTTCACAACCAATCTGGCCTTGTACCGTTTCGAACCATCGTGCTCCTCCTTCAGTCTGTAAACCCACTTGTTATGAAGAGCTTTCTTACCCTTGGGTAGAGTGACTAGCTCCCATGTACGATTAGACTCAAGAGAGTCCATCTCATCATCCATGGCCTGCTCCCACTTAACCCGTATATCTGACTGTAACGCCTCTTCAAAACACTCTGGCTCACCATTATCTGTCAGTAGTAGATAATGTAAGGAGGGTGAGTATCGGACCGTGGGTCTCCTCTCCCGAGTAGACCTCCTCACAACTGGTGTATGCGGCCGCCTCATCCTGTGGCACTGTAACACCCATGTCCGGTAACTCTTCCAACTCTACGAATTCCTTTTTCTCGGCCTTATTTTCCTGCACACTGTCCTTATGCATCACTTTTTCATTAAAGACTACGTCCTTGCTTCTGATGATTTTTCTGTTTTCTGCATCCCAGAACCTGTAGCCAAAATCTGCCCATAGCCTATAAACGTGCACCTCCTGGACTTCGCATCCAGCTTGTTTCTGTGCTCTGCATCAATGTGAACATATGAAGTGCAACCGAACACTCTGAGATGTGCAAGGTTCACTTCTTTCCCAGTCCACGCTTCTTCTGGTAGCCCACCATCCAATGGTGCTGAGGGACTTCTATTGATGAGATATGCGGCAGTATTCACAGCATCTGCCCAAAAGGTCTTGGGCAACCCTGCATGTAACCTCATGCTCCTGGCGCGCTCAAGGATGGTCCTGTTAATGCGCTCAGCCACACCATTCTGCTGTGGTGTCCCTGGAATCGTTTTCTGATGTTTGATTCCATTTGCTGCACAATACTCCTCAAACCTCTTATCACAATACTCTCCCCCATTGTCAGATCTGAGACACTTTACTGTTTTACCTGTCTCATTTTCTACCATAACTTTCCACTTCTTAAATACATCAAATACATCAGATTTATGTTTTAAGAAGTAGACCCACAGTTTTCTACTAGCATCATCAATAAAGGTAACAAAATAACGTGAGCCACCAAGAGATAATACCTGTGCCGGTCCCCACACATCAGTGTGTACAAGCTCCAACAGATGTGTCTTTGGAGCGCGTCCCGTCTTCTTGAAGCTTACCCTCTTCTGCTTGCCATACACGCAGTCCTCGCAGAATTCCAAGTCAATAGACTTCAGCCCTGGTAGCTTCCCTTTTGACAATAGCACTTTCATCCCTTTCTCACTCATATGTCCCAGCCTCTGATGCCATAACTGCCCATTCACTCCAGTTGATGCGACTGCGAGTGAACTATACGATCCTGAAGTCACGTACAAAGTACCTTCCTTTTTGCCTCGAGATATTACTAAGGCACCTTTTGTGATCTTCCAGGAGTCACTGGTGAATGTCGTCACATAACCGGTATCAGCCAACTGTCCCATTGAGATTAGATTACGTTTCAAACTCGGTACATGTCTGACATCCTTCAATTTCAAGACCGTTCCGTCTTTCTGATTCACATGAACATCTCCCTTTCTAACAATATTGCACGGCTCATCATCACCCAGGTAGACTCTCTCAAAGTCACCTGACACATAATCACGCAGAACTTCCTTACACGAAGTAGCATGAAACGAAGCACCCGAGTCTATAACCCAAGACTCATTCCTCGCATCAAGAGACAAGATCAAAGCCTCTGTGTCGCTCCTCAGACAGATTCACTGAATCTTTCCCACCTTGAGAGCTTCCTTCTTGTTTCTTGAGCGCCCTGCAATCACGTTCCATGTGCCCCTTCTTGCCGCAATGCCAACACCCGTCTTTGTCTTTCGGTCCCTTAGACTTATTCCTTGACTTAGAACGCCCGTGTTTATTGCCTCATTTGTTCAACGATCTTCCTCTTCCTTCAACGTTTAGAGCATTCCTTGAATCCCCTGAAACTCCTGATGCCTTCTTTCTAGATTCTTCGCTGAGAATTAGACCGGCCACATCATCAAATTTCAGCTTTGTCGATCCTGAAGAATTGCCACAGCAATCACCAAACCATCCCAACTGTCTGGCAAATGGATAAGATCAATAACGCCCTGACCTCATCCTCAAAAGCAATGCCAACGGATTCCAACTGGCTCGTGACTGTATTGAACTCGTTTAGATGTTCAGCCACGCTCCCACCATCTGACATCTTCATGTTGAATAGCTGTTTCATAAGATGAACCTTGTTGGATGCTGAGGGCTTTTCATACATGGTGGCTAGGGCTTCCATTAATTCTTTTGTCGTTTTTACCTTGGATATATTAAAGGCGACGCTCTTAGACAAAGAGAGTCGGATCGTTCCTAAAGCCTTCCTATCCAGTAAAAACCATTCATCATCTGTCAACTTTTCTGGTTTCTTCTCTTTTCCTCCTAGAGGAATATAGAGGTCCTTCTGATACAGATAATCCTCCATCTGCATCTTCCAGAAGGCAAAGTTTGAACCATCAAACTTCTCAATTCTAGTTTTCTCATCTTCTGCCATCGCTCCCAATAGAACTAAAACAATAGCTCTGATACCAGTTGTTGCGCAGCACGCCAACAACGCAGTGAGCCTAGATCCAATCTAAGGCCTCACCCACAAACGATAGACAGGAAGAAATATAAACTAGAAATAGATCAAAGCAATCCAAAACAAACCACAAGACAAGATATACGTGGAAAAACCCCAAATTAGGGTAAAAAACTACGGATGCAAAATTCCACTATGAGAGAAACGAAGATTACAAGGCAATATACTAACCTCTCCCTTGGAAGTACAGAGAAATTCTTTGCCCACACCTCAGAATATTTTCTAAAATTCACCTTAACCTAGAATAGCCCTAGGGACCCCAATTTATAGTTTTGGCAATTTTCTTTCCGCATCCCAGTTGCGAAAGGACTTGCGACACGAAATCCGTGAAACTCCTTTCGCATCCCAGTTGCGAAAGGACTTGCGACACGAAATCCGTGCAACCTCGACTGGTCGTGGGCAGGCCCTAGATGTGGCTCCACTTCTCAACAATATATATATAATATATATATATATTATATATATATAATATATATATATATATATATATATTATATTAATTTCAAACATATTAATCAAACAAAAGATACATTCATACATAGATTCAAACCATGAATTACATCAATACATTATAGTAAATGATGAAACAAGCATAGTTATCAGTATAGTAATTAAATTAAAGTTCAAACAAAACAAATAAGCATACAATTATAATGAATAAACCATCTATTTTAACTTAACGAAGATAAATACATTTGGATCATTTAACCTAGTGCGGTAGAGATGATTCCGTAAAACAAATGGTTTTATTTGAATTAGAATTATCTAAAATCACGTAAAATAAATTATTTTATGATCTCACTAGTTCACAGGTGGGACCTATCTTTGATCGATCTAAATCTATTTAAATAATCTTATAACAAGATATTTCATTAAAATGAATTTATGAATTATGAAACAATATTACATAAATTAAAGTGATGTTAAAATTTGGCCCTTGCAATTTCTGCAGATTCGAGTAATTTTCAGTAACAGTCTGTAATTTGGATTTTTGCGAAGAGTCAGATGGTATTTTGTAACATTTTAGAATTTTATGCTAGACCCCTTGACATCGTTAGAAATTTTATTTTAGCCCTAAAATTTTGATTTTTTATACAATTTGTGATGATTTATACAAAATTTGAAAATTTATCTACTTTGATAATTTAGGGTTCAAATCATATGTGATAGATGGATCAATGTCAACCATTGATCATCATTTGATCAATTTCAAAGGATAACCGATGATCATCTTGATCCGACCATCTATACATTAATTTATTACAATTCTTAATGATCGCATTGATTGGTCAATGTGATCCACTAGCTGGTCATATCGATCATCAATTTTGGATGTTGTCATCATCTGATGTTGAATTTTGATAGTCAGTACAGATTGAGTTACATCTCAAGCATCCAAAGGTTTTACACAATAAATCAATACATAATTCATTGTCTATCATTACCTTAGATCGATGTGGCCCATCCAATAATTCGATCGTTTTGGAATTTAAGTTTTTAATTATTTTTATTCTTATGAATTTAATGAACGATGATGATTTAATTATACATCTCATATTAGGTCATACAATTCTCTACGCTAAGTTGTAGCTTGCATAGAGAATTACTCTCTTCCGGTATTAATTCAATTCCATTAAATTAAAGAAAAACCTTGGTAAATCTATGATCAATATGATTCATTGAGGTGTCATATACGTCAAATTCTTAAAATAATTACATGATTGACTCTTAAAAACCCGTCAACTATACAGATCATATTGATCATTGCCTACCATGAAAAAATCTCACCTTATACACATCAGCCCTACAGCCATGTACATCACTATACGTTTCCACACGAATGAGTTAGAAGTACAAAATAAATGACTGATTGATCGAATCTATCAAAAATGCGTAGATCAACCATGAATTAAATTACTGTAGAAAGATAATAACGAGGACATCATTGTATTAAATTGAATAGGTGAATTTCAAAAGTCTCTCCCACTTTTTCTATTATTATTATTATACAATTTTCTTTAGTTTTTTTTAGTCGTAACAGGACTTTCGCTCTCACATGCTCCCTCTTTAAGAGAGATAGTTCATTGGAAGATTAAAAGATACCAGGGAGAGTTTGGAAAATGAGAGACAAAATGAGATCGGTGAATTTCTCTCTCGTTCAATTTTTTTTTTTTTTTTTTTTAATGTATAAATTAAAATTATAAAAATTAACTCCACTTTTCAAGTGAAAAAAAAAAAAAAAAAAGTTATGTAGTAATAAATAATTCAAATCCTATAAAGAAACCAATGGTCCCGGCGGGGCTCGAACCCGCGACCTTCGGCTCATAAGACCAACGCTCTAACCAACTGAGCTACGGGACCAGGCATATTTTGATTTTATTTTATTCTTATTTAACGATGTTTATCATGGGGCCTACAAAGACTTTCTTGGTTTTTGTCTTTATCTTCTTTTTAGCCTTCTATTCGCTGGTCACTGATCAAAGAGCTATTATCGATCATCGGGGAGATATTTGGAGCATCCTACTGGACCGTGGGCCTCGCCTCACCTATTGGTTCATCCTTTTATCATTTAACTCATACCATCAACCATACGTCACGGAGGCATGGCCGGCCCACGGCCTCTTTGTTAATGGAAGATGCCCGGAAATCACACTGATCGGATGATCTTAGCCCTTGGCTGTCGAATTTGGATGGTAGACAATTTTCTTTCTGACCGTCAGTTTGATATAGATGATGATAATCTAATGGCTAGCACAGTCCGATCAGTGTGATATGCAGACTATTCTCCAGCCACTGTGGTGCAGAAAATTTGGACGGTCTGAAATGGTGAAACCCACGTCGGTGATACATATTCGTGGACATGGAACTACAAGGTCCTGCTCACTAGCAGACATACAGTTAGTTTGCTGACCTGCAAGATTCCGTACGCGTGGGGCCCTAGATTGATGATCTAAACCGTTGATTTGATATTCCCTAATAAATGGTAAATTACAACCCATCCATTTATGGGTTTTAGTTGTCTGGTTAAGGACAAGTGCATTAACGGTTTAGATGCAACAAAGGAAACTACTGCAATCAAATGGCTTAAAAGTTAAAGATGATTTTTGCGGAACCTACTGCCCAAAGTAAAGTCCGTCAGATCAATGTATATATTGAATGGGGCCAGTTGGCCAATTTGTTCACCGTCCTACACGTGAGGCCCACCTGATAGAAGACTAGTATGATTTTTGGTCTCGGACAAATGGACGGTGGGCATACCTGCACTGTATGCCAGTTTGGCATGTGTGGGTAAGGGTAGCAATGGGATGGAATAGGCCCGGGAAGGCTGGCCGTAGACTAATCGAGCCAGGACGGCCCAAAAAGGCCTTAGCACTGCGTGGGTGGGCTGGGATGAGCCAAGGAAGGCCCCATACGGAAAAGTGTGAAATCAGTAACGGTTTGAACCAGTCCGATCCAAGAACAGCCCCGAAACCGAGTGACTTTTAAACTACCCATTTATCGTATGGGAAGTAATAGTAACAACGGCCGTAAGGGCCACCACCGTTAGTTACCTTTACAATACAGGGTATAACAATTATTACGGCTTCGTAACGGCTGTTATGGTCTCTCTTTTTTATTTTTTTATTTATTGAAAAAACTCTGAAAAACTTGTATCTGACGGACTTTACAATATGGGGTATAACAGCTGTTACGACTCCGTAATGACTGTTATGGTCTCTCTTCTATTATGGCCTTTATAGGGGACGTAACGTACCGTTAACGGTAACTATGAGTCATTTTTTTCCATAACAGACGTTACGACTTGTAACGTATAATGGTTGCTACCGTTACCTTTACGTAATGGCCTTTACGGCACACCATGATGGGAATAGGTCATGAGTGTCCTTAAATTGCACTTTCTTTTGTATGATTATGGCCCGCTTGATAAGTGGACCATTCCAATGGGCTGGGCTGGGCTGGGCTGGGCTGTTCGTTATTGGCCTAGACCCAACCCAACCAGTATATGTATGGGACAAGTTTAGATGGATGAGGACCCTTATCTTGCCTCCAAAAAGAGTGTACAGGTAGGGATGTAAACGGTCCAAGCTATCCATATGGGTTTGGGTTGCAACGGGTTGGGCTTGGGCTTGGGCTGCCGTAGACATGCTAAGTTTTGGCTCACACCATGAGTTTTCCTTCCATAACTATGAAATCTGGGCCTGTGCCTAACCTGCCTACAGGCCCAAAAGAAAGACCTAGTACACGCTGTCTCATGAGGAGTCTTATCAGATGCACGGTTATGATTCTACGTAGACATCATGTGTGGGCCTCACACAGCTGGAACTTACAGTACTATTTGAACACGTATCCCTTTGTACTTTTTTTTTTTTGGTAAACTCTTCCTTAGGATTCATAAAACCACTTATTAAACATGTGAGAATTTACGATACCCTTCAAAGATACTAAAATTGGTGTGCTTCATTATAAAATCTTACATGTTGGACATATGAGTAAGATCCAGACCATTCGTGTAGGTGGGCCCATGGGAAGGACTACAGCCCAAAAATGCACAGATCCACCTCTAGTTATCTGCAACCAGTTGTTCTATTTGAGGAGAGAGAGAGAGAGAGAGAGAGAGAGAGAGAGAGAGCAGGATTCCACTTTGCTTAGGAACCGTAAGTGGGGTCCGGCTACTGCAATTTACCTAACATTTATGTCTGGGGATTGTGGTGGTTGGCCTAGCTGGACCCAAGCCCAATTCGACCTAGGCAGGTTTTAGGAATGCTTTACTTAGGCCAATCTGAAAAAAAAAAGAAAAAAAAAAGGATCTCTTACTACTTGTGTCTTGCTACTGATATTTTCCTCCAGAAACTGTTCACATACTGCGTTGTATGGGAACATTGACATGCAACGTTTTTGTTTTCTTCCAATGTCTCTTCAATAGAAGTTGAGAGCGTTGAAGTTGGTGGACTATGCCAGGGAGATGATCCGCAAGAAAAATTGGAACAATCAAGTAATCGCACTAGCCACACACATACACTAAGTTGTAGCATTGACCGTCCATTGATTTTTGATGTTGTAGCCCACCTGATCCTGATTTTCTCTCCCATCATCTTTATGATGCATCCCACCATTTCATGACTCAGTGTTGGAAATAGGTGACACATATGGGGGAAAGAAAGCATTGTATGTTAAAAGTTCCCGAGAGACTTATTTTTGTTGGGGGCCTTGCACAAAACCTTAGGATCTAGCCCTCCAAAACAAACTAGAATTATGGATAATAAAGCAATGAAAACAATCAATGCATTAATCACACACCACACAAGAGATTTTTACGTGGAAAACCCTCAAAGAGGTAAAAACCACGGGACCTCGTCCAGATCAACAATCCACTATGAAGTAGAACGTTACAACCTTCTTCACTCACGCAAGAGTGGATAAACAATAAGAGAAATAGAGAAAACGGAGAGATTTAACCGATTACGAGGACATAGAAGCACTGAGATATAGATTGCACAGTAGATAACCTTCACGAGCAGAACCTCCCTTCTATAACCTTCCTCTCTCTCTTTCTCTCTCTCTCTCTCTCTCTCTCTCTCTCACCTTTGATAGCCCTAAACCCTTTAGCAAATCCCTTGTAAAGCTTTAGGAAACCCTCTTGCCGTGCCTAGGAAAGCTCTAGGAACCCCTTTTTATAGTTTTAGGAAACTACTTTCTGTATCCTAGTTGCAAAAGGACTTGCGAAACAAAATCCGGGCAAAATCGCGGAAGAATCTGCGTAACTTTGACTGGTCGTGAGGAGGCCACGACCGGTCGAGAGCCACCTACGACCGGTCGAGCACCTCCTTCGACTGGTCGAGCACCCCGGAGAAAAATAGCCCAAACTCGCTGGACTTTGAGTCGTGTCACGGCTCGACTCCCACGACTAGTCGAGACCAGCCTTCGACCGATCGAGCGAGGCTCACGACGGGTCGACGACGGGTCAAAAAATCCATCAAATGATCCACCTTCTTCAAGCCAGCCAGGTTTCTACAAACCTCAAATTTGCCTTTGAGCAAAGCTTTGGTCATCATGTCTGACCCATTATCATCCGTGTGGACCTTCTCAAGCTGTAACACCTTTGTTCCAAAATATCCCTGATCCAGTGATACCGAATCTCTATGTGCTTCGACTTGGAATGCTGATTTGGATTCTTGCTCAAGTGTATAGCACTTTGACTATCACAATAGACCACGTGCTCCTCCTGTTTTAGGCTAAGTTCCTGTAGAAACCTCTTCATCTAAAGCATCTCTTTACATGCTTCTGTGACTGCAATGTACTCGGCCTCTGTCGTCGACAACGCTACGACCTTCTATAGCTTACTCTGCCAGGAAACCGCTCCCCCTGCAAACGTGAACATGAACCTCGATGTAAACTTCCTGAAGTCTATGTCACCTGTCATATCTGCATCTGTGTAGCCCTCTAACATAGGTTTACCGTCACCATAGCATAGGCTCAACATGGATAAGCCTCTTAGATACCGCAGTATCCATTTCACCGCTGCCCAATATTCTTTATCAGGATTGGCAAGATACCGGCTGACAACACCAACCAAATATGCTATGTCTGGGCGTGTACACACCATAGCATACATCAAACTTCCTACCGCTGACGCGTAGGGTATCTTCTGCATCTCTTCCACCTCTGCCTTCGTCTTGGGACACTGCCTGTCGCTCAATCTGAAGTGACCATTTAGTGGAGTACTGACCGGCTTCGCTGCATTCATATTAAACCGCTTTAGGACTTTCTCAATATACCGCTCTTGTGATAGCCAAAGCTTCATGTGCTTCTATCACAGGTTATCTCCATTCCTAGGATCTGTCTAGCCGGGCCCAAGTCTTTCATCGCAAAAGACATGCCCAACTCCTGTTTCAACCTGTCGATCTTCTTGATGTCATTTTCCATGATGAGCATGTCATCAACGTATAATACCAGAACTAAGAAATCACCATCTGAGAACTTGCGCGTGAACACACAGTGATTCGACTCCGTTCTGTTATACCCATGTTTTAACATAAACGAGTCGAACTTCTTGTACCATTGCCGTGGAGCTTGTTTCAGCCCATACAAGCTCTTTCTCAGCTTACACACCATATGCTCCTTACCCTTGACTTCGAACCCCTCTGGTTGGTACATACAGATCTCTTCTTCCAGGTCACCATGGAGAAAGACAGTTTTAACATCTAACTGCTCTATCTCCAGATCCATGCTAGCCGCCAACCCAAGCAACACCCGTATGGATGTCATCTTCACCACTGGTGAGAATATCTCCTCGAAGTCTATGTCTTTCCTCTAACCAAATCCTTTCACCACAAGTCCAGCCTTGAACCTTGTCTGTGAATTCTTCTGCTCAATCTTCTTTCTGAACACCCACTTGTTACTTAAAGCTTTCTTGCCCTTAGGCAATTTCACCATATCATAGGTGTGGTTCTTATGCAAGGATTCCATCTCATCTTGCATAGCTTTCAACCACTCCTCCTTATGCTCGTCGGCTAGGGCCTCAGAATAATTTCTGGCTCTCCCCCATCAGTCAGCATAATGTACTCATACGGCGAGTACCTCTTGGACGGCTGTCTGTCCCTAGATGACCTCCTTACTTGTGGCTCAACAGGTGGATCAAGTGGGGGCTGCCCCCCTGGTCCATCTTCTGAAGGAACTCCCTCGTCCTCTACACCTTGCTGTACTCCCCCATCATCAGGCACCACGGGAGGAATAATCGGATCCATGTCCTCTAGCTCACTTGAACTATGCTGGTTCTTCTCTGGCTTACCAATGTCTTTTATACACTGATCTTCAAAGAAAACCACATCTCTGCTCCTGACGAGCTTCCTCTCGGTTAGATCTCACAATCTGTAACCGAATTTTTCATCACTGTACTCTAAGAACACATATTGTCTGATCTTCATATCGAGCTTGGACCTCTCATCCTTTGGTACGTGAACGGATGCCTTGCACCCAAACACCTTGAGATGACTATACGATGGATCCTGTCCAGTCCACACCTTCTCAGGTACTTCTCCATTCAATGGGGCTAATGGAGACCTGTTTATCAAATACACTACCATGTGCATTGCTTCTCCCCAGAACGTCTTGGGCAATTTTGCATGGGATAACATGCATCTGATTCTCTCAACAATGGTGTGATTCATTCGCTCAGGTACACCATTATGATGGGGGGGTCTTGGGAACCGTTTGTTTATGCCGTATACCCAGGGACTTGCAGTACTCATGAAAGTCGTCAATGTATTCACCACCATTGTCGGTGCGGATGCACTTCAATGGTCTACCTGTCTCTCTCTCGACTATAGCATGAAACAATTTAAATACACCAAAGACCTTGTCCTTTGATTTCAAAGCATAAACCCAAACCCTCCTAGATGCATCATCTATAAAAGTGACAAAATACAATGCCCCACCCAAGATTTTTGTCCTCATAGGACCACAAACATCAGAATAAACCAAATCTAATGCATGCACTTTATTAACATGAGAAGCAGTTTTAACAAATGAAACTCTATGTTGTTTCCCTAATAAACAATCAAGACAGGTTTTGAGAGGTGTACATGTCACGTCTGGAAGGAGTCGCTTCCTTGCTAGTAGCTGAAGCCGTTTTTCACTCATGTGGCCTAGACGCCTGTGCCACATGTCAATAGTTGAATCTTCCGCTGCGTTCAACCCACTCTTGCACATACTGACACTTGCCTTGTAAAGGGTGCAACACTTCTTTCCTCTGGCCACGATCAATGAACCCTTAATGAGCTTCCATCGCCCACCAGCAAACCGGCTTTCATAACCATCATCATCCAACCTTCCCGTCGATATTAAGTTAAGGCGAAGGTCTGGAATATACCTCACATCCCTGAGAACCAATGTGTAGCCCACATCGGTCTTCACACAAATATCACCAACTCCTACGATTTTTGATACGCCAGAATTTCCCATCTTCACAGTCTCATAGTCACCTGACTTGTAGCTTGTGAAGGAGTCCTTGTGTGGAGTCGCATGAAAAGAAGCTCCCGAGTCTATCATCCAGTCGGTGTCCTGACTCGTAGCCGTGAGACATACATCATGATCTACTGAAAGAATAACTACTATGTCGCCATCTGAAGTGACCGTAGTAGAATCTGATTCATCTTCCTTCCTTTTTCCTTTCTTGTCGTTCTTCTTACCACAACATTCATGCTTGTAGTGACCCTTCTTGCCACAATTTCAGCAATCAACATCTTTCCTGTTACTCGACTTGCCTCTTGATTTATCTCGTGCATTCCCGCCCTTCCTGTTCTTTCCTCTCCCCCGTTCCTGTGTTACAAGAGCCTCTTGCTGAGTAGACCCCTGAGACTTCCTCCTTGTCTCATTATTGAAGAGACAACTAGTTACTTGTTCTATGGATATCTTCTGTCTGGCGCGGAGTTACTTAGAGACACCACCAATGTCTCCCAACTGTCAGGCAATGAACTAAGCAATAGTAAAGCCTGCAATTCATCATCTAGGACCATCTTCATAGAGGTGAGTTGGTTCACTATATTGCTGACCTCATTCATATGCTCGGCACAGAACCACCATCCTTGAATTTGAAATTCACAAGTCGCCTTATCAGAAAATTTTATTACCGGTTGTCTTCCTCTCATACAGCCCTTGTAATTTCAACCATAGGCTAGCGGCTGAGGTTTCTGTAGACACATGGTGGAATATTGAATCATCCAACCATTGTCTAACAAACCCCACCGCCTTCTGGTCCATCTTCTTCCAATCATCATCAGTCATATCCTTGGATTTTGCTGATATGCCTAAAATTGGAGAATATAGGTCCTTGCAATAAAGCAAGTCCTCCATCTTCGCCTTCCATATGGTCCAGTTAGAACCATTGAGGCTAATCATCCTTGATGAGCCACCTTCCATAATTCAAAACCGATCTTACCCGTTCAATGAACTTAGCTTTGATATCACTTTGTTGGGGGCTTTGCACAAAACCTTAGGATTTAGCTCTCCAGAACAAACTAGAATTATGGATAATAAAGCAATGAAAACAATCAGTGCATCAATCACACACCATACAAGAGATTTTTATGTGGAAAACCCTCAAAGAGGTAAAAACCACGGGACCTCGTCCAGATCAACAATCCACTATGAAGTAGAACGTTACAACCTTCTTCACTCATGCAGGAGTGATAAACAATAAGAGAAATAGAGAAAGCGGAGAGATCTAACCGATTACGAGGACATAGAAGCACTGAGATATAGATTGTACAGTAGATAACCTCCATGAGCAGAACCTCCCTTCTATAAGCTTCCTCTCTCTCTCTCTCTCTCTCTCTCTCACCTTTGATAGCCCTAAACCCTTTAGCAAATCCCTTATAAAACTTTAGGAAACCCTCTTGTCGTGCCCAGAAAAGCCCTAAGAACCCCTTTTTATAGTTTTAGGAAACTCCTTTTTGCATCCCCGTTGCGAAAGGACTTGCGAAACGAAATCAGCACAAAATCGCGGAAGAATCTGCGTAACTTCGACTGGTCGTGAGGAGGCGACGACCGGTCGAGAGCCACCTACGACCGGTCGAGCACCTCCTTCGACTGGTCGAGCACCTCGGAGAAAAATAGCCCAAACTCGCTGGACTTTGGGTCGTGTCGCGGCTCGACTCCCACGACTAGTCGAGACCAGCATTCGACCGGTCGAGCGAGGCTCACGACCGGTCGACGACAGGTCAAAAAACCCATCAATTTGGGGGTTGGGTAGCTAAAGTTGATCTGAGAGCCAATCCTGGGCTTTAAATGCAGCCCGGTATCTAGGCCGGGCTGTGCCTGGGCTAATTATGGCCCACACCCATCATTAAAAATAGGTCTCGTTGAATAAAAGAAATAGATGATTTAAAGACACTTGCAATTGCTTTTAATTCAACATGCACATGTATTTAAAGGTATTCTTAGGTTGAACATTATGTTTTCATGATCCAAACCATTTATATAATGGGACTTTGTTGCTATGAGCAAAATAACTCTAACAAAATTAAAATTCTAAAATCATTTCACTCTTTTTGTTGTAGGGCTAGGGCAAGCCTTTTTAGCCCAATTAAGATTAGGGTTAAACCGGGGGCTAGGGATTAGGGAACTAGTACCAGGCAAACAAATCCATTGTAATATTAACCTATTTTAAAGGGCTTATTTGGCATCTCTACTCTAATCCAATAAGAGCTACTATAATACTCTTTTTGTTCTAGTGCTTGTTTTAAACAAGCTTGTCTAATAAATTTTATTTATTTATTTATTTATTTTTAAAATAAATTGAAAAAGCTCTTTTTAAAATAAGCATGTTTGGTAAAATAACCAAATAACAGCATTTCTTAGGCGTAGTTGATGTCACTTTTAAAGATTACAACTCCATTGCAAGAGCAACATATGGTTATTTTGGTGGATCTTGTCATAGATGGATTATGCCACCCCAAATGGCAAAAGAACATATGGCTACAATCTTCATGTTTCAAGACATTTGGATTGTCCATTATGTCAAACATTGGATGTGGATTGTCCATCATATAGAGCTCACCTTTGATTTAGACAATTACGTGAGCTAAATCTTCAAAGTGAGCCATCCATAATGTGAGACCCATCTTGGATGTGGATCATGTCATTAGGGGTTGACCTTTAATGTGGACCATCCATTATATGGAGCTCAACTTGATATAAGTCATCCGTCATATGGGGCCTACCATCAATGATAATTCTTATCCTTTACGTGGGGCAACTTAATGTCTATTACACATCACGTGGAGTCCGCATTTGATGTGTACATCATTTGGGCCCCACCTTTGAAGTGGGTTGTCCATGTGGGGCTCACTTTTAATGTCCTCCACCATCTATTGTGTATGGCTTACCTTCTATGTGGATCATCTATTATGCTGCACCACTTTGGATATGAGTCATTGATCATGTTGGATCTTGGATGTGGGCTGTCCATTAGGTGGGGCCCACTTGATGTGACTATCCATCAAAGGGGCAACACTTTAATATGGGCAGTCCATCATGTGAGGCCCACTCTATCCATTATGTGGACCCACCTTGATGTGAACTATTTATTACGTTGGGCCCCTCCTTTAATACGGGTTGTTTATCATATGGGTTGTTCATCATATGAGCCTACCTTTGATGTCAACTAGAGGTATACCCGAGTCGAACCGAGTCGAGCTTGGCACAGCTTGACTCGGCTCGACCACTTGCCGACCCAACTTGAACTCAGCTTAGCTCGGCTCGGTCCTCGAGCCTGACTGGCCAGCTCGGTTCTGTTCGGTCAGTAGCTCGGGCCAGTTCGAGCCGAGTTCGCCTTTGTGACATTTTCACAAACACATGGACTGCGTCTCAAATTCTCATTGTTTGTAAAACATCGGCAGCGGTTTTTACAAGTATTTCATCAAACACCTCGTAGGTCTAATTTGAGCCTGGTTCAACCCAAGTCGAGTCGAGCTTGGCTAAGCTCGAACTCGGTTTGAAATTTTTTCGAGCTCAAAAAATTAGCTCAACTCAGCTTGAACTCAGTTTCGAACCGAGTCGAATCAAGTTGTTTTGAGTTGAGTCGAGCAAGCTAACCGAGCTAACTCTACTCATGTACAACCCTAATGTCAACCATCCATCATGTGGGCCCACCTTCAATGTCCATCATCCATCATGTGGGTCTATGACGCAGGGGAGGACGTGAGGTCGAGCACCGTCTTCCTCAAGAGGATAACTATTCCGAATCCACGAAACTTCTCTGGACTCCTCACAGAGACTTCTCGAATCCACGAGAAAAGAGAGTAGAAAATAGAAATAAATTCTAAATAAATTCGAAATAGCTTAATGAATAATTGATAATTCTCTAATGTGTCTCCTTACACCATTAATAAAGAAAAATAAACTAAAATTCGTAATTACCAAAAATAGCAAAATTCTAACTCTAATAAAAATCCTAATTCTAATAAAACTCTTCTAAGGTCTAATTTCTAAAAATAAAAATTGCAAATAAACTTTCTCTAGAAGAGTCCTAGTATAACTAAAAGTTATTTCCAAAAGGAAAGAAAATCTAAAACTCTAAAAATATTTTTAAAATTCGGAATTACTAAAAATAGTAAAATTTTCCTAAAAAATCGTTTTTGAGCTGAAAGCGCGCGTTTTCTGACGAAACGGACAGACGCGACCCACTTTGTGGGTCGGTTCACCTCGGATGGCCCGTTTCAGTAAAGATTGATAGGTTGTGCTCCCCGTAATGATACCCAGATCAAAAGTTATGGTCAATTTACGGTCCATCTTCTTTTGGCCCAACCATGCTAGGAACGCATCTATGACACGTTCTACATCAGACTCTTCTACTTGAAAAAAAATCGTTCTCGAGTTACGCAAGAGACTTGGCACATGAGTCTGAGATAACTTCCGATGTCGATGTTCATTAGCTCTTTTTTTGTACTTGGCATTAAGCTCTTGAGTTGACACAATACATGTACTCATGCTTTCCTTGATTTGACTAATATCGATTAGTTCCTTCACATCTGCCTTCAATATCTCATATTTTTTCTGATAATGTGGACAATTAGGCGGACTTGACCCTGAGATGGGATCAACGTGATTTTGTATATCTCGTATGGGAGGTAATTTATTAGGGAGTTCATCGAGCACAACCCTCTTGAACTCCTGCGATACTGGTTCCAAATCCTCTAAGATATTCACAGGCTCCACATATTTTTTTCTTTTCAACTAATGGATATATATTTTCCATTTCCTCATATTGTTTAACAAAGGCCTGTTCAGTGATGAGATATTGTTCCTCCACTTTAAAAGTGTTGGGTTGGTTCTCCATTCATATAGAGGTCACATGTTCGCCACTGATGAATCCTGTGGTCTGTTGCAACTCTGTTTTGATGAAGTCGTTTCTCGCGGACCAATAATAGAATTTTTCTGCATAACCTTTTACTGATCGACTATTCTGATAATAATTTTGGTTTTGTTGGAATAATACCTGATCGTAATCTCGAGGGAGGAATCGCATGCACAATAACTTCTTCATCCGCGACCACGTGCGAATTGGCGCCTTCATCTGTCTCGTTCGCTCGAGTTGAAGTTGTTCCCACCAATCTGAAGCTCTGCCCGTCAACTTGTAGGCCACGAGTTTAACTTTCTTCTCTTCTACAATGTTCATGTAGTCGAAGAAACGTTCGACTTCAAGCAACCAATCGAGGAAGTCTTGGAAGTAGAGTTGGCCATTAAAATTAGGAAGATCGACTTTCATCTTAAATTCTTGAATCATCCTGTGGTTCATTGATAGCATCGCCCTACGATCAGTACAATTACGAATTCCATCAATTGCTGGTGGTGGATCACCACCATGAACACGGAGTTGCCTTAGGTTTTCCGCCAAGAGATCCGCTATGCTGTCGATGGAAGCCTGTAGCCTTTGCATGGCTTGCCGATTCTCTTGTTGCGCTACTTCAAAAGTTGCCACCGTTAAAGGTAAATTCCCTGGAGCACCGCCCATGGGATTGTTGCCCGACCCGTCGTTAGACGCTATCGATTCGAGGAGAAACCTCACTTTGATACCAAACTGACGAAGGGGAGGACGTGAGGTCGAGCACCGTCTTCCTCAAGAGGATAACTATTCCGAATCCACGGAACTTCTCTGGACTCCTCACAGAGACTTCTCGAATCCACAAGAAAAGAGAGTAGAAAATATAAATAAATTCTAAATAAATTCGAAATAGCTTAATAAATAATTGATAATTCTCTAATGTGTCTCCTTACACCATTAATAAAGAAAAATAAACTAAAATTCGTAATTACCAAAAATAGCAAAATTCTAACTCTAATAAAAATCCTAATTCTAATAAAACTCTTCTAAGTTCTAATTTCTAAAAATAAAAATTGCAAATAAACTTTCTCTAGAAGAGTCCTAGTATAACTAAAAGTTATTTCCAAAAGGAAAGAAAATCTAAAACTCTAAAAATATTTTTAAAATTCGGAATTACTAAAAATAGTAAAATTTTCCTAAAAAATCGTTTTTGAGCTGAAAGCGCGCGTTTTCTGACGAAACGGACAGACGCGACCCACTTTGTGGGTCGGTTCACCTCGGATGGCCCGTTTCAGTAAAGATTGATAAGTTGTGCTCCCCGTAACGATACCCGATCAAAAGTTATGGTCAATTTACGGTCCATCTTCTTTTGGCCCAACCATGCTAGGAACGTATCTATGACACGTTCTACATCAGTCTAGCTTTGGTACCAACCATCCATCATGGGGGCCCAGCTTCAATGTCCATCATCCATCATGTTAGTCCCACCTTTAATGTGGACCATTCATTGAATGGGGCCCACTTGATGTGGATGTTCCATTATGTTGGGCCACACCTTGATATGGGTCATTAATACCATTAATAGACCATATTGCTTGTGAGAAATTCATCCAATTTATCAATTTCGCCACATCATGTTGAGGATATAAGCTCAAAAATGAAGCAGGTTCAAAACTCAAGTGCACCACATGACCAGAAAATGTAGGTAGGGAAATGGCCAAGGTTGAAATCTCCTTGGGGGTGTTTGGCGCATGGTATTGGAAAGGATTAGGTGGAATGTGATAAAAAAAAAAAAAAAAAAAAAACATAAGTATTACATGTGGCAGGGATTGTCCCCCCTTACCATGTGATAAGCTTAATTTACCATAATTTGAAACTATTGAGAATAACACATATGTGTTATATCCAAACCATTCATCTATTTTGTAACCTCACTCTATTGCATGAGCCTAAAAATGAGATAGATCCAAAACTTTTGTGGCCTTAAAGAAGTTTTCAACGGTAGGTATTCAATCCCCGCTGCTTTTTATGGTGGGTCCACTTGAGCTTTAGATTTACTTGATTTTTTTAGCCTATGCTCTAAAACGATCTCAAAAAATGAGTGGACGGTGTGGATATAGCCCACACATCATGGTAGGATCTACACAACTTGCTAACAATGAGTGGAATTGGCACCGGACCTAATGCAATTCCATCTAATTTAATTCCAGGCTTTTCCGTTCTTCCCAAACATTGAGGGGGTGTTTGGGGCATGGTATTGGGAAGGATTAGGTGGGATGGGATTCAAAAAAACATAATTATTACATGTGGTAGGGATTGTCCCTTTTACCATGGGATAAGCTTAATTCCATGCTATATTTGAAATAGGGTGGTACATTGAATGGATATACCTACCATCATTTGAAACTATTGAGAATAACACGTGTTATATTCAAACCGTTCATTTGATTTGTAACCTCATTTTATGGCATGGATCTAAAAATGAGCCAAATCTAAAACTTATGTGGCCCCAATTTTCAACGGTAGGTATTCAATCTCCGCTGCTTTCTATAGTGGGGTCTACTTGAGCTTTAGATCTACCTGATTTTTTAGCCCATGCTCTAAAATGATCTCGAAAAATGGGTGAACGGTGTGGATATAGCCCACACATCATAGTGGGACCTACGCAACTTGCTAACATTGAGTGAAATTGGCACAAGACCCCATGCAATTCCATCCGATCTGATTCCAAGCTTTTCCAGTCTTCCCAAACACTACTACCGGATGCAATTCCATCCCATCTAATACCATGCGCCAAATACCCCTAAGTGGAATTGGCATGGACGAATGCAATTCCATCCCACCTAATCCCATATAATAGCATGTGCCAAACTCTCCCTTGGGTTCACCGCGATGTTCATATGCTGTCCATGCTGTGGATGAACTGAAAACACAAAATATTAGCTTTACTCAAACTCATGTGGTCCCACGAATGTTCTATGGGTGTACATTTAACCATTGTTGTTTCCTTTTGTGTGGATAACTTAGAATTTTGGATGGACTTCATTTTTAGACACACATCCTAACATAATCTGTTGGAACATATAGACAATAAATTTCTCACAAAGATTACAGTGGCCCCACCTAACTGACAAATCTGAGAAATCCACCATGTCCGTCAGTTTTGCAAGATTATCTCAGGACATTGCCCAAAACGGACTGAAATCCAAAACTCAGATTAGCCACATGACAAAGGATTGAACATCCACTGTTGAAACATGTGTGGGCCACATAAGTTTTGAATCAGGCTAATTTTTATGTTTTCAGTTAATATGACCTTATGAAGGATATGTATGGTATATAAATATCACGGTGGACCCAGGAAGGTTTCGACGGTAGAAATTTAACTATATACATACGTTTCCCTGATGTACGGATCACTTGAGTTTTAGATTTCCGTCAGTTCTGGGCTCAAGTCTTAACATGATCCTGCAAAACTGCCGGACGCGGTAGATTTCCGTAAAGATCACGGTGGGCACCACCTAACTTCACGTCGCGGGAAGTTACTGCGAGAGGCTTTGTTAGGGAATCCGCGTCTGGCTTCCGACTGGAACTGCTTATATGTTGTTTTATCCATGCACTGTTGATGTATCAAAGTTTTCTTTTCACAAAAAGGACATTCTTTCACGAAACTTCGGAACATTTTTGGTCAGCAGAAGCGGTCCTTCGCTAGAGTAGAGTTAGATACCGGGTTTCTTGCGCGTCACGGCAACACTCCCGTGTTATTTATGCACCGCTTAAGAATGATGGTGACTTTTAAAATGCAAGAATGGCCTGGTTATACGGCAATCAATACCATCTTAATCATGATCAGACGCTGATTTTTTCATATACGAATAATTGTACTGAGAAGATGATATCAACCATTTGACGTTTCCTTTGGAATGTGGACCACCCACTATTTTACTTTTGACCGTCTATCTGAAACCTATTAGCTGGATGGTTAGGATTGGTTGATCGGTGCGAGTTTGGATATCAGCTCCATCTACAACAGGACCCACAATTTGGATGGTCTGGGTTAACAATACTTCAGTGCCACATCGGAGGAGAATGAGTCAACCCCGTTTAAATGGTGCAAAACAGATCAAACCCCACATAGAGAGACGTGTCCAACCCATGATTCTTTAACGCCTGGGCCCACCAAGTGTGTTAGCGCAGTTCGACTTTATCTACCTTCCTCAATTTTCAAAGATCTTGACTTACTAGAATACAATATTTCGTTCTTTTATTTTTTTGGTGTGTATTCCGTGGTCCATGGAGGCCCCCCTGCATGAGTCGTGATTCCAGCCCATCTACCAGCACATTTTGACAATCTAAACCGTTCATCTCATTTTTTGCACCAATTTAATTAGGTTTCTAAAAAATGTTCATGTTGAATATTGGTCATTTCATTACATATATTCTTGTAATTGGAGTACCGTCACCTAGTTCAGCCGTTCATTTCAACCACACCATTCAGGATCATCATTCAGCGTGACTTTTGGGCCATTGACCATCCCCCATTCGTCTTCATCCAAGTATGGTGGGCCCCATCTGGAGGCATTTCGCTAGTAATACGATTAGCGTGTGTAGCAAGGAAATAACAGCAATAAGGAATAAATCAGAATATAAACAGACTTTTGACAATACAATGTGAACTATTGACTTGTTTCTTATCTTTCCAGCCTTAAAAAATTCTCAGTGAGGTTTTCTAATTCCACGCGCGCGTGTGGGAGCAATAGACATTCACACACACATGGCATGATGAGATGAGAGGTTTCCATCAGCGTCGGGGTTTTAAGAGTCGGACGAGTCTGATATGACTCATCAAGTCAACAAGGATCTGGTCTGCCCCGATTTGGTTCGATATCATTAGTTATCCCCAGTCACCATTGACTTGGCCCCGTCGGACCAATTCAACCCTGACTCGGATGAGTCACAACTCAACTAAGGGCCGAACAAGTCCGGCCGAGTTACTGAGTCTTTATCCATGATCAGGCCATTTCACAATTCAGGTGGGCCAGAGTACACCAAAACAAATGAATGGCTAGAACATATTTTAACCGTTGTATGCTGTGGCCCACCTAAAGAGTGAAATGGTCTTATTTTTAAGGAAGATCTCACAATTATTTCCAACGTAACAGAAAGCTCAGATCTTACACACGTGTGGATATGTACCACTGAACACGCGTGTGGAATTGGCAAACCCGTGTCCAATTCCAATCTAGTAATTGGATGGTGAGAACCGTAGGTTCAACCGGATGAACGGTTAAAATCACGATACACCGACCACCTTTACGGTGGTGATGAGGTGGGTCACCAAACCTCTTGGCAAGTTCCACGAGTTCATACACAGCCGAGATCACGGTCTCATTCAATTCAAGAGGAAGAAAAAGACAAAAGAAAAAAGAACAAGTCATTGATAAAAAGCCCAAGCATTCACATAAAGGATAAAGAAAAGGCCTTCTCAACCTGCTGCAGACTCTCCCTTAGTAAGAACAATGTCCGGCGATTATCAATGGAACCTCTCCTTCAATGATGATCATCAAGAGAGAAGAGGGTACGGAGTGAACGGTCGGATCATGCTCATTGCCGTCATATCATTGTTCTTTGTCGTAGTCATTGTCATCATCCTCCATATCTATGCTAGATGTATCATCCGTCGTCAGGCAAGACGCCGGGCCATGATTCGTCAACTGAACATGGCCATTGCAGAAGCACATAGGCAGTCCCAAGAACCACCCAAGACCGGGCTCGAACAGTCGGTCATCACTACACTCCCTATATTCACCTACAAACAAGCCGACCGGATCGACGACGTTGGTGTCGAATGCACAGTTTGCCTTAGTGCATTAGAGGAAGGGGAGATGGCTAGAATTCTGCCTAATTGTAAGCACGTGTTCCATGTGCAGTGCATAGACATGTGGTTGCACTCTCACTCGACATGCCCAATTTGCAGAACTGGGGCTGAGCCTCGACCCCAACATGTGAACAGAGAACCAGCAGCCTTCGCAGGTGCATCGGCTCCACCTTTGGATTTGTTGAACCGGACGGCATCAATGGCATCTGAGGGTACATCGAATGCGGCGGCCCAGTCCTCGAAAATGGGCGGATCGGGTTCGCGATTGAGCTCTTTTAGGAGGATGCTTAGTTGGGAGAGATCAGAGAGGAGGATACAATCATGTGGGCAAGCTGATGCTGTGGAAGATCTGGAGAGGCAGTGATATTTGGTATACTAGTTCCTTATATTGCTTCTCTTTTCCTTTTATTCACTTGGGTTTATAGATTTATCTGTGATAAGGCCCCTTTTTTTTTTTTTTTTTTTTTTTTTTTTTTTAATATATACATTCCTCTTTGGGTGTATATTCGGGTTTCTTTATATCTTTATTAGAATTTAGTGAGCTGTAATGGTTTGTAAACTACGGATTTTTCATTTGTTCATTTTGGCCATTGATCCCGACCGTCCAATTGGTGGATGAAATCTGGATGAGACGTAGTCTAAAAATTAGGCGGATTGGAAGTCCGTAACAATTTGATTCATCGTCCATTTTGGAATGATCAAAGGAGGTTAAGGCAACCAGCCCAAGAAATTTCTATAGAATGTAAAGCTCATTTAGATCTCTGAAGTGGAATCCAAATCCCATGGTAAATGAAATCAATGCGAATTGAAATCCTCAAGTTGTGTTTGGATACCAGTAATTAAAATATACTGGAATTGTTTGGATGCCTGTAATTGGATTGCAATGCCTAAATCAGTTTTAATACCCCAGTGTGACATCTGATATAATAATTGTAATAATCCCACTCAAATATATACTTTGGCAAAATTAATAAAATTCTAAGCCTAGGATGGAACATAAAAGTGTACTCACTTTCAAAAATCTAAACTTTTTAGTATTTGTATATGATTCTAGCCTGTTGAGAGGATTCAGATACACATGATTTTGTTGCATTTCGTTTCACATTGATTTCAATAACCACTATTTATTATCAACCAAATAATCTTTTTTAACCCAGGTGCATCCATTTACCACGAATACAACCGTTTACCATAGCATTATCATTCTTTAAAAATTTAAATGAAGTGAGGTGAAATGCACTTTCTTGGAAGTAACTTCCATAATCTCCATGGTTATCTAAGCTTTATAATCTCAATTAATTAGAATAGGCTACATAAACCGTGTTTTGAAAAAATCAAAACAACTCAGTGAGTTGTTTACAAGAAGAGAACATGTACATGTTTTAGAACCCACTTATCATAGGATGATAATCATGTACACATGCTACTGCAATATGCTTTTAAGGAAAAGGTTGGAGGTCATCCAAATGCCGAATAGCAATTTTCATAGACAATCTTATCCATGCGCCCAAACACAACAAATTGACATATCTCCGGGATTTAATTACTGAAAATGAAAACTCATTTTTTAAGTGAAATTTCCCCAGGATCCAAAATAAAATCCAAGGTTAGGAATAACTGATGGGGTTTTTTTCCCCGTCTTCGACCGGTCCTGAGCCCCGCTCGACCGGTCGTGGGAGGCGCTCGACCGGTCGTAGGTTCGAGCCGGCACGACTCAAAGTCCAGCGAGTTCGTGCTGTTTTTCTTGGAGTCTTCGACCAGTCGTAGGTGAGCTTCGACCGGTCGTAGGTGGTCTACGACCAGTCGTAGGTGAGCTACGACCAGTCGTACGAGGCTAAGACCAGTCCTGGAATTTCCAGGACTAGTCGTAGGTTACGCAGTTTGTTCCGCGATTTTGCGCGAAACTGCGGATTTGAGTCCTTTCGCAACTGGGATGCGGAAAGGTTTTCCCAAAACTATAAAAGGGTTGCCTAGGGTTTTTCTAGGCATCACAAAATAGCAAGAGGTTTCCTAAAGCTTTACAAGTATTTGCTAAAAGGTTTAGGGCTATCAAAGGTGAGAGAGAGGGAGAAAGAGAGAGAGGAAGCTTATAGAAGGGAGGTTCTGCTCGTGGAGGTTCTCTACTTTGCAATCTACATCTCAGCGCTTCTATGTCCTCGTAATTGGTTAGATCTCTCCGTTTTCTCTATTTCTCTTATTGTTTATCCACTCCTGCGTGAGTGAAGAAGATTGTAACGTTCTACTTCATAGTGGATTGTTGATCTGGACGAGGTCCCGTGGTTTTTACCTCTTTGAGGGTTTTCCACGTAAAAATCTCTTGTGTGGTGTGTGATTGATGCTTTGATTTATTTCATTGCTTTTATTATCCATAATTCTGGTTTGTTTCGGGAGGCTAGATCCTAAGGTTTGTGCAAGGCATCCCAACAATAACCAATGGCTGATTTCTTTTTCTTTATTAAGTAATACATCCATGAGATGAGGTATCAGTTGGCTGGTCATGAGTATTCATGAAAAGAAAAAAAATCATTAACATTAATGGCCTTTTTGGTGCATGGTATCAGGTGGGATTTGGTAGTATATCCATTGTTTGAAAGTGACCGGAAGAATTACATTAATTCAGGTATCCTATAATCCAAAGCCAATAGTAAATACTACAGGATTTCTAGTGGATTTCCAAATTCACTTTATCCATCAGCCCTATGTTGATCAGCATGTGTTTTATCCAAGTTATCCATCCATATGTGCCATATACACATGACATTCAAGTTGCCCGTGACTTTCACTAGTTGCAAAATGTGGTATGTTGATTATAATTCGATGGTCCACCAAATGTAGGCTTTGCTTAATACAGTATATTTTCAAGAGAAGATTCTGATCCAAACGTGGGATTAGACAGTCATGCCATGGTATTTTTGGACACATAATCATTATGCAAAGATGGTGTTAATTTTATCTAATGCAATTTCATACCATTTAATCCCACGGTTCAAAAAGACCAAGATTTAAATGGTTGATTTCATTTAGTTACGAGATGGAAGTTTGTTATAACCAAATGCACTTCCACACGCAAGGCATCCGAGTGGTGTTCAAGGTTGCCATGCCACCCGCGGACGGGTTTTAAATAGTGATCCAAACATCAGTCTGCTAGCTGCTATCAAAACTCTGTGGACCTCAGCATGATGCATGAGTTTTATCCTTGCTGTCCATTCATTTTTTCAGTTCATTTTTGGGCATGACATAAAAAATAAGGAATATGGAAATCTCAAGTGGACCACACTATAGGAAACAGTAAACATATGAAAACTTTTTGGGGGCCACAGAAGTTTTAGATCAAGCTAATATTTGTATTTTCCCTTAATCCAGGTCTGTGTGATAGATTAATACGTTAGATGGTAAATCAACATTACAGTGGGCCCTATTAAGTTTTTAATCGTGGACGTTCAATCAACACTGTTTTCTGTGGTGTGGTCCACTTGAGATTTGAATTGGCCTCATTTTTTTTTTGTTGGCGCCCTAAAATGAGGCAGAAAAATGGATAGACGGCATGTATAAAACATATATATACATCATGGTGGCCCCACAAAGCTTTGACACCAGCTAGTTGGCTGGTGTTGGGGTCACTAGCCTAACAGCGTCTGCCACCCGCGGGTTGCTTGTGTCTGACGTTTGGGAATGGATACTTCCAACCTAATATTCCTCTTTCTTTATTCCTCCATTCAATGAGATAAAGAACTGCTTTGAAGGACGTTACTGAGAAAGTCATGGCCGAACCAAACACCACATCACCCGTCCAAATACTGTGCACCACTTCAGATGTTTCGTGCTAAAAATGTCACTAAAGAGAGAAGATAGCAAACAACCGGAATTCAGAAAACGTCCACTGATCAGAGATCTGGACCATTTCTTCAATCTGATGTTGGGTCGATGTCCCATCTACAGCATGTCCTGCTATTTGGACGGTCTAGGTTTAGGAACATTTATAGCACGTGTGCATGCACGGCTCTTGGCCGTTCATCACAATGCAACACATATGTGCCCATGCGCATTCTTGACGCAGGGGAGGGCGTGAGGTCGAGCACCGTCTTCCTCAAGAGGATAACTATTCCGAATCCACGGAACTTCTTTGGACTCCTCACAGAGACTTCTTGAATCCACGAGAAAAGAGAGCAGAAAATAGAAATAAATTCGAAATAGATTAATGAATTCATAAAAACGAGTTCACAACCCTTTAAATAAGGGTACTAAGCAATAGGAAAGAAATCAGAACCAAACTACAACTAGGACTCCTAGAATTCGCGACTTACTATAAATAGTAAACTTACTATTTATAGACGGTCCTGATGTCTACTAGTGTGCAAGGTTTTCGGCCAAAAATAGTAAGTGTCCTATTTGGCTTCACCAACCCGTTCTCCTAATTATTCTAAGCTCTTTTCATGTTGGGCGCAACTCCTAAAGCCCAACGGATGAAGAGTTATAAGCAAACTAAAACTTACTATTTATAGTAAAAACGAAATTGAAACAGGGAAACGACCGTCAAATCAGGGGTTTCTCGCAATTCCGAGCGTTGCAACCCGGCGTAGCAGGGTTGGTTGGCTAAAGTAGCTCGTTCTACCCCAAAATCATATATTTTTCGTCCGCTAACTCATCCCAGATTGCGAGATACGCCTGATTTAAGGTCTGATGGTCCAGATCACTTCTGTCGCCGACCGGGCCTTTTCTGATCCATCTTTGCCTTGTAATTGTCCGTGACCCGCTCTACATCAATTCTTATTAGGTAGGCCCACACATATGATGAATGTGGACAGTTGGGTGACCGTCCAAATCTGTTGGGCCCACTTGAGGTGCAGAATGTTCTGCTTTCTGGGTCAGGGCATAAAGATGATGGGGCACACCTACAAGTATCGAGTCCAGGTGAATGAAGCCCCTTTCCTTGTCCTCACATATGAAACCACCAACTCAACTTAGGAGTTGTGCTGTCCAGCTAAGGGTGCTAAAAGTGGACCCCACTTCGTTGGATCCCTCACTGTGGGCTCACCTTGATGTATGTGTTGTACCATCATGGACCGTTTATGATTCAATGGAATCGCTTTTGTTAGGCAACCGTAAGAATCCCATCCATGGCTTGGAAAAAGATGGCTACAACAGATAAGCCCAAATCAATGGTGGATTGGATCATCAACAATGAGATTTTTGGTTGTTAACCTTTGAAATGTGTTCTGGACTTAATGGACGGTTCAGATCGATTGATTAGGTTGCCCAAGTGAACCAATAGAATTAGTAGCGCTAGTAGTGCAGGTTTGGACCCCATATAGTGCACCACGTAGGCACATACAGGATTTGTGCTTGGGCTTGTTGTTGTAGGCCTACCTGGGCTTGAGTTGAGCTCGAGCATGGGCTGTATAGTGTTGGGCTGGACCTTGCTTGTCTATCCGAACGCAGCCCGTTGCCACCCAGGTTGTCCCAAGGCGAGAAATGGGAGTCTCCTCCATCACTGATACAAAATTCAAGTGGACCACAGGAAACAAGGGGGATCGAATGCCCACCATTGAAACATTTCTGGGCCCCGTGGGAGTTATGGATCAAGCTAATATTTGTATTTTTACTTCCCTATAGTAAGAATCAGCTTATGAACGGGTTAAGTTGCGTATAAACATCACAGTGGGCCTTAAGAAGGTTTCAATGGTGTGTGTTTCCATCATTTTTTTCCTTGTGGTGTTGCCCACTTAAGTTTTGGATCTACTTCATTCTTGATCTCACGGCCTAGCATGAGCTGGTTAAACTGATGGACGGAGTGGATATCACACGGACATAACGGTGAGCTCCGCAGAGATTTGTGTAACAGGAACTTCCTGCAACAAGGGTAACAGTAAACTAGAGCCTTAACCGGTTGCCACCGGTCACCACCAAGTTGTCATTTCAGGGTTTCGAAAGTCCAAGTCAACGACGGATGTACCAATGGGATCGGTGGTAGCAGGTGGACTATAACCTCGCAGTATACGTGTGAGATTAGCTAATCTCCAACTTAGGACAGTGAGAAAAGTCGTCCCACCGGATGAACCGTTCAGATGATCACGTACGGTGGTGATTCGTGAGCCGCCAAATTAGTCCGCAATTTCCGTCCTATCTGTCTTTAGTCCGTGAAGATTAACTACTCACAGCGTCAGTACCCAAATTCGCTACTGAAGTGACGTCACCAAGTTCTGTGGGATCCATCAGGATGCATGTATTGTATCCGCACTGTCCATCCATTTGGAGAGATTATTTTTAGCGCATGAACAAAGAATAAGGCATATGCAAATCTCAAGTGGACCCCACCCTAGAAAACAGTAACGTTCACCGTTGAAACCTTCCTGAGGCGACCATTTTGTTTATTTGATAAGTTAACACAGACATACACCCTGAGCATCAGTTAACACAGACATAAACTCTGATCCATAGCTCAACTGGTAGACTGAGTGGATATACCTCGTTTCAACACTTGAGGTCTTGGTATCGAGCGCTAGTAGGGGTGGCTAACAGTGCATGTACTGACAGTTGGTGTGTACTAACAAGATAACAAAAAATAATAATAATAAAAGTTAACACAGATATCAGCTTTATCGAAAACTTTCCCAGCAGCTGAGAAGTTTTTAATGGAAGTCCCTCCTGTTTTTTCTTTGTGGGTTCACCTCAGCTCTGTATCTGCCTCTTTCTTTGGGTCGACATGCCTTAAAATGATGTCTCCAAATGGATAGATGGTATAAATACAAAACATACATTATGGTGGGGCCCAAAGAATTTGGTGACATCAATTAAGTAGGAATTTAGCTGCCAACGCTGTAACTAATCTGCATCTGTTCTCATCATTCAGATCAGATAGAAAACAGAATTTTATACGTATATCACCCTCCCTTCTTGGGCGAGCAATATCACGGATTAGCATGATTTCTTAGCTCATATCTAAATTTTAGTTTAACATCTAATGATGGTGCAGTGGAATTTGCGTAATAATGATGGTGAGCATCGTATAAAAAAAAAAAAAAGGTGGATTTGTTTTCCTTGTGTGGCCTGTTTGAAAAGGGCAAGCTTCACAGTCTTATAAGAGGGAGTGAATAGGACTATGCCAAATAAAAATTAAATTACTGAAATAATAAATAAATCAAGAAATACACTCTTACTAGTATTAAAAAAATTAATTCAAAATTAGTTTGTAAGACAACCTACACTTAAAACAAATCTTGGACAGGACAACTTTATTTCACGAACAATTGTAAATATTAAGATCTCAAACTAAGTAAGAGACAATAAAGCCATTTGTTACAAGCATTCACCACTTTTTCATAAATAAAATTACAACCACTCACCACAAATACAAAAACTAAATATTCACCACAAACACCAAGAATTATAGTGGTTCGGTGTGTACAACAACTATTCTTAAATAACCACACATACTCTACTCCCAACAATCATAATCCACGTGATATTATCTTTCACTATAAACAAGGTTTTCACATGGTCACCTTAAAACCTAATACAGTTGAGATTTTAAAGGGTTATCACAAACAAAAACCCCACGTTGAGATTTTTTAGCTATCTCAGACAAACCAATCAAAAGAGATTTTCTGGCAATCTCTATAAAACAAAAATACAAAAGATAGAAATATACTTATCTTCACCTTGAAAATGTATTTTTCGATGTAGCTTATAGAACCGCTTCTCTTGAAGTAGAATGTTCAATGTCCAGTCTAAAAAACAAGGGTTATAGGTTCTATATTGATTTTAAATCGATTCAAATCAATGACTACTTGTTTGAATTCCTCAAGATCTCAAAGAAGAGTATCTACTCTATTTAAAGAATAAGATTCATAAAAAGGAGATCAAGAAATTAAAACAAAAAGCTATTAAAGAAATATTAAAAATACTATGCAATAGCTTGAAGATAATGAAGACTTCTCTCTCTCTCTTTCTCTCTCTCTCTCTCTCTCTCTCTCTCTCTCTCTCTCTCTCTCTCTCTTGATGAAGGTTTTTACTAGATTGGATTGATAAATTTGGATTGAGAGAAGACCTCTATTTATAGGCTGAAAGGTTATTGCTTCGAGTACTCGTCTAAGATTTCCTTCGATTTGTCTAAGGTTTAACAAATTTTCAAATTTTGAGCACGATTAGATAAAACGGTTCTTCGATTGGTCGAATCCCCTGCTCGACTAGTCGAGGGCCCTGTTCAACTGGTCGGTTATGGGCTTCGACTGGTCGAGGGTGAAAAAATATAGTTGCTGGACTTCAAGTCGAGCAACCATCGATTGGTCGAAGACACCTCTTCGACTAGTCAAGTAGTCTGCTCGACTAGTCGAGGAAGCGACAAAAATAATCGTTTTTTAGAATTTAAACTTGGACTGGTCAAAGATTTTCTTAAACTGGTCGAGCCACAACTTAAACTAATCAAACCTAAGCTTAAACTAGTTGAACTTAAGCCTGACAAAAGTATAAAAACCTATATAAGTTTGTCTCTTGAAAGTACCTAAGGCTAAGGTCTTTCTAGGGTCTATTATACCTAAAAAGACTTAACATTGAAGTTTGAACTTCACAAACCTTATTCTTCTACTTGATTCTTTAATAGAATATGTAGTTGAAGATGAAGCTTAATCTTCTAATAGAAGTGTAGTAGAATTTGAACTTAGTAAAGCTTGAACTTTCGATCTTAATCTACTTCATGACTTGAACTTCAGTAAGGTCTTGAATCATAGTAGATGTTGAACTTACTTGAATTGATGACTTGAACTTTCCATCTTGATCCACATTAAATGGACCACTGCATAAGCTATTTTGTTTAAACAAAATTGACAAACAAACGTGTATTTTATACAATATAGCACTTACACTGTCTTACTCGCATGTCAGCCTTTTAGCCTTAGACCCAATGTAGGATAACACATTTAACAGTGGAAGTGGACTTTACAATACACATCACTAGTCCTGTCGAAAAATCAAGGGCTGGCACCTACTAATTTCTAAAAACCATAAATTAAAATAAATAAATAAATAAATAAATAACAAAAAAAAAAAAAAAAAAGAAAGGGTGGAAATTTTGAGAGGCACCTACTTTGATTTTTAATTGGGCCCACTTTGACGTGTATATGAGATCCATTTTAACTATTAGATGTGTAGTCATGTATCACGTCCAGGATAAAAAGTCAAACTAATTCAGGTGGGCAAGAGAAAAAAAAAAAAAAAAAAGTTGGATAGGGAAGCCTACACCTTATATTTACGGGATTTGCTGTAATTAGTATATGGAATATGATGTTTTTGGACCATTTGTGATTCAACTGGGCCACACTAAAGGAAGCAGTTTGGACAGCGAGCATTGCATTGTACACCGTTTTCAATAGTGTCATCAACTTGAATCATTGATGGAGTTGACCTTTGAGCTCTAGTACTAACATGGGGTCAATCATTAGTAATTGAGGTGAATTTCACGTAAACATCACGGTAGGGCTACCTGATCTACCAACCCCTTGTTGGCATTAACCACCCTTAATAAATATAAAGGAAAGTAGCCCTGATCTACCAACCTCTTGTGGCATAGGTGATTGCCGTTCATAAATATAAAGGAAAGTACCGTAATGATAATTACTTAAATTAAAGAGGTAGCTTATTGAAAATTTTTTAGAAAAAGTACTATAATATAAAATGCATATTAAGTATTTTTTTTTTTTTTTTTTTTTTTTTTGTAAAATTCAAGATTTAATATTATTAGCCTAAATTTTTGTTTTTTACAAGTAGTTGGGAGCCGCTTAAATTTTTACAGGGCCCACTATTATGTATATGTAAAATATACTCTAACCATTAGATGGGAAATCCCATGTTAGGTCCAAGATAAAAAAAAAAAATTAAAAAAATAAAAATAAAAAGGAGAAGAAAAATCATGCTGATCGTGTGATTTAGGTGAACCACACCAAAAGGAAATAACTGGGGAGGGATATATCCTTCCATGGTTGTTACAGGATCCACATAAACATCATGGTGGAGCTCACCCAAGCTATCAACGCCTTTGTTGGCAAGGGCATCATGAACAGCCGTTAAGAAGTCTGACAAAGGAACTCCTGATGATTGCTTAGATTAGATTAATGAGGTAGCTGCTTGTTGAAAACATTTTGAGAAAAGATATGAGAATATAAATTCCAGATTAATTAGGTAGTTTTGAGTAAAACCCCCTATTTTAATAAATCCCATTGCTTCAAATAATTTTTAAAAATCCCTACTTTAATATATGCCAGTTCCCCAATTAATTTTTAATCATTAATTATTAATTAGTGATAATCATTAACACTTTTTAATTCATAAAATAATAATATGACCCCTTGTGTGTGGGACACCCTGTTTTTGTCTTTCATGGGGGGGCGGGGACATAAGGTAGCACCTACGACAAGGCCATGAGAAATGATGTATTTATAATCGTTGTTTGTACAACGGTAGGATAACTTACACATGTGAAAGATTACAACTAATTGTTACAATCATATATCTACACTGTCATCAATAATCAGGATTTTTATCGTTAGGAGAGTGATACATTTGGATTTAAAATTCATTATTTCCTATCTCATGTTTGCCAAATTTCTCCAAAAAACCCCCATTTAAACTCCATTAGTGCTCTAGCTCTCCCCTCCTCTCAGTAAAGTGGCTTTTAAAAATACAAAAAAATCTAAGATGCCCAACACGATTTCTGAATCCACAGATAGAAAATCTATATGACAATTGACAGAATGAAAATATCAGAATTGCAAACCCTAAAATTTGAATGATCAAGTTAAAATCTGAATCCAGGGTGACAAACGACCTTTAGGTTTATTACCAATGAAGTGGATTTCACGTATACAACATGGTGGGCCCGAGAGAGCTTGGTTGTTGTAGATAGGCGCCCCTTGGGTGGATCCCTGACTGTGGGGCCCATTAAGATTTATTTTTATTATATCCATACAGTTCATCCATTTCTCCCTCTCATTTTAGTGAATTAACCAAAAAATTCTGTAGATCAAGACCACACCACAGGAAACAGTGGTGATTGAATGGCCACCATTAAAAACTTCTTGGGGGCTACCGAAAATTTTAATCGAAATCAAAACTTTTGACAAGGTCACAAAGACCTGTATGAAGGAACCACACAAATCTCAGATTGATCCGAGACTTTTTTGGCCCACAAGAAGTGATTAATGGTTAATCACCACTTTTTCTTGTGGTGTGGTCCCCCTAGGAATTGGATCTACAGAATTTTTGGGTTTATGCACTAAAATAAGATGGCGAAACGGATGGACGGCATGGATATAATAAAAATACATAGACCCGACAGCGACCCACCCAAGCATTGTCGGTTGAATGGTGAAACAAACAATTGGTCCCGTGCCGTGCGTACGATGGTGATTCCTGAGCTACCAAACATGTTAGCAGCTCCATCCGGTCTCTTATAAAATAGAAAGATCGTTATCAGTTCACTTAAAAATAAAAAAATAAATAATAAAAATCAATGTCTTCGGCAAATAATAGCCCAAGCATCCAAAAGATCACCTTCTCAACCCGGCACCATCTCTCCCGTAGAAGCCACAATGTCCAGCGATGAAGAACGGTTCTCTATGAACGACCATCACGAACAACGAGGCTTTATCGCGAAGCGCTGGATCGTGATGAGCGGCATTGGCTTATTCTTCTTCGCGTTAGTCCTCACTCCTATTCTCTACCTCTGCGCTTTCGTCCGTCACCAGGAAAGGCGTAGGGCCATGATCTTTCACCGCAGGACCATCCCAGCCACACAAACCCAAACCCACCAGCAGCCACCACCCACGAACGGTATTGAACCATCAGTCATCGCTGCACTCCCAATATCCGTCTACAAACAAGCAGACCGCCTAGATGATGCGGGTGTTGAATGCGCTGTTTGCCTTTGTGCATTAGAGGAAGGGGAGATGACTCGTCTCCTTCCTAACTGTAACCACACATTCCATGCCCAATGCATCGATGTGTGGTTGCATTTGCACTCAAACTGCCCGATTTGTCGGACTGGGGCCGATCCTCAACCCCTACTACATGTGATCACCGAACCGGGGGGCCGTCGGACGTGAACCAGCTCCACCTCTGGATTTGTCCGACCGGAGGGCGTCGATAGCATCTGATGGCAGGACGGACGTCATGGGCTAGTCTTCGAAGATGGACCGATCAGAGAAATGGGAGAGAAGAATGCAATCTTAAGCTGATGGTGGAGAAGAGATGAAAGAGGCAGTGAATTTACCATGGTAAACACGTCCCTTGTGCTTTGTCAAGCGCAGTCGCTTGTACATGTCAGCTCGTGTACACGCCACTACGCGTGCCAGTGTGGCAGACCAGTGCAATATCCAATTCATTCATCAGGTAGGTCTGACCATCTAAAATTTCTTCCCAAAAATGAAGGTGGTCCACTGGGCCAAATTATTAGATACAAGTGGACACTTATGGATAGCTTTGGCTAAGTTTTTATTTATTTCATAAAATTTGGCCCCACCTGACAGCTGGACTGACCTGATTCTTGAGCAAGGGTATTTACGTGGCGGTTCCCCTCTGATGGATGGATTGGATCTCTCACACGTCTGTGCATGCCATGACGGCACATGTTTGGCGTGTACAGGAGCTTTCATGCACACGCGTGTGCTTAGCAAAGGCCCGTTTACCTTATCAAAATTTACCGTTGGTTCGTCTGCCGAGTGTTTGAAGAAAATGCTTATTCTACAGCTTACTCACCTCCTTGTAACAATTTATTCACTTGCCTGTACACATTCTTCTATGCACTATTTGCTTGTGTGAGCCCACAGCGTAGAGGGTTGTGTATTATATACAAACCATCCAAACCGTGCATTAAGTGATCCCCATCATGATGATTGGATTCCCAGGTAACTAGTCTTATCCGATTATTAAGTGGGCCACATCACAGAAAACGTTAGACAACCCGCCTAATTTAAGCCGTCCAACTTTCATGGTGGAGTACAGGAAAACCCTACTGGATAGTTTGGCAGCCATGCACGCACTACCGTTGGCCACACGGATTACTTTAAATAATTTAAAAGTAGACGAGTTTTCGTAATTTCAAAAAGATATAGCAGTTTTAGTAAATAACTCTTTTTTTTACATATAGGTAGGAAGTGGACGCTAGGGCCTGTTTGTTTTTCAGTGAAATGGTAAATGCAAGGGAAATAGTAATTATTACCATTTCCTGTGTTTGAAATTTCATAGGTAAATGTGCCAGTGAAATTGGTTTGAAAGATATAATTTTAAATTTTAAATTATAGGATAATGTGTATGATATATTCATTCCGTCCTTCTGTTTTATTACAATATTTTGGAGTATGAGGTAAAAAATAAAGTGAATCCAACACTCAAGTGGCCCACACCAAAATAAATAGTGGCCCTACAAAGTTTTTAATGATAAGTATTGGATTTCCTTTTTTGTATGAAGTGGTCCAATTGAGTATTGGATATGCTTCAATTTTTTACTCATGCTATGAATACAAAATAAAATAATGGATGAACGGTGTGGATAAACCTACAGATATTTTGTAATATTTTTAGTTTTCGTGCCAAAAAGTAAGCCGTCAAACCAAGTAATGCGAATTCTTGGGAAGTAATTATTACTTTTTTTTTTTACATGGGATTTACCATTTCACCGAAAATCAAACACGCCGCACGTGGGCCCTCTTCCAACCGTTGAATGACAAGGGTGTGATCGATCTGTGCCACTAATTAAGTAGTGCAGACTGCGAACATGCCATTCATGATACGCCAAATAACTGCTCCGCTAACCTTTGCAAATGGCCATGGATTTGGACCATTCGTAGCTGGGAGAAGCCACTTTTAGGAATGTTCCTAATCCATTCATTGATCATGTGAAAAAGACACTTTAGGAAGAAAACAACGGTCTGCATTAAAAATGCATGGGTTGCCTAATCGAAGATTAGAATGAAATATTTTTAGGATAAGGTTTGTTTGGTTTGAGCTTCTATTTTAAAATAGAACACTTTCATAATAGCTACTATTAATAAAGAGAAGTTGTCAGGTGGTGCTCCAAACACACCCTAAGACACGTACATATGAAGTCAGGTCTGTCGGGCCGTCCGAGGATAAAATAACTTGTGTCCAAGCCCGGCCCATGCATACCAAGTCCAAGCTCAGCCCACAGGCCAGGCTAATAGATCAAAGACCGGTCTAAAGTTGGGTTGGACTCATCAGGCCAGGCAGGTCGTGCTGAGGGGATTCGTGTGAGAAGTGGTTAATGAGACTATACAAAGCACACGTGCCAATCTCACACACGTGTAAGGCATCAAAACCATTCTTCAGGTGGGGGCCATCCTAAACTTGCCTCATCCCAAAACTAAGAAGACCCACTCATCACACGGGGTACACAATTGTACAATGAAACTGTTGGACGACTTTTTCCAAAATGGTACGTGCTTTGGCCCACGTGCGGCTCTTGTTCATGATGGCCGTTGTCTGATTAGTGTCCAGGTCTTACTTATGCAATCCAGGTTGGTAAGTGTGTGGTGAATCACCTTGAATCTCTAGCTTCTCATGGATCGCCCTGGCAGTTATACAAGGATTTATGAGGCCCATTGATCAGAAAATTTGACTGAAACACCTGGGCCCAGCTAAAGCTCTGGCCCAATGTGATCCTGTTGTGGTGGTGGGTGGCAATGGATGGAGTTGTCCCATGGGTCAACTAGCCTGATCCACTTCTAAGGCTGGTCCAGGCCAAGAAAAATGAGTAGAGGGTCATGCTTGGTTGAGCCCTACCTATAATTAAATGGGTCAGGACTGGGCTTGGACTTGATGGATTTTTAAGTGGGCAGGTCAGGCCATTCTCAGACATTATGAAAGAGAGTGTAGTGTAGGGCAGTAGCAAGATTTTATTTTATTTTATTTATTTTTAAATTTTATGAGTTAGCTTGTTAGTATACACCCATGTGTGTATGGACACTCCATGTTAGCCACCCCCACCAGGGATCGATACCAAGAATTCCAAGGGTTGAAACGAGGTATCTCCACTCAGTTTGCCAGTTGAGCTATGAATTTGGGTGTTCATGATTTTTATTCTTTTATTCATTGGAAATAATCTTATACAATGTGTTGTCTTGAACAAATGGACCATCAGAACCAATGATCTCATCCCTTCATCCACTCAGGCTGCTAGTTGAGGGGCAGTAGCAAGATTGAGTAAGCCCTCGCCCAAAGCCAGGCAGGTAGCGTCATCAGCAGAGCTATGTATAGACATTTGAATATGAACCATGGTTACTCTTTCAGGTGTCCATTTGCATGTTCACCATGGGACCCGTGTGATCTAGCACGGATGATGCAGATTAGTTGGGGTTGGTGTCTGATGTGTTGGGCGCTGTGGGGGGCCCACCTTGATGTATTTGTTTTATATCCATCCCGTACATCCGTTTTCCAATATCATTTTACTGCACGAATTTAAAAATGAAGCATATCTGAAGCTCGAGTGGACCGCACCGTAAGAAACAGCGGTGATTGAATGCCCGCCGTTAAAATGTTTTTTGGATCACAAAAGTTTTGGATCAAGCTGATATTTATGTTTTCCCTTCATCCAAGTCTGTGTGACCATATGAATAGGTTGGATGTCGTATAAACATTATGGTGGGCCCTGGGAAGGTTTCAACGGGTGGGAGTCATTTTCCTATGGTGTACCCCACTTGAGCTTCGAAGTTGCTTCATTTTTTATTTCATGCCCTGAAATGATATGGAAAAAACAAATGGACAGCATGGATATAAAGCACATACATCAAAAGAGGGCCCACAGCAGCCAACACATCACCACGGAAGGGGATTTCGCAGGCAAGGATGTTGGTTGGGGCCCACTGAATTATATGTGAGAAATCTATTCCGTCCATCCGTTTTTTGAGCTCACTTTAAGATATGGGACCAAAAATGGAGTAGATACAAAACTCAAATAGGTCACACAAGAGGGAAAACTTGTAAAGGCCGTGAAAAATTTATTAATAAGAATGAAAGAGTTCCAGTTAAATGTAAATATCCCTCTCCGCATCTCTTAAGAATAAAAGAGTTCTAGTTAAACGTAAATATCTCTTTCCATATTTCTTAAGAATAAAAGAGTTCTAGTTAAATGTAAATATCTCTCTCCGCATCTCTTAAGAATAAAAAAGTTCCAGTCAAATTTATATATATATATATATATATATATAAAAGAGCTTCATGCAATAACAGAGAAAGGAAGAAGAGAATTTTGGAGTGCTTAGATCGGGTATGTATATTGTCATCCTTTTAATATTTTTATATATTTAATATAATTTGATACGGTGAATGCAATGAACGGTGTGGATTGGTCACACGTTCATTGTATTGAATTATGGGTAGAGGTCATTTATAGGGGAGGGGAATCTAAAATTTTGTAATTGTAGTTAGTGTGCATTTGATCATATTAGATTAGATCTATATGGATCACATGATCCCTAAAGCTAAAATATACAAGGGTCCTAATATTCAGATCAATCTAACCATCAGATGGGCCACATTATTTAGATCTAGAAGTGTTTGATAAAGGAATCTTAGATATTTTACGCAAGTGTTGCTATCACTTGACGTAGAAGGTCGAGATGGGCCATTAGTGAATGTGTGGTTAGATCCACACCACTCCTCAAATGCATAGAGGTAAAACATGACAAGACCTCAAGAATATGAATGATCTGACCATCCGATGGACCACCCCGATCAAGTGATTATTATTCAATTTTATAACCTTATAAAGAAGAAAAAAAATAGAATAGAAATTTGAATTATTTGATTATTTTGGATCTGACCACCCAGGATGTTAATCAAAGGTGGGCCCCACTATGTAATACAAATAAATGAATAATAATACCATTGATATAATTGATAGGACCCCGACATTCAAATCAACCTAATTACATTGCAGAGTCAATACTACCAAACTCAGGTGAGTGACCCAACTTGTCTCATAATTCATTAAAATAAAAATAAATCCTTGTGATTGTTTGATTGATTTACTGGTTTGAATATTTTGATATGATAATTGTACGATAAATTTATATGTGAACATTTTAATTGAAACAATTATACCAAATATGAAAAATATGCATTATATATCATCTCTAATTCATTGCATTGCATAATGCATGGTCGATCCTAAGGGCCCTCTCTGGAAGAAATGTCGATCCTAGTAAAGCGTTACTAGATGCAGGCTATGCCCAAGCCTACCGAAAGGTGGAAGCCTACCCAACGGGTGGATGTGGGTTGACGACCTCCAACCCAAGCAAATGGACGATCACCCCATCTGATGCATTCATACCCCATTTTACATTCATATCTTTGTACATGTATTTTTGTATTATTTTAATTGTTATGATTATGAACCATGATAGGTTATATCACTAAGCCTGGCCAGCTTACATTTTTATTGATGGAAAAGCCATACAGAGGAGTCATTAGCAGATGATGTGGCGCAAGAACCGGAAGGATCTACTGTACTTGAGCACGACCCACCTGAAACATGACCATACTTATCTGAGGATGAAGTGGCGGCATTGAAAATTTTTTAATTATATGTTTTATTTAGTTAGCACAGTTTAATTAACGAATAATGTATACTGGTATTTATTTTAAGACTTTAAGAAATTATTTAGCTTTATTTCTTTGGATCAATATTAGCATGGAATAAATATCATTATAGTATAATGGTATAATAAATGAATGATTTTAAGGTTTGTTATTTTAAGGGTTATCAAAATTTATAAATGCTTAGTTGATTGGTGTTATATATTATGTATGTGTTATTGAGATTATGGTGGACTTTATATTGAATGTAAATATCACATGCAATTAAACTGATTAAAGAATTAAGTTAGTATACTTTGTGTATAAGTTACAAACCAAAACTCGGGTCTGAGGGTGCACACTCTGTACCCGGATTTTGGGGCATGACAAAACTAGGGAAAAAAATTCATACCGTTGAAAACCTTCCTGGGCTCCACCTTGATGTTTATATGGTAGCCAACCCGTTTATAAGATCATTCCAATGGGATGAAGTGAAAACACCGTAAATATAGCCTAATACAAAATTTTTATGATCATAAGAATGTGCAATTAAACTGATTAAAGAATTAAGTTAGTATACTTTGTGTATAAGTTACAAACCAAAACTCGGGTCTGAGGGTGCACACTCTGTACCCGGATTTTGGGGCGTGACAAAACTAGGGAAAAAAATTCATACCGTTGAAAACCTTCCTGGGCTCCACCTTGATGTTTATATGGTAGCCAACCCGTTTATAAGATCATTCCAATGGGATGAAGTGAAAACACCGTAAATATAGCCTAATACAAAATTTTTATGATCATAAGAATGCTTCAACGGTGCTTACTAAATTGCCACTGCTTTGTCTTATACGGCCCACTTGAGTGTTGGATACACCTCATTGTCGGTCGCTCGTTCTAATAAAAAATGAACTCAGAAAAAACGGATAGACGGGGTGTATTTCTAACAATCATCTCGGTGGGGCGTTGCGCAGTAACTTCTTGCCAAAGGCTTCTGTGGTAAATCCACTTCCCATCACCACATCACCGCTGGGAGTGGTGTCGGAAACACCACCTAATCCGCGTCCATCTGGCACACTGGATCGCCTGTGTGTGGCGTTTGGTGATGGACACCCTGGATCTTACACAACAATGCCAGACACGGGTCTCTTGTGTCTCGTGTTTGGCTATGGACACTTCTAACTTAGGATTCTTATTCATTGATTGCATCGCTGAGGTCCCAAAGATATGGAGCGGGTCCCCACATATCTTTGCTTTTCCATTTAGTGAGGAAAAAAGAAATGCTTTCACGGTTTTGGAAGAACATAGTCATTGACAAGGTCATGATGCAATAAAAAAGATCAATGCTCATGATGAACGACTCAATGTCCATGCCACTGGAGATCTGAATTTTGGATGCCTAAGAATAGTAAAAAATCTAATCTTCATAGTGGGGTTGAGAATAATGATCCATGTGCATGCACGCACCTACCAATTTTACTCTCCATGTGGCATATGTGTACCTCAAATTAAAAGGGTCCAAATAGTGTACCCCTCTTTAAGACTCATTTAACAAAAATCTCAATTAAAGGAAATGTATAAATAACCTGAATTCAAGGAGTGTCCATTGATCAAGGGTTAGGGTCATCTAAACAATGATCTGTTGTTGAGCATCCGTTAGATTGAGTTAGTTTGACTTGAAGGGTTTTTTTTTTTTACCCACATGCACTCACACATAGAGTTGGGCATCGAGTCAAGTCGGACCCAGTTAGGGCCAACCCAACCTGATTCGGTTTTGAAATATACTTAACCCGAACTCGACCTAACTTGATACCGAGTCCAACATGCCTAACTTAATTTGAGTTCGGGTCTAGCTTGGACTATCTGGACCAAGTCCAACCTGATCACAAGTATCGAGTTGGTTTGAGTCGACACTGAGTTAGGTCGAGTGCAATGGGTATTCACGGGCTGAAATCACAACTCAAAACCTAGGTGCACTTACCAGAATTGCAACCTCTCCAGGCCATCAGTTACACGACAATGGGTAATCCGAACCAAGTCCAACCTGATCACAAGTATCGAGTTGGTTCGAGTCGACACTGAGTCAGGTCGGGTGCAGTGGGTATTCACGGGTTGAAATCATAACTCAAAACCTATGTGCACTTGCCAGAATTGCAGCCTCTCCATCAGTTACATGACATCTCATATCTGAAACATCAAATCTGAGTTTTATATGTGTGTGTGTGTGTGTGTGTGTGTGTGTGAGTTGAGTTTCAGATCCAGTCGAGTCAGTACCGAGTTAGATTTTGGGTTAGGTCGAGTCGAGTCAAGTTATCGAGTGACTCGAACTTAACTCGGTTTGAGCTCGGATTGGACGAAGTCTACTCGGTTTAGATCGACTCACCCACTTGGTTCGGATCGAGTCGGAGAAGTCGAGTTTGTCGAGTCGAGTTGTCCCATGCCCAACTCTACTCACAACCCACATACACTCATGCACTCACACCACAATAGGATGGGTACTCAAACCCATGATCTTGTGTTGAAACTCTTGTTAAAACTTTATAATAATAAGTAGATGGCTTCAAAGGAGATAAGTGGAAGTAGTCAAAAATAATTTTATGACCCGTGACTTAACTAATAGTGCTAACATAGCGAGTGTATGTGTCACGCCTTAAAATTCGAGTACAGAGTGTACACTCTCATACTTGAGTTTCGAGTAATAACTCGTACATTGTATACTTAACTCATTCTATTATATGATTATTCATAGGCATGCAAAGGTAATATTCATTTTACATTTCAATTAGGTTCATTCACATACAATGATTTAAGCATTAACAGTCGTTCATTCTCAACATCCATAAACATCCTATCAACATAAATTAGACATTATTCATTAGTTAATGCAACTTACCAATGAGTACTTTTTACAGACCTAAAACAATTCAATTAAATAAAACCAATCAACTACTTAAAATCCTACAACTAATACAATCATTCATTATATGTGAATCATACTATCCTAGCAAGTAAAATTTTAATTAAATAATTAGAAACAGTCTAAATGCGGTCGGTTCCTCTTCTAATGGATACGATCACGTCCCACGTGCATCGTGCACCAGTTCAGCCACAACTTCTTATTTATGCGTCAATTCATCAACTAATTGCTCATTTGTATGATTTTTCCATCAATAAAAATGTAAGTTGGTCAGGCTTAATGAGAAAATCCAACATAATTCATACTTATTAAAATTAAAATATAATATAAACAAAGTATGCAAAATGATATGGATGCATTAGATGAGATGATCGTCCATTTGCTTTGGTTGGAGATCGTCAACCCACATCGACCTATTGTGTAGGCTTCTACATTTCGGTAGACTTAGGAATTACCCGCATCTGGTAACGATCTACCGGGATCGACATTTCTTCCAGGAAATGCTCTCATGATCGACAATGTAATGTGTTTGTATGATGGATGATGTATTATGCATCATTTTCATAACTGACATAGTTACTTTTCTTGATCAGAACATTCATATGTGAATTTAATATACGATTATCATAATTCATACAATTTAGCATAAATTATTATGTGATTTACCATAGCATACATTCACAATAGTTAAATCAACAACATCGTAACAAAACATTCCAACCATTACATCAATCAATCAAACTATAACAAATAATTTATTTTAATTCCAATGAAACATGTGACACGATATGATTACTCACCTGAATCTATTAGTGAAGAGTCCACAAGATGATCAGATTAATTTGAATTTAGAAATCATATCAATTATATCCACAACATTTTTATTCATCTAGTTATATTACACGATGCGGCCTACCTTAGATTATCATCATAAGTGGTCGAACCTTAAATGATCAAATAATTAAAATAATATGTTCATTAAATTCAATTATCAAAATTTATATTTTTTGAAAATTCTATTCAAACAACTATCAATTGATGCCATCAAATCAAGAAAATACATTTCAAAGTACACAGATATTTAGACGGAATTTAACCAATTTAAACAGAACTACATCTATCATTACCCACTCTTTGGTCAAACACCAGAGAAGACCCATTGATTTACTAATCTGAATTATTTATATGTTTATTTATATTTAGATTCTGAAATTAAATGACAAATGATTGATTGGGATGGCCCACCAGATGATTAGATTATCTAGATTCTTAAAGTCTTGGCATATATAAATAAGATAAAGATAATATAGAAAATAAGAATTATGTTTGAATAAGAGATATAGATGAGATACGAAATCTCTATTTCAAATTCTTTTTTCTTTTTTCACATGTCTTACAAAATGGATAAAAGAGGAGATTACAATCTTATTTTTTAAAAAATTAAAAAAATTTAAAAAATCCATAAAGAAAAAACAAAATCTCTAAAAATAATAAAGGAAATTAGCATAATCAAATGAAAGTCTATTTCCAAAGTTTTTTCTTAGGAATTGTATGAGTTTTAAATTTTAAATTTGTAACTTTTTCAAATAATAAAATTAATAAACTACTTTTAAATAAACTTAAACTTTTTAGCACGACTTAAATAGGGACTTTAAATTATTTCATAACTTTTCAAATCCTTAATTAACCTAAAAATAAGAAGAAAAAAAATAGAATTTTTAAAAATAATAAATTTTATGTAAAGTGTTAAAGTAACCCTACAATAACATATTTTTGAAAAACCATGTAGGGGCATAGCCTTTAGGACTGGCTAGTATGTAAAGTAAAAGAAAGCTATAGCACTCACTAAACTCTTAAATTGAACTTTCCAGCCCAATTTCTTTTGAGCTTAGTCATACTAGTAGTTATCTTAAACTTATCCAATGTAAGATCTGTCCTTGATAGAATTGAATGATGCTACAGGATTCATGTAGCTGGTGTCCTTAATTGATTAGATGAGGTTTAGATGATGATGATGATGATGGGTCCCACTATCTGTACAGTTTTGAAAGATTGGATTCAATCCTTACTATATATGTTTACAACATAGACCCACAAGTATTACATGTGAAGGTTCCCTGTCCTAGGTGGGATCATGACATTTGGGTGATAGGCCACCATCTTGTTTTAGCTGCTGGTGAAATGGCTAGGCTCATGAATGCCTTACTTAGCTTGGGTGCATGTGCATTGAGTGGCCATGTCACACCACTCACATTAGAAAAACAAGGATTGATTGAAATTTCTAGAAATATACCACTCCACTTGGGATTCCAAATATAGAAATGATGCCCATGGAAACCAACCTTGCAGTGAGAAAATAGCAAGAAATGGGATTTGAATCAAGGGTCCCTGGTCCCTCCATGTTGAGAAAGGGTTCTTTTAACTTCCCATTTTCAAAGCTGACTATCAATGGAACCGTATCTATTTGCAGTGGAGTGGCTTCATTCCATAAATGGGATTAAATAAGGAGCATTTAAACTCATCTAGTGTTTTATAAACTCTCATTGGGTTTCTTGTTTCTACTTTCTACCTCAACGGAACAATTATGAGTTGATCCATGCAAGCAGGGACATGTTCCAGTGATCCAGACGGTCCATCTGATGGGTCCCACGTTGGACTAGGGATGCCCCAAAAATCTTATACGCTGGAAATTATCCCCTTGATGGCCTAAAAGCTGTTGGGTAACGAAGGAGGCGGATTGCATGCCAAAGCAGGAAGCTAGGTGGGGCCCACCATGATGTTTGTGAAAAATCCCCAGTCCATCCGTTTTTACAGATCATGTTAGAACATATGCCCAACAATTACGCAAATCCCGAAACTCGAGTGAGCCTCACGACAGAGGATTGAATTTCCACTGTTGAAACATTCGTGGGGCCACAGAAGTTTTGGATCAGGCTACTTTTTTATATTTTCAGTTCGTCCATAGGAATGACCTTATGAACGGTATGGATGGCGTATAAGCATCACGGTGGACTCCAGGGAGATTTCAACGGTAGTCATTTACCCACTAGCGTTTTTTTGTCACAGTGAGTTCGTACCGAAAGAATTTGGCTGGGAACCCGCGTCCGGCAAGATTAAGTGAAGTAACAGTCGCGGAGAAGGGCCAACGCATGGACGGTGGTAACTCTCCCTATTCACTTCTTGCAAGTAATATTCGCGGAGAAGGGCCTCTTTGGCCAGACAGATCCCACGGTATTAGGAGGAATGGGATCGGCAATATCCTGGGATAGCCATGACGAGCCAAACAGATCCGGTGAACTTGTCCTGGGATATGAGCAATCCCATGGTTCTTAAGACAATCCACTGACATCACCATCATTACCTTAAAATTGATCTTATCCCTTGGTTGAATGGATTGGAAGGTAAAATCCCGAGACATGCAGGTCGTGCCAAACAGACCCAGTGAACTTGCCCCGAGATATAAGCAATCCCATGGATATTAAGACAATCCATTGACACCACCATCATTACCTTAAAATTGATTTCATCCCTCCTAATGTCATGGGATCTGCCTGGCCAAACAGGCCCTTAGATTTTTGGGTCATGCTTCATCCGATGCATAGTCCATTCAATCAAAGTTATAGGTCACCACTCATGAGCCCACAGTGATGCTTATTTGTCATCCAACTTGTGCATGAGATAACAAAGACCTAGACGAAAGAAAACACAAATACCAGAAAAATATATTGGACATACTGATAAATGAAATAAAATAAAATAACTTATTTTGCATCACGTGAAAATTAAGTTGGAGGATCTGATGGATGAGGAGATATGTATTTGAGTCGGTGGATGAGCAGAGATGTGTTTCAAGGCTGCTAGCAGTAGGTAGTTACTGTTATGCCATACAATGCTCACCGCCAACTAGTGCCACTATAGCCACACTGACCTCATGCAAAAGGGGCAAGACCTCATGCAAAAGGGGCAAAATGAAAATCCCAAAATATATGGATATTTTGATTTTTCAAAAACCATAAATTTTCACACCAGCTAGATTCAAAACTTCTGTAGCCCCAGGATGTTTTCATTGCTAGGTGGGCATTCGACTCCCACTGTTTCCTTGTAGTGTGGATCACTCGAACTTTAGGTATGTTTCAATTTTGGGCTGATGCCCTAAAATCAGCCGAAGAAACAGATGGGCGGTAGATAAAACAGATAAATCACGGTCGACCCCACGGAGAATCCACACCACCAAAGCTATAGCGTGGTGTGAGCTCTTGGCCTTTGCAGATACAATCTGATAATTCATTAGTGGTAAATCACATGAAACGTGACTTTATCTTTGCAGACTACACTCTCGTTCTCAATTCTTGGAAGTGGGGCCCACATTTCAGTAATCCAAATCAGAGGTCTGTTCACTCATACCGTGGATGATCATGCCTCAAAAAATGCACCGGTTAGAAGATCCCAGCCACTAATATTAGTATCATTTTCAGTTTATCATCTAGTGTTAGCCACAAATGAGAGCTTAGGATTCTCTTACCAATGATCTTTTTTAAAATATAGTTTTGTACAGTGAGAAACAATAGTCCGATGGTCCTGATTGCTGAACCATGGGCCCCACTTGTCAGAATAGAAAACAAATATACGATATAAAAAAACAGCCTTGTATCAAAGTTCTCTTCAATAATTTCAGGTAATCTGGCTCAGGATAGATAGGATGAAAAGTATTAAAAGATGGGAGATTATACAATGGAGCCGGAAGATCTGGTTGATCCATCTCTCCACAACACAAGTCTGGTAGGAATATATCCAAATCAGGTCCGTCCATTTGTAGGGCCGTAGCATAGATGGTTTATATCACGAAAAATTATCCTATTTAACAATTCTATCAGTCTGATTTGTGTCTATTAAAGTATCAGTATATGGGTGGACATGATCCACACTCATAACCCCTACGTGTCTTTGGGAGAGATGGCTCTACCGTATTATTGTTCTTCAAGCTCCATAGTATCTCCATGAAAGTCGGCATATCCTGGGTTTTCAGTTTTGACAACCGAGGGCCTTTATCCTGTAAGACGGACAAATACCCCACTGTGGATGGATGGAACACATGTTATAAAGGTACCAGATTGGAAGATCATGTCTCGCTAATGGGAAGACATTTTTTTAGTTGAACGTAGACTATTGTTGAGTTGATCGTAAGATCACGTCTCCCCGCTAAGGGCTTATTTGGAGTTTAGGTGGTATTGAATTTCATTAGGCCCATTTAAAACATTAATACACGATGAATATTTGTCTGAAAATACTATGAAAATTTGACCATCCAATCCCACATTTGGGATCAAATTCTTGTTTTGAAAAAAAAAAAAAGTTATATCAAGTGAAACTAGCATTTAGTGGACCATGAAATTGTAACCAATGGACCAGATTTCACAACTAATGCTGGTCATAGGTAAATGGCACGTGTATAGACAGCATGCATGGATAAAACACATGCATCAACATAGGACTTACAAATATTGCGGATTTTGAATTCACCAAAAATCCAGTTAAAATAAAGAAATGATTGTTATATTCAAGATAATTAAGTATTTACAAAATACCGTCTCAATTCATCCTATTTCATAGGTATGAGATGTGATATGGTTTCAAAAGATGAATCAGATATGGGCAGTTCCAATAAAATTTCATTCTTGAACAAAAATTCATTTTTGTCATCCATTCCATGACCAAAACAAGAGTGATTTGAAATATCCAAAACCAAAAATAATAAATGAAAAGAATGTAAGAGAAAGAAGATAAAAAATAAAAAAAAAACTAAAACTACTTTATTTAAAAATTAGTTAGATGGGAAGAGATTGAGCGTTTTTACATACTTGTTGTGTACATACTACCTAGTTTCTATATAGGAGAGGGCTCTTTATTTTTTTTTAATCATGTTAACACCACAACTTTAAGAAGATACTTCTAAACTAATCATTTTTTCTAATTCGACCCAACTAAACTTTACTTGATAGCAACCATTTTCAACACTCCTTATTATGGATGTTAACCAGGTATTTGTAAAAAGAAAGCATAATTGGTTTTTCTCATCTTTTTAAAACCATTTTGGGCCTCTAATTGTCTTTCTAGAATACATCTTCCTTCCTGTACTAATATACTAACCGCATCCTTCATATGAGACTTATTTTATTAAATTAATACTCTAGTGGCATCAAACTTAATTTATAAATTTTTTATCCGCAAATCCTTTACTTTTTGAGAAAACTCCAATGCGGAGTCAGTTCTTTACTTGATCGCCCTTAATTCTAGCATGAGAAATGTCTACATGGTGTTGCTTGTTTTCTCTTCCATAGTGGTAAAGTTCTTTCACTAGATCCAAATGCCTAACATAGGAAACAATATTCGATCCACCAGAAATCTAAAGAGCATTCTCATCAATCTTATTGTTTTTTCTCCAATTTCCAAGTCCAGCTCCGTACCTACCTGTTTGAAATTGCTACCGTCAACAATATCCTAATGACTTTAGCCCATCAAAAAGCTTTGCGGCCATGCTTTTTAATTTTCATAGTCCATCATAAGAATTTTAGGAACAATAGTGCTCATATCAATATATTGAGCATACTTTAACTGTTTAAAAACTTGCAAATGAAGAGATCCAACACAGTAAAAATGGAAAAACTATGATTAATTTAAGCTCTGATATTATGTAAAAATTCAAATACCCAAGGCTACAAAGATCATGATCTTGGTATGAATGGAGAAAGACCAAAAAATAAGTGTAGAGAGAACGGAAAGAAAGAGAACTTCTAAAATACAAATTACTTTATTGAAAAAGTAAGAGACGAAAGGAAGGAGTTTTACATATTTGTTGTCAAAGTGCCCTTTTATAAAAGATGACTAATTATTTCTTAATTCTATTAGTACAAAAAAAAAAAAAAAAAAAAATCTAATTTACACTTTCATAATTTGACTCATCAAGGCTTGCTTAATAACTGCGTCACAAGATGTATGGCTTAGATCATCATAGACATTCGTGCAATGTTCCGCATGTGTGGTAAACAATTCGTGGGCACAAAGATGCGGTGCCTTATGAGGCAGGTGATCCGTTCTTGAAATGGAAACGTATGTAGTGATTAATCTAGGGATGACAACAAACAAGGCATGTTCTTTGGCAGATGGTGGGCCCACGCCTACATATCTGTGTATACGCCAGCAGTTCAGCACATGTCTCATAAACCCCTCAGGAAAATATTGATAGTCTGCCAGAGCGTGATGGATGGTACGCAGGCACTTAAAAAGTGCACATGTGCCTTAAAAGTTCGTACTACACTATTCGAATTTTGGGTCCAAGTTTATATGTACCATGGATCAAAAATTACTCTCATTTAATTATCTGACCATTGGATAGGTAGAGATTTATTGGATGGTTAAAAATGAAAATATCCAATGGTCCTATTTCAGCAAACTGAGTATCCGTGATTCAAAGGTGAGGATTTTTCCATCAAGCTGACTTAGGTACTGCGACTCACCTACCATGGGTCCGAAATCTCGTCCGTTTAAATTGAGCTAATGGATGCCACTTGTACAATTTCTTCGTGGAAGAGTAATCAAGCGTCATGCCCTACCATAAATAGCACCAATAACAATAGAAAAGGAACCTTATCCGAGCAACTTGGCTGCGACCCGGAACCAGTGATGTGGGTGACACATGGCCATAAGGCCCACCTCTATTTTTCTAGATTATTTTAGGCCATGGTATCGAAAATAAAGTAGATAAAAATTTCAGGTGGACCACACCATAGGAAACAGTGCTGATTGGCCATTAAAAACATCTTGTGAGACATAAAAGTTCTGGAACAAGCTGATTTTGTTTTGTTTTTTGTTTTTTCTTTCATCCCGGTATTTGTAACGTTATTCACAGAATGGATGGACAATAAACATTACGGTGGATGCTAGGAAGTTTTTGATGGTAGGTATTCAATTACCATTGTTTCAAGTGGTGCGGTCAGTCTAAAATTTGTATCTGCTCATTTTTTGGACCATGTCCAAGTTGAAAAAATAGATGAACGGGCTGCGTGCATATATAATGCATACAATGAGTAAACTTTACATTGAGAAGATGATAGTAAACATAACTGTTGACGTCAAAACCTGGTCTGCTCTCCTCCCGGTCGTATCCGCTCAGTTCAATCACCGAGCCTTGAACCTGCGTACCCACAGAAAACAAAGGAGACCCTGGCTAGGCCAGGGGACCCTCCGATGCCTAAGTCAGGACACAGGAATCTAGATTTAACTAAAGAGTTGAGGGGAGAGTATTTGAAATTGCGTACCTATAGATAGAGGGTGATGATTTATTTATACCCTACGGCTGCAAGATCCGGGTCCGATAATCTCGGCACGATTAGGGGGATTCCCGAATCGTGAAGATATGACGCGCGATCTATAGATCGTGCGGCGTGCCTGGCATGTAATGGGCATAACCGGACGAAGTTTTCGGCCATGTCTAATTATGGCAGTTTCCTTATTCAGTGTATGAAGCCCTAATGTTTACTCGGCCTGGCTTGACCAAAAGCATTTACGTTATTATCCTTAGTCAACATTTCATTGGACTCGGACGATGTATAGGTCTGAACTGATATTTCGAACGTGACTCTGAGGTGAAGGCTTTGCTGTGAATGAGATTGGTGATTTGTGTCCGACCGGATAGCAGATTATACCCCGACCTATAGTCCCGAGGTGGAGGTCTTTCGAATGCTGTGCCTCTACGGAATGTTTAAGTCGAATCGGACAAATGAGGCCTCGGACGTTGAGAATGCTAGTCGACTCAGTTTGGCACTCCGTGTTCGGATCTTAAGCGGGTTTGAATCTTCCCATAACAATAACCATCTGATTTTTCGTGGTAGTAACCACAACCATCTGATTTTTTTTCTGGTATTTGGATCATTGGCTATTTTACTTTTAGTCATTCATTTGATAGCCATCAATTAGATGGTTAAAATGTCTGGATCGGAAGGTTTGGATATCTGTAAACGAGTGACACATGCGAGTGAGAGTCACAACGGTTTGAAAATGTTGGGAACTATCAGTGTCGTGTAGCGGAATTAATACAATTTACTGGCAGAGGTTATTACCACTTCTATATAAGTGAGGAATCGTAGTTCCTGCTTTGGTACCGGAAATGTCTACCACGCCGGTTATATGCAGCTGCGTAAAACACCCAATCTCTATGGGCCTACCATGAGTTATATGTGAATCCTGTAAATCCAATCCGTCCATCAGGTGAGAAACGTTATTTTCTCTGTATATGTTAAAGATTAGTCGGATAAAAAAATCTAATGGGCCAAACCAACGGGAACAATGTAAACTGACCCCTAAGTTCACACGGTTTCGCTGTCCTGTCTTTGGATCAGACTGATATTTTTTAAAAAATTTTTTTTTTTCTTAAACTTCATCCTGGTGAGTTACACCAAATTAATGGGTTTGATGAAAGATAGACACCATGGTGACCACACACAAACCTATGGTTGGCATCCTATCCCCATTGTTCTGTGGGGCGTGGATCACCTCACCTGTTTTTTTTTTTTTTTTTTTTCTCGCTGATTTCCCGAGGTCGTAAAGTCGCGGACAAGCGCCTGTTGGACGGAGTGGATTTTAGATATACAATATGGTTGGCCTACAATCATGCTAAACAGGTGTTATAGAGGATTCCGGTTCTCTACTTTTAGTTCCCATACTTTGGTGATACTGATTCTCTTTCTAGTCTAGAATGAATACCTGTGGTGCAAACACACGTAAAAGAATTTATTTTTATTTATTATTATTATTATTTTTTTAAATTAAAAAAAAAGAAGAAGATAAAAATAAAAATAAAAATAGCCCATCGCATATATATAAACAATCAACAAATTAAAAAACATAAAGTAACGGTCGGCAACCACTTCAAGTGTTAGAATCTTTCAATATAAGTTCCCCATTCATGATGGGACCCAATCCGGTGAACGGTCTATGTCACCAGCGCTTATAATTCCACTAGCAGCAGCCCACAGGAGGTGGACTATTCCTGCGTCCTACTACCGTATCGTTGATGGGGTGAATAAAAAAAGCGAGACTAGCTAACGCATCCGTGGCGTTGTTCACATGGCAGCTCAAATGTCTTTGTCCAGTTGAGGTGGCACGATTTAGCTGTGGCTCGATCCCACCAACACCCTTTTCTTAAATATTTTTTGAGTTTGTGCGAGGCCCACTCAAAAAGACAAATCCATAACGTAAGAAAGATCGGTTTCAATGGCCTGCATCAGCCATTGGAAGATCCATTAGGGGGGAAGAAGTGGTCCCTAGAAATCATGGTTTCACGAACCATCGAACGGGATTCACGACAGCACCTGCCACGTCGCATCGTAGCTAACATCAATCTGCCACATTCTTGCGCTAGCACACTGTTTGGGACCCAATATATAAATATATAATGTCAGGGGCGAAGGTTTGTCCACTACGTTGTGGACAATTTGAATTGATGGGCCATGGTTCCAGTCATCTTAAATGTTGAGGTGGTGGGACCCACTAATGATGGCCCATGCACCAAAATTCCGTAGGTTGGAAGATCTTATCTTTTATTGGTTAATGCTATTTAAAACAAAAAAAAAAAAGAAAAAAAAAAAGAAAAGAAAAAGAAAAAGAGAGAGATTATCAGGTTTTGTTTAACACTAATCATGTATTAGATATCAATTATTTTTGGTAACGATTAGAGATGTAACAAGCTATTTTTATAAACCATGATCTCTATTTCGTAAAGTGATGTTAGCTAAAACTAGTGGGCATGGCAATTCATGTGGAGGGAGAACGTGAGATTGGGAAGGAGTTATGTCAGAAGAGTGTTTTGGGATACTGGCACAAACACAAATAGATTGCTGGGTGTATGCAGAGAGAGATGCACTATCGCGGTTTTGGCTAGTGACACCAGTACTAGCCAGCTAGCTGATGTCAAATCTTTGTGGGCCCCACCATGATGTATATGTTTATCCACACTATCGATTTATTTTTCCAGATCATTTCAGGGAATGAAACAAAAAGCATGGCAAGTCCAAATTTCAAGTGGACCACACCATAGGAAAACGATGTTGATTGAACGTCCACCATTAAAAACTTCCTAAGGTCTAATATAATGTTTATTTGCCATCCAACCTGTTGACAAGGTCACGTAGACTTAGATGAAGGGAAACAAAAATATCAACTAGATCTAAAACTCTTATAGCCTTGGGAAGTTTTCAATGGTAAACATTAAATACCCACTCTTTCCTGTGATGTGGTCCACCTGGTATTTGTACCATGCCCTAAAATGGACCACTTGATATTTGTATCATGCCCTAAAATGGACGGACAAAATGAATGGACAGTATAGATTAAATACATACATCATGATGGGGCATAGATGTTTGACAACAGCTATGTGACTGATGTTGGGGTCACCAGCCAAACCTCGTCCAAAATGCACATTGAATTTGGAGCATGGCCCATTTAACGAGTGGTCTATATTATCTTTCTAGTTTTAATGTTGCGGCCCACCTCATGCATAGCCCAACACCCAAGACGCGTCTTAGGCATAGGCGTGTGTTCTGCCATCTTAGTCCCAAGCGAAAGTTATAACTCCTGGCCTCATTGAAAAATGTACGGATGATTTAAGAGGGGATCCTTGATATTCATGAGAAAAATGCTCATGTGGCCTACCCTGACAAGTGAACTTTTATTTTTCTCCCAACACACTAAAGATGACCTGGATCTCATGCATGTGTGCCATGTCTTGTGTCATGAAAATCTCCTTTCGTCTTCTACCTCTCATGGCATTAATGGCCTCAGCCTATCAAAATGTTTTTTGATAGGGATGGGTGTGAGGAACGTTGGATCAATGGGATATGAGGTCTAAATCAAGGACTCCATCAGGTATCATTATTGTGCCATCTATTTTATAAGATATTACTTGTATGGTTTTCTTCATTCAATAAAAATAATTTTGAGAGGCTACCAAATCAAAGATAGCTCCACATCATAATGGACAACCATTGGACATTTTTCTGACCCAACAAGGATTATTCTTTCATTGATGTTGATAGGCTGATAAGAATCATCCCATAAAAGAAAAGGAAATAGCAACTAAAGATGTACGTCTACCCAAAATGTTGGACGATCTAAATCACTAATTGGATCTTTTGTTGGACGATCTAAATCACTAATTGGATCTTTTCTAATACGGTGATATGAACTATTCATTTCTTAGTCATTGATTGTGAGGATCATCGTATTAGAGTGATTTGTCAACTGGAGGTTGGCCCTATATCATGAACGGTCCAAATCAATGATAAAACCTTTCTAATATGATAAATAGATACTATCTATTTTCAAATCCATTGATTAAATGGTTAAAATCATACCATCCGAATGGTTTTTTTTTTTTTTTTCTTCTTCTTTCTTTAGAGATGAAGAATCAAAGGTTGTTTTTTTCTTTTTGAAATATATATATATATATATTATATTATATATATATATATATATATATATATATATATATATATATATATATATTATTTCCTTTAGAGATGGAGAATCAAAGGTGTGGAAGCATGAAATAAAACTCCCGGCAATGATTAAATATTTTTCAATTCAAGCAATCACCTTGTTATCAATGATTAAATTAATTATTGAAAGTCTTTATCAATTTAAGGTAGGAGGACATGATAGAGCCTATCACCCACCATGTATACATTTTTCAATTTAAGGTAGGGGGACATGATAGAGACTATCACCCACCATGTATACATTTTTAAGGAAAACTCAGGATGTGAACCAAACAGAATTTACGACTAACAAAAGTTAACTAGAAAAACTAACACATGCACAAACATATATTTAGACGTTCCTTAGTAAACATTGTAAATGCCAATTTGGTATATGACTAAAAATAAGTTATCACATTTTAGTTAATTATAATTATGTATTAGAGTTATTAAGTTTGCTATTGTGATTATTTTAATACCCTAATATATAACCATAATTACTAAAATGAGATGAATTCACTTTTAGGCCTCAACCAAACAAGCTATAAGTCTACCCTAACTTGTCCCAACCTAATAATATTCATCTAGTACAAGATTAAAATTGAAGGATCATGCTAATGTTGTTGTTCAATCTGAATATATTGCCACACATTTTAATTAAATATGTGCAATTAAATTAGTGTTAGGCATTCTTGTAGAGTTATATTTGTTAAAATTAATTGAACGCTTGTAACATTAAGCACTAAATTAAATAAATTAGGACCAAACTTTTAGTTAGCTTGACTACTCAGCCACTACTTGCTACAACGAACAGTAAAGCTGCCGTGGAAAGAACTAGGCAATGGCAATATTAGGGTGTATGACAGCAATAGTGCGAAACAATAAAAAGTTTAAGATACTAATGATTCCGAACTTACCATAGGAACCATCACTAAGGTTAGCTCGTTGAGTTGGCCGTGCAGTTAGGTGGGCATTTCACCACTATCTATCACACGTGTTCCATTTTAGCAAGTGTGTCTTTCACTTTCTCCTCGCACGAACCCCTCTTTTGTGAAATCACCTATTTTGATCACAACCAGCATGTGTTCATTTTGCCTATGTGCCGACTCCAGATTCGCTGTCTGTCACCACCGGCTGGTACATACTGAAATTGTTCGGTAATTTGCACCGTCAATATTGATTCTTGACTGATGATCACAACCTTTCGTTTTGATTTCTAGAGATCATGCATCATGGTCAATGGAAAATTTTTATGAAGGTTACAGTTGATTTCGCAACGGAAGCAACACTAACAAGGGGTGCTCCAGTGGTACACGTATCACCGTAACCTTACGGCGGTACGTCAGCAGACGTAGAGACCAAGTGACATATTTACACCATCAAATCCGTCCATCGGATGGGTCACCTTAAAAAACTTTTATTACTCAAAACTCAGCCTATTACAAAACTAAAGTGGACCACAAAAGAGGGAACAAGTTGGTAGGTAAGCCCATCCTTGAATTTCAAGGGTGCCCATATGATATGAGTCACAAAACGTATCTTCTCGACCGGGAGAAGGGTTTGAATTGAATGACTTTGTTTATTTATAAATAATACAGTAGACTCCACGCTAATCAATGGTGGCCGTTCCTTACCAATATGTTCCCTATCTGTGGCCCTTAAAAGTTTTGAATCGGGCTAATTTTTGGAGCATGAGTTTTTTTTGCTAAGATGCGTATCTTGAAGAGGATAGATTCTGCGAGCACATCACTGGGCTCAACATCAGGCAGGTACCACCTTAAGCGTACGGTGGTAGTGATACTACTGGTGCATGCCCCCTCCTTACTATAACTGGAGCGGATTAGGTGCTCCCCCCAGGTGTTACCCTTACCGTGGGGGCCACCTTGATGATATTTTGCATATCCACGCCGTCCATTCATTTTTCCAGTCCATTTCAGGTTGTCGATTCAATAAATTAAGTAGATACAAATCTCAGGTGGATCAGACATGAGGAAACAGTGGTGATTAAAATTTCACCATTAAAAATTTCCCGGGACCCACTGCAAGAAGATCCGTAATGTTTATTTGACATCCAATCTGTTGATGAGGTCAATCAGAACTTTAATAGAAATAAAAGGATCAGATTGGTCCAAAACTTTTGTCGCCTACAAAAGCTTATTAAGGGCCCTTCACCACTTTTTCCAGTCGTATGGTCCACTGGAGATTTTTATCTACTTAACCTTTTTTTGGAAAACTTACTAAAATGAACTGAAAAAACGGATGGGCGGCGTGGATTTATAAAGAAAAAGTAATCAAGATAGGCCCCACACGGTGAGAGTAACACCCAGTAAAATGTTACAAGGTAACACCGAATTCGCTCTTCCTAACAACTCCCTCGAGTAACGCGTAACGCGACTCTCATTCCATTACAAATGACAGGAGCGGCTGGGTAGAAAGAGGCGCGTGGGGCAGATGGGGCCTACACGTATCGAGTGTGGAAAAAAGCTACTTTCGTATGACAGCCGAACTAGCTCTTTGTTTTAGAGCTCGAGATGATCTTGCTCCTGTAAATTCCGGATCTTCCAAATCAAAGTTAGATGGACAGGTACGTACCAAATATCTATATAATATCACAGCTCAATTTGTTTTTGGGTTTTGGGTGCGTTTGGCGATGTTTTTGGGTTTTGGTTTTGGTTTTGATCTGGATCTCCTTTTATGAGAGAGAGAGAGAGAGAGAGAGAGAGAGAGAGAGATTAGATCTCTCTATAGAGTCGGTCTCCTTGAGGAGGGCGAAGTAGAAGGAGAAAAGGGTGGAGCGAGGATTTGGGCGAGAAATGGGATGTGAAAAGATTCGATAAGCGCTTGGATTTCCGTGGTTTGAAATCGCATCTTTCTCTCATCGATTTTTCTCTCAGACAAAAGGGGTGAGAACGAGATAAAACCGCATCCTCTCAGATTCTCCCCATCGATTTCTGAGAGATTTCATCTGGGTTTGTTTTGTTTTTTCTTTTTCCTCTCCTCGTTGAGTTTTTGAATTTGAATGGCAGTGGTTGTAATTCTGTCCAAAAATCATGGCACAAGAAGAGCAGCAGCGGTGCAGCAATAGCAGCAGCGGCGGTGGTGGTGGCAGCAGCATTGGAGGAGGAAGATCGTGTAAAAAGCTCAAGCAGAAGAAAATCCCACAGCGCGGCCTCGGTGTTGCCCAATTAGAGAAGATCCGCTTGGAAGAGCTGCAGAAGAAGGATGCTGCTGCAGCTGCCGCAGGGTCGCCGCATTTCATTGTCCCTCTTCCGCATCATCCGCCTTGTCTATCTGATCTTCCTTCGCCCAATTCCATCTTTAAGACGTCCGTTCCAATCTCGAACCTTGATCTCATCGGCCCACCTCCTGTCCCGCCTTATGCATGCGACGGTGGTGGCAGCGGAGGAGGAAGAGGAGGACATGGATTTTTGCCGGTTGCGTGGAATGGATTGGATGCGGACAAAGCCAGGAAATTGGATCATGGGTTCCAATTTCACCCGCATTTGCCTGAGGAAGTACACCCGATTTTGCGTTACTCTGCTGTTTTACAGAGGAATCAGCAGCAGCAACCTTCTTTGTTGGTGAGCTAATTCATTATTTTTCATTCTCTGATTGGCTTTTGTTTCTTTGAATTGAATTGATGGAATTTAACTAGTTTGATTTGGGTGGCTTCTAGGCGAGCGCCTCGACGTCGCCTTCATCCTCGTCTGGAGTTAATCTTCAGATGGAGCCCCCTTCAAACCAAAGCTATTGTAGCAACCCAACACCGCCGCCACGCGCCGAGGAAGAGAGGGTATGTATTTCTTTAATCTTGGTGGAAATTAGGGTTTTAAAAAAAAAAAAAAAAAAAAAAAAAAAAAGAATTCAATTGGATTTTTATCGAGAATGAAAAATGGAAAAACGGGTTTGATTCTGATTGTGGGTTTGGTGAGAATGTAGTATAGATGGTTGGCATGAAGCGCCCCTGGCCATTTTCTCTTGACAATCCACTGAGTGGCGTCGCCCCCTTCCATTGCAAATTGCCCCCTTCTGCTCCGATCCACGACAGATGGGATGAGTCATCATGTGGTTGGCGTGATCCATGCGATCCAATCAAATTCAGTTCGGGGAATTCGATTTTCAGGTTGCCTTTGCTTTTATTCATTTGTATGCTTTTATTACATCCTTGTTGGTGTGTGTTGCTGATGTTGATTCATGCTCTCCAGAGATGGTTCTTCTACCTCTTTTGGCCGTGAGAGCCCCACCAAGAACATCAAAGAAAATGGATCATTGGATGGTGAATTTCTAACGTTAGGTCCTCCTATTTCCTCTCCAAACCTCAAATCAAAGCAACCCATTTCAATTCCAGCTTCCCATTATGGTGGATTCAACTTGATATCGTTACCAGTAAGTAAAATTCAACATGATGTTCAACATTGTTTTTCCAGAGATGGTGTTTTTGATCTGTTCATGGTCTTGATTGAATTGAATTCAATTTAGGGAAGTAATGAAGACATGTTTATCCGATCAGGCGTGCCGGTGCAACAACAAACATTTTACAGTTTCTTGCCTGTGAATCCGAACGGGCAGACTAAATCATTAAAAGAGCGGAAAGGTGAAGGATCAGAGAGCGTCGATCTGAACCTGAAGCTTTGGTAACTGCAATGGAAATTACTGGCGAATATTACCATCTTCCAATTACACTGAACTAAAGAGGTAAAGAAAGATTCAATTGCTGATTTCAGTGTGCTTTTTCTGCAGATTCGTTCTGCGGATTTGCTGGATACTATGACTTCAGGTTCTGACTCAGATCATGTGAGTGAGGAGAGATGTTAGGCATATGAGTGATGGAGATATGTAGGATTTTTGTTTTTAGTTTTTTCAACTGTTTTGGTTTCTTCTCACTTTTTGTTGGTTCAATGATTAGAGACAATGTTGATTGGAAACAAACCCAGCATGGGAAGATCAATGTATTTGTCTTCTCCGAATTATGTTGGGCCCACTTGTTTGGATGTGTACCGTAAGATTGGGCCCACTTGGTTGGTTGATAATGTGGTAGTGTATAATGAGAGAATCTGCAGGACTTGGATTTGGTACAATGCAGCTTTGTAAGTGTATTTAAGCATTGAAATGGAGTTTTAGAGCATTGAAATGGAGTTTTAGAGCACCGAAACTGTATTTAAAAACACAGATGCATGCACTTAAAATGCATATAGATGCACTTTGCACTTTTGTAACTGTAAGGTTAATACACGGGATTGGGCTTGTTTTCATGTTATAATGAATGTATTTGATTGATGAATGGTATCTGTTTTATTTATTTTTTATTATTATTATTAGTTTTTTGCAACCAATAATCTTCAAGTTGGGGGATTGGGCTAGCATGCAATCCACCCAGATATCTTACATGTAAAGCATCGACTGTGTTTGGTAAAGTAGGATGATGGACGTTAACATTCCATATTTTCTTTTACACAACGTATTGCAGCACAGTGATAGTTAACCCACGGACGAAAAAAAAAAAAAGAAAGAAAAAAGCTAGCCCATTTGCACGCAATTTTCAGATCCAAGCCGGACATTAGATGGGTTGTCCATTGAGGAGATTTTAATTTTTTGGTTGAAAAGTCGGAATGACCCGCCATGCCAACTACCACAATGTTAGTAACAAGGTTGACGGATTAGACAAACGTAGCAAAGTTATCTGCATGACTGGCCTGATTTATCCTGGTCTGACGATCCATCGTTTAAGAAGCACACCTGTGGTGTCGTTATCTGATGTTGCCACATGTGGTGGTGCGTGTACAGTATAACAGAAGCAAGTGGGCTTGGCAAACAACTTTCTGGCATGTATGCCACGTCTACATTGAATGAGTTGGAAAGTTATGCTGCAGAATTTATAGAACTGCCACACATGAAGGAAGATAGGAATGGATTAGGTGACCCATTCCCCGTCCATTATCTTCCTTGGAAGCTGATTAGCCTTACCATCGGGCCCACCTTCATGTATGTTGCCGTCCATCCGTTTTTCCATATCATTTTAGGGAATCGGCCTAAAATTGAAGAAGATCCAATTCTCAAAAGTTGTATCAAGATGATATTTTGCTTTTACCTTCTTCTTTTTTTTTTTTTTTTTTTTTTTTTCTCCAACTACTAACAGGATGGAGGGCAAATTAACATTACGGAAAATTACGGTGGGCCCTAGGAAGTTTTTAATGGTAAGGCGTTCAATCACGGCTGTTGTCGGTGGATATAGTATAGCCGAGATTGAAAAATGATCTTGAAATCGACGTACTGCGTGGATATAGAATACATACATGGAGATGGGCCCATGTTTAATGCCGCACCGTCTGGTAAAGGCAGGGCCGAACGAACTGGGACACCGGAAATGTAGATGATATCGGCAGGGCTTACCTCCATGTATTCATGGTATATCTATGCTCTCCATCTGCTTATACACCTTATTTTAGGATAAGGTGCAAAAAAGCAAAAAAAAAAATGAAGCAGATGCAAATTTCAGGTGGACCACACCACAGGAAATAGTGGTAATTAAACGACCACCATTAAAAATGTCCCAGCGTCTGCCGTAATGTTTACTGGTCACAAATACCGATAAAAACCACTGTTTCCTTGTGGTCTACCTGTAATTTGTATCTGCTTCAGTTTTGAGACCTTAGCCTAGAACAAGATGGGAAAACAGATGAACGGCGTGGATATACAATGCATGCATCGAGCTGTGCCCCCAACGGTCAAGGTCTCACTCACAATGGCTGGTTGGGAGTGCCAGCCAAGCCGTAAAATGAGTCAGTTCTAATGCTAAACTATACCACACCACAGGAAATTTCATTGAAAATGACAACCAAGTTGAAACCTTCCTAGGGCCCACCTGATCATAAGGTCACATAGTCGTATACCAAGGAAAAACAAAACACAAATATCAGCTTCATCCAAAACTTGTGTACTCACCCTGACTCGCTCGTATCCTACCAAAATTAGGTAGTGCACTCACCAGGTGAGCCACACGTGTAAGTTGAATTTGGACTCTTTTAGAATTTTATTTTATTATTATTATTTTATTCTAACCATTGATTTTTCTCAAGTATGGCCAACCCGATCTGTAGGCTTCGCTTCCATTATATTTTTGGTCCATGTGTACACTACGTAAATAATGGCCTGGATCTCTCACAAGTATTCCACCCCCTCATATGATCAGCCCCTCGTTGAACCATGAACCTTTCTTAGAATCCATGTTCGTTTCCACACACTAGTACTTCCTGGCAAGTGGTTCGCCTTATGTGCCACAGCATAAATGCACGCATATCCATACCAGAGTAGTGGTCCCCACAGACCTGAAAATCACTGATTTGCCAGCCTCAGCCACCTGATTTTCCCACTGAATTCAGATTGTTGAAAATTTTCCCTTTAACCGTCCATTTGATGGTCGCCAATCGGATGGCTAGGATGGTGTCTGATCAGTGCAATCTTGAGGCAATGCTCCACACACAATGGGCTGGAAGATTTGGAAGGTGTGGTTTGTAATACATTTGCCAGAATAGAAATTATCCACCATTGGCCTAGCATGGACAGCCCAGTCAGAAAACCACACTGATTAAGCCAATCCAAGTCGTTCGATATATGTCCTTTCCGGAAATGGTAAAGCATGGATTCTGTCTTGGTGGGGCCAGCCCTATTCAAATTTTGATAGTGCTAGGCCTCGTCCCGGCCTGGCCCATTGACAGCTCTAGAACACAATCAAAAGGGAGAAGTGTTGTATTTGATGTCTTAAATCTAGTCAGATGGGCCTATCGATGCCATCGACAGACTGTTCGATGTCACATTTGATGGCATTGAACAGTGCTTGATCCCATCGAGATTTTCTAGTTTTTCTCCAGTTGGTTACTGGACTATCAGGGCATTCTTTCAATGCCTTCGGAGGGTGTTCGATGGCACCTTGGATGCCATCGAACATGTCAAGATGCAATCAAGAATTTTCAAAAAAATCATGTTTTGTCTATGGACAATTGAGGTGTTATTTCAATGCCATCGATGTGGCTTTGATGCCATCAAAGGATTAGTTTCGATGACATCAAATACTGTTCAATGCCATCGACCGTATCCGCGCGAATTTTTGCAAAATTACGATTTTGCGGGATTTGTTTCCAATTTTGTTTGGGATTCTTCCATAGCTTATAAATATGAGTGTAACGAGGTATTCTTGGGGTTTTAATTCGTCCAAGGGTTTTAAAGGGTTTAGCAAGGGTGAGATTTGAGGTTGTTCAAATTGGGTAATATTTTTCTCTTTGTAATTTCTGTTTTTATAGTACTATCTGTTGCTATGTGCCGTAGCTTTTTCCCTGCAAGGGTTTTTCCACGTTAAAATTGTTATCTTTGTGTTTGCTTGGTGGGATTGCTTCTTTTGATTCACCTCAGTGATCTTCTGCGGTCCCCCAACAAGAAGTCCGTTAATCAGGCAACGGGCCATTCATGGTATCCAAATGATCCAGTTCACTGACTATCGAGCCATAATGATGAAAGGAGACGAACCACAACCATGTCCTGGGACATGCAAGGGGTTTATTACATGAGCCCCACTTAGTAGATGAACTGGCCCAAAAATCAGTTTGGTGGTTTTTGGAAACTAAGGATGGTTTTACCAACTGTCCAAGTTCGACGAACCCTTGGTCGCCCAATGAGTGGGCTGGCCTAACTTTTGGACCATGCCATCTACAAGGTGGAGTCCACTTGATCCACAGTTTGGATGTCCAAAAGATGCCTAGAGGTGCCTGTACAGAGGTCTGGGGGCTTAGCAGGACTTACGCTGTACATATTCAGAAAACCAAGGAAGAGCATGATATGCTGATTGATAGGAGTAACAAAGTTGGAGAAGGCATTGCTAATCCCTCTTGGATTTGCATCAAAGCTGTATTGTTGTTTCTTATGGGGATGGTTATTGCAATGGCATTTGCGGATTCTTTGCGCTGTACATCAAGTAGACCTCCACCTTGTAGATGGCTAGGAAGGGGTTAGACACCTTTTTTTTGCCTGCACAATGTGCGATCTCTATTTTACAAGATTTTATATATATATTTTTTTCTTTTGGGAGGGAGAAGGGAAGAATTGAGAGGATCTACAGTCAAAGGTGAAGTACATGGCTCTTCTCGAGTAGGGGGATCTCCTATGAGAAAAATAGGAAATATTCTCAAAGAAGGCGACATCGCTCTCATGTATATGCGATTAGTTTGTGGATCAAAAACAGGTGAATCCCTTCTAAGTGTGTGAGTATCTAAGAAAGATACATTTGGTGGCATGTGTATCAAACTTATCAGACCGTGGGTCATGTTTTTGGACAAAGGCAGTGCAGACAAAGATAGGAGTGGTAAGGGAAAGGGAACTGCTTTAGGAAAGAGAATAAAAAATGGTGTTTGTCCAAGAAGAATGGATGATGGTTGACTGTTTATCAAATAACATGCCGTCAAAATGGCATAACTCCAAAAATGCTTGGGAATATTCATCTAGCTGTGCTTTGCATTTATCTGAGTCAGAAGACAAGCCTAATTCCTTGGAACTCATTGACCCAATAAAATTGCTGCAGGACCATCCAATCAGTGCAACTTTGACCTATAAATGCTCTACAGAAAGGCCCATATGATGAATGATTAATGGTCCAGATCACATCACCGAGTGCCAATCTCAAAATTTTATGCCTCTGTTGTAGGGTCACAAGTGCCAGAAACGAAGCTTGCATATCCCTAAAAATAAATTAGATAAATACACCATCGAAATGCAATCATATACAAGAAGAAACAAGCATATTCACTGACATTTCCTGTAAGCAATCGCTATAAAACTTCACGCTTTGAGAATACAAACTTTAGTTAGAAACTGCAATGGGCGCCTTCACTCGCTTTATGAGCTCCTAAGACCAGCCGAGACAGTAGTCAAGAACATAAACAAGAGCAAGGGAAAACGGGTATAGGAAGTAAGCCACAGAACATGTCCAGAGTGGGAACTTGGTGCGGAAGCCGGTGAAGAGTCCCATTACAATGCAGACTATAAGAATGACGAGCACTTCAGCTGAGAAATCCCACGTCAACTGCCGTAGGTAAACGATGGCTAGGAAGACAGCCAAGCAAAGGACATTGTTCATTGTCACCGCACCATATATCTGCAACAATAACCACGAGAGTTAAATGGTCCAGTTTCAGTGACCCCAAAAACTCCATTTACGCATATCTCCCTCCAATGTTATCTGTTTGGATCGCAGCAATATAAATTGTGAGCGATGGCTGCTCGCTATCCTACACTCCATTTAGGCTATTCATTGCATGATCACCACTGTGTATGTGCTGATGTCCAAAAATCAGCCATGTCTAGTAATCAGGTGGGCCATACATACATATGCAGAACAAATTTTGATGGTTAAAAAGCTATGATTAATGTTGGCATCCTGCATACACGTCTCACCAGATGCCTCGATGGACCTGATTTTGGGGAGGCTGGACACACATGGCAGGGAACACCTGATAAATGTCCTGGATCTTGCTCAGACATTGGCATGTGTAGCAATTGCAGGATTCAATATCACTTTTGAGATTAACCAACGCAAGGCCCTTTGTTATTTGTTCCAGAGTTCAGAGATCATGCTAGAAAGCTTCACAGTTCCGAATGCTCAAGGAGAATGGAGCGCATATTCAGTAGTCGCTGAAAAACCATGAGAGATGGGATTCTTGAAAGACAATATCATGGGTCATCATCCAAGATCCAAAAGAAAAACCAAGACAATGGAAGAAACAAACCTCAGAGAACGTTAAAGAAGTTGTCCGTTGCTTCTTCCTGCTGGCGAAGATGATTGCGGAAACAGCCTCACTGGAGTTAGTAGCCAAAGGCATCGCTATAAATGAGATAAAGAAAGAAGGTATGCCTGTAGCACTGGAGAAATTGTCGACAGCATCTACAAGAGGATCCGCAAATACGGCTGCAATAACCGTCCCCAGAAGCAACAACAACACAGCTTTGATGCAAATCCAAGAGGGATTATTAATGCCTTCTACAACCTCATCGCTCCTATCAATCAGCATATCATGTTCTTCCTTGGTTTTCTGAATATGTATAGTGAAGATGTCATAAGACCATAGACATACTTATGATATAGTGTTTGGATGTGTGAGGCTTAATTGAACTGCAATTAGCTCAATTAAGTGGTAGAGATCCCATTGTATTTTCTTTTCTTACTATCCTCATCAAGTGACTAGGCTCCAAACTTCAATTACATTACAACTTGTAATTGACAGAAACATACATTTGAGTGCTACTTCCTCATAGCGAATCCTACAGTAACTAGAATTCTGTCATTCCACTTAATTGAACTAGTTATTGCAATTCAAATGAATAGCATGCATCCAAACTCAGCCATAGCAAGGAGAATCCATGAGGCAACTTACCTGATGAAAGTCGGAAATGAACTTTATAGAGTAAGCCCTTGGGTGAGGAACCAAGTGCTTAGCCTCCCTAATCCATTTCATAATTCCTGTGACAAACTCATCCTCATCAATGTTTGAATCGCCGGTTGTATCGAAATCATCCATTAGCTTTTTAACAGCATCAGTGGTATCGACATTTATCTCCTTGAACTGCATTCCGATGATCAGTGCTTTCAACTCAGAAGCTGATACCAAGTTGTCAGAGTCCAGATCAATTTTGTGAAATAGTCTGTCATTAAAAGAGGAGGGAGTTTGTCAAACATAACAAACTAAAGAATGTCAAAAGTCGAAGAAAGGACGTGACGTAACAAAAAGACTAACTTTCTTATAACAGGTATGTTAGGTTCACCATCTTCTGTAAGGAGCTTTCCCAATGCGTCCGTTTGGGCATGTCTTAAAATTCCTGATATAACATGTTTATGTTTTGCGTATGCTATTCTTCTCCTCTGAATCCAGGGCTGAAAGACCTGAGCCAATATTGGAAAGGAAAGATATCAATATTAACATGGTTGCATGAAATGGGAAAGGGGAAAAAAAAAGAAAAAAAGAAAAAAAGAAAAATGGATCAAGCTAAGTTTTAAAAAATCCATGTCCAATTTACAAATTACTCGTAATATTAAAATCAAACTGTCAATTCTAAGATGACCCAAATAATATTAACGTGACCTATATAGACATAGGTATTATATAATGCTTGCACCAAGTGATTGTACAATACCATTTGGGTTTCAATTTGTCAAAATGAAGCCCATTGTTCAGTTATCCAAATTGTAGATATTACAGGCCCCATTGTGAGTGGTCTGTATACCAAATTCTCCCACATGGAAAGATCCTAAACCTTTAAATATTTGGCCAGCAAAGAAACAGTTAGAAAATAATTGTTACTATTCATCCATTAAAAGAGCAATTATTCTAAAAGCCATGATCTTCCAGTCTAAGGGTGTGTTAGATAAGGATGAAAAGAAAGGTTTTTTTTTTTAAAGGTTTTAAAATAATATGGAAATTGTAATGATTGTTTACACTGGTACTATTGAGAAGTGGATTCTATTTTTTGGGATATGTTTGTTCCCTAAATGGAAATCTTTGTTTCATTGGTCATCAGTTACCCATATCAGTCACCCATATCTTGTGCTAGAGAATCGCAACTGTCAACCATATATTTGAAAAAGGTTAATGATTACTTCCCAAAATCTATGATTTTCTTTGCAAATCAAAGAGGGGAAATGCCTTTTCAAAGGTTGACAATAACAATCTTTTCCTCCGTTCTCTTTTCTAGTGACAAATAATGGAAGAAGAAACCCTAAATGCACAATAATTTTCACCAAATCTTCTTCTTAACAATTTCACTTTCCCCATCTCAACAATCTTCTCCAGTCTAGGGGCCTGTTTGATAAGGATGAAAAGAAAGGAAAAGAAGCAGGAAAAAAAAAAAAAGACGTGAAAATTGTAATGATTGTTTACACCGGTACCAATGAGAAGTGGATTCCATTTTTAGGGATATGTTTGTTTAGCAAATGGAAATCTCCATTTCATTAGACAACAGTTACCCGTATCTTGTGCTGTAGAATTGCAACTGCCACTAGTATGTTGTGGAAAAAGGTTAATGATTACTTCCTGAAATCTGCACTTTTCTTTGCAAATAAAACAGGGGAAAAGGCCTTGTCAAAGGTTAAGGTCGACAATAACAAACCTCTCTCCTTTTTCCCTTTTCTAATGAAAAATAGAGGAAGAAGAAACCCTAATGCACAATAATCTTCTTCTCAGCAATTTCACTTTCCCCATCTCGCTAACAGATCTAACTTATGGGGAGAAAAATGCAGAGTAGAATTGTTTCCTATAATTCATTTAAAATGGAAGTGTGCATGAACTGGTTTCAGACTATGGATTGATGTGCCATAGTTCACAATATAATGAGAAGGTAGGAAATGATAAAGAGTGAAAAAAAGTAAAATGTAAAAACCAACATCTGATTTTTAAGTTTCTGTTAATACAACAATTAGATCAATATGCATTGTAAGTTACAGCACCAATGTACTCAAAGATTAAATAAATGTGTTGCAGATGACAAGTAACAAAACTAATGTCAGATTCTCTTAATAGAAGACAAACATAATACCTGATAGATGCAGTACGAAAGCAAGAATACAATTGAAACAATGAGAGAAATCAAGACTGCAAGGCGGCTTCCAGATGATACATTGAAAATTTTAGGTAGTTGCACAATGATAAATGGGATCACAGATATAACCATGATCTTTGCAGCATGACTAGTTTGTAAATCCGTAATCACACCAGAGCCTGCAGAGATGGAGAATTTCTGAATTATATCATAAACCTTCAATAAAATAAAAAGCCCAAGAGAATTATGACTATAAATCATTCCACCAAAACATAAATTTGAAGCTTAGTATCAATTGATGTAGAAGTAACTTAATAAAACAACATAATAGTAGAGCAACACAATCTTTAAAATGGATTTTTGAAATTTGATTCTTCACATAAGCCAAATGGCCCCTCGGATCATGGCCAATGATGAGGCAAAAGCCACATTGTTGCACTTGCTAATTAAAAGGGAGAATGCACAAAAGCAAAGACAGGAGGAAAAAAATAGTATCTGATGTTCCATTTGAACTCAATCAGAGTCATGCCATTTTCAAAAGCAACCAATACAAGATGCAATATAGCTTGTGACTTAGCAAAGCAATGAGTCCACACTAAAAAACCAAGTTGAAAAGAGTCCAACTTATACAAACTAGCTTTTAACAAAATCACAATGAATGAAAACCCAATTAGCAATTGCTGTCATTAAGTTGTTTTGAGCGAATGATAGAAGCGATATTATGCCAAACGGTCATAAACATGAACAGAGAAACAAACCAGTTAGGCTGCACTCCTTTGTATCTCGTGAATCTACGGAGGTAGAACTATCTGAAAGATTATACTTGCCAACGATGACACAAGAACCCCACAACAATGTCAGAAGCATGACAGTTGACCCAGAAAGCAAGCCCATCCCAATCAAGACCTGATGTTGAGCAGTCTCTTTACTTCCAGAAAGACCAGATACTGCAAAAGCAAATGAACACAACTAGATTAGATGGACCATTTTAGTTTTATGGTGTCTACTAAATATATGGCAGGTGTTGGATCCACAGTAATTTTATATATATATATATATATATATATATATCCAATTCACTGAACTCCAACAAAAGACATTTTAGATTGAAATTTCATATGCTCCCACCTTGGTTTTAAGGACTATGTATGAGAGATGAATCAGATTGAGTCAGCTTACCAACTAGGATGAAACTAAGTGAGTTTTTGTGTAGCTCTTTACATTACAGAAAATTGGGAAAATAGGAGGAATTTTTTTATAGAATTAAAATATGATCTTCATGTATTAATCATCCAAAAAAATGTCATCGAGATTTGTAACAAGGTTTTCCGCCGTGTTTGTAACAGTTGAGACGCACATGCAGCTGGCTATTATGGATTCACGTTGAGCAACTCAGCTATATATATATATAGATATATATATATATATATATAACCAATTCACTGAACTCCAACAAAAGACATTTTAGATTGAAATTCCATATGCTCCCACCTTGGTTTTAAGGACTATGTATGAGAGATGAATCAGATTGGAACCCAGTCAGCTTACCAACTAGGATGAAACTAAGTGAGTTTTTGTGTAGCTCTTTACATTACAGAAAATTGGGAAAATAGGAGGAATTTTTTTATAGAATTAAAATATGATCTTCATGTATTAATCATCCAAAAAAATGTCATCGAGATTTGTAACAAGGTTTTCCGCCGTGTTTGTAACAGTTGAGACGCACAGCAGCTGCGCTGGCTATTATGATTCACGTTGAGCAACTCAGCTATATATATATATATATATATATATATATATATATAATATATATATATATATATAGACACTAGTATTATAGAGAATGAGGCCTAAGATCTAGATTGATAGATGACTGAAAATGAATATATCTAATATATAATTATGATTAACTAATTTTTAGGCATCTACCAAACGGGGAGTAAGTTTGCTAACATCACACCCATGTACAGCCAGCATTGCCACTACATGGGTTAAAGTGGAACGCTTGAGAGAGATCCAAGCCGCCCATATGGTGGGCCTCACCATGTAGTTTCCCTGGACCACGAACTGGAGCAGTGTCTTGTACTAAAAAAAGGACTAGTATTACAGATACTGGATTTGTTAATATCATAAAAATGACACAATGACCAGCCCCTGCACAGTAGTACACACTGCCACGTGTGAGAGTGAATCATGAATAGCTCTATTTTTTTTAGCCCTGGGCCAAAGGTTTATTTTGGAATCTAATGGTTGGAATGGTTTTTATATAATCATGATGGTGGGCCCTAAAAAAATCAAAGGTGGATGTCTCTGTCCCAACCATTTCTTTATTATGGCTAACCTCAAATCACAAGTTAGCCTTTTCTTTTTTCTTTTTTTAATCCCGGGCCCAATGTGGGATTATACATCTAATGGTCATCGTGGATTTGACATGTGCATTAAGGAAGGCCCTTTTTTAAAAAAAATAGGCAGGCTACATCTCTCACTTGTACTAGATTTCTGCTCCCATACATGAAAAGAAAAGGTAAAAAAGAAGGGCCCACATCTAATTAGTTGGACCATAAATTACGGTCCATTCAAAAGATGCATTCCAACTTTTGTAGTTTTCTAAGGATTGGCCGACCGTATTACTAGTAGTGGGGCTGGTTTTTCAATAGTTGATTCCTATTGTGATTTGTGAGGCCAATTTATTAGACGGATGGGACGTTGTATTCAATTAATAGGTTGGAAGTTATCCACTGAGTGGATGATAACTCGTGGCCTAACCCGTTGGACTGGAGACATTCTCTTAGGTGAGGCTACCCTTGAGTTTTTGGTAGGCCCACCCGGATGTGTATGCAGATCCACTCTGGCAATTACACATGTAATCCCGTGTCAGTCCTAGGGACAAAAAAAAAAAAGAGAGAGAGAGACTAACTTGTGATCCAGGTGGGCCATACCAAAGGAAACATCCTAGAGTCCACCGTAATGTTTATTTGCCATCCAATCTTTGAATAAGGTTATACAGACCTGGATGAAGTGAATACACAAATATTACCTTGATCCAAAGCTTTTGTGGCCCACGACAAGTTTTACTAGTGGGCATTCGTTCACCATTGCTTCCTGCGATGTGGTCTGCCTAGGATTTGAATTACTTCATTTTCGGGCCATGCCCCTAAAATGAGCTGAAAAATGAATGGACAGCATAGATATATAACACATACATTAAGGTGGGGCATATGGTCACCACCTGACCAAACTCGTATCACCCCAACCTCACTGAGTATGTACTCAACCGGTTGCAAAAGGTCTTCACATGAGAGTATGGATGGGGCGAATTCGTTTTACCCTCGGCTGTAAGGTAGGAAGCATGATTTGGTAAATATTTAATTTCAAAGTATTTTATGGTAAAATTATTATTTAAAAGAAAATTTCTTGTAGAAATTATAAAATAAAAAGATCAAGACAGGGAATTCTGTTCCAACCTGATATCAAAGCTAAACATTTTTTAACCTGGCTGATTTTCAGAACCGACATAAACGGTCTTAATCAATTTAACGTTCGGCCAACCCCTCTGGTGGACCTCACAGGGCCCAGGTGGTGGAAGACCAAGAAAATCCTACATTCAACCTGACAATATGGATATTCCCTGGGATCGTCCCAAGGGAGGAGATTGGTGGGGTCTACTAAATGAATGGACTAGATCAATGCAACGTAGACCCGGCTTGTGGCACACAAAAACAGTTTATTTACTTCTAGGACTGTCAATGGGCCTGGATGGCCCGACAGGTTTCCGGGCCAACCCTGTTCGGGCCGGGATTAGGCTAAACTATCAAGTCCTGAGGACCGGATTCGTGCTTAAAATTAGAGTCCGTTTCCCAAACAATCTGGACTTGAACTCAAGTATTCAAAAGCCCATCAGCCTTGCCCAACCCAGTAAAGCAAAAAATTCAGAACTTAAAAACTCCTTCCTAAATTCAAAATCCAAATTTGGAATTCTCATAGAAGTCTTTCTATTCCCTCGCTCTTTCCCTTCTCAAACACAAATAAGCTTTACCAAAGGAGACATCTCTCTCCCTCGTGGCTCTCTCCGCATCAAGGTAATAACGCCCTCTCATCTTCTCATCTTCACCTCCGAAGAGCTACATCAAGGAGGACAAATCAGAGAAGAAACGAGGAGCTGGAGAGAAGAAGGACTACGGATCCATGAGCTGGAAGCTCCCGTTTCTTGGTGCTGGCAACCAGAGCACCACATCCAACATTGTGTACTTCAAATCAGGATTTCAGACATGAGAATACTGGTAAACCGTCCTCTCTCTTTTAATTTCATTTCAAAGAGTCGAAGCTTTTCAACTTTCCCAATCCAACATCATAGCTTTCATTTTCTTTTCCTTTTTTGCTCGTTTTTTTTTTTTTTTTTTTTTTTTTTTTTCTTTCATATTTGTACGTGATTTTTGCATTCACAGATACTAGAGCTCGAATCCGCATCCTTTGCTTGCCACAGACAGTAAAAATCTGTTTGTTACAATGTGATTGGGTCAAATCATCACAGATTGCATTTAATGCAGCATTGCTGACAACGTCAGTGTTCATGTGACCAATCACAATTCATGAAAACAGGAAAAACTTGATTGTAGCGAGCAGAGCTCGGGCTGGACTACTTTGGCCCGTCACAGTCCTCCGCCTGGTATCGGCACGCACGCACTCAATGATGGGAGGAGATTAGGTGTTGCCTGAGTAACACCTTAGTGGGTGTTACCATGTCCATGTGAGGCCTACCTTGATGATTTTTTTGTATATTGATGCTGTCCATCTGTTTTTCCATTTGATTTTAGTACACGATACCAAAACTTAAGCAGATCCAAATCACAGGTGGACCACATCACTGGAAACAGTGGTGAATTACCATTAAAAACTTTTTGGGGGCTGCGAAAGTTTTGGATCAAGCTGATATTTGTGTTTTTACTTCGTCCAGGTCTGGTTGACATTATAATGATAGATTGGATGGCAAATAAACATTACGAAAACCTTACGAGGGGCCCAAGGAAAATTTTAATGGTGGGTCGTTCAATCACCACTGTTTCCAATGGTGTGATCTACCTGAGATTTGGATCTTCTTAAATTTTGGGGCTACAAACTAAAATTGTCTGGAAAAACGGATGGACGGCATGGATATATAAGGCGTCATCAAGGTGGGCCCCACGATAAGGTTAAAACACAGTAAGATGTTACTCGGGTAACAGCTAATCTGCTCCTCGAATTACCATCGTATTTCAGACGATGTGGGATCGAGAATTTGGTGCAACGAAAAATAAGAAAAACGGAATTCAGGAAATTACCTAGGATGAGCAATGCGTCGGGAAGCGCGCCAAGGACAGGAAGGAAGAGGCCGCCCACGATGCCGGGGCCGAGGATCTCGAGAAGGAGTTCGCTACCGTTTGAGAGATAAGTAGCGGCGAGGAACATCAGGTAACCGTACGCCAGCACCAGGAAGAGGTTACCCAAAACGGTGGTCGTGCAGGGTAGGAATCCATACGTCTGCTCGCATGCCTCTGACGACGATACTGGACGGCCAAGTTGCAGAAGGGAAGGTTGAAGGACGCTGCGGATACCATCGGATACTAGATCCTGAGATGTGTCCGCGATGTATCGGCCCTGCGACTTGATAGCGAGTGAGAGGATGAGAAATAAAAGCAGAAATGCAGATTTCGCCATTTCACTTCACTCTCTCACTGATGAGTTCGAATGAGGAAGATGAAACGTATGATGTCTATTTATTCCCCTCATTACAAGGCCAGAAATTCCCTCTCTCTCTCTCTCTCTCTCTCTCTCTCTCTCTCTCGTGACCGTGGGCCCACGTTTTCCATCCGTTTTGGACGCGGTTTGGCTAGTGACGGCTACTCGTTGTTGGTGCTCTGTGGGTCCACCATGATGTACGTGTTTTATCCACGCGGTCTATCCGTTTTGCTTACGACATGGGCCCAAAATGAAGCAGATCGAAATCTCAAGTGGACCACACCATAGGAAACAGCCGTGATTGAATGCTTGTGGGCCACAAGTTTTGGATTAAGCTGATATTTGTGTTTTTCCTTCATCCAGATCTGTGTCACCTTATCAACAGGTTGGATAGCAAAAAACATTACCGTGGGCCCCAGGAAGTTTTTAGCCGGTCGGCATTCAATCACCATTGTTTCCTGTGGTATAGTTTACCTGAGATTTTTATCTACTTCATTTTTCGGTTCATAACCTAAAATGAGATGGAAAAACGGATGAACGCCGTGGATATGCAACACATACATCAAGCTGGACCCCACAGTCACGGCCCACCGAATCCACGTTTTAGTTGGAAAAGTGGCGTCGGTCCAAAAACCCATGGTGCAGGGATGGCTTTTTCTTTTGTTTCGTGACGTTCAATTGGGACGGTTGACCGTTTGATCTCTATCGTCAGTAAATCTATTGGGTTTCCAAGAAGATGGATGGTTCGAACCATCAAATTACTATTGGGTTTCCAAGAAGATGGATGGTGTGAACCATCAAATTACTATTGGGTTTCCAAGAAGATGGATGGTTCGAACCATCAAATTACTATTGGGTTTCCAAGAAGATGGATGGTTCGAACCATCAAATTACTAATGGGTTTCCAAGAAGATGGATGGTTCGAACCATCAAATTACTAATGGGTTTCCAAGAAGATAGATTTGTTCGAACCATCAAATTACATGGTAACCTGTTGCTTGTGAGGTACTCAAAATCCCGGTAATTGGTTGCAGAGGGCAATTTCCTACTACTCAGGGAGGCCGTGTAAACCAAGGCTACCCAGGGACATCCACTACGATCCTTCCCTTTCCGATGCGGATTGCCTACTAAGGCCTTTCGCAGGAACTTCTTAGGACGGAAAGCTAGGTGGGCCACCTATTTTGCAGGATCATGCATAGCGAGGATTGAACGCTATTGAAACATTGGTGGGCCATAGAAGTTTTGGATCAGGCTAATATTTTAGTGTTTCAATTCATCCTAATAGGAATGAACTTATGAATGGTATGGATGGCATATAACTATCAGGGTGGAACTTGGAGATGTTTCAACGGTAGGAATCCCCTACCTAATTTTTCTCCGTCTCATCTATGAGCCCCACATTGATGCATGTGTTTTACCCACTACGTTCATTCATGTGTACAGACTTACTCGTGACACTCGAGTTGCATATGCATACAGGTGATTAGCATCAGTTTTGAAATATAATATAGTATTTTATTCTCAAACGTGAGAATCATTCTCAGCTCAAAATTCTATGACATTTCTGTTGGATACGGTGGAGGATTTATCATTCTCAGCTCAAAATTCTATGACATTTCTGTTGGATACGGTGGAGGATTTGTGCAAATCCAAAACCATATGGGGATCTTTTGAGCTAGTTGTACATACCGTGTATGCTAGCTGTGAGATTTTTCTAAGTTTAAAATATTAGTTGGGTGAAGATAAACAGTAGATCTTTTCTGGATTCTTTTTCTTTCTCTAGTTGCCCCTAGGATGTATTTAGACAGGGATAGATTAGTCTTTTTATGTAATAAGAAAAGCCTATAAAAGGCACCGTGTATTCATTCCTTTTCATGAAATAAGAAATATAGCAGTAGTTCAGCATCTTTCTTTTTTTAGTTTTCTATTCTATGGTGGCTGTAGCCACACATCAGCAAGAAATTGGGTTATAGACCCAACAAACTGGCATCAAAGCCCTTGATCCTTGGGCCTCATCAGTCGTGAGAAGGAGTTGCTGATCCGTGAGAAGGAGGTCCTGCACCTCTACCTGTTTTGGGTGTCTGCAAATACCCAACAACAAAACAAGTAGAAAAGTTCCCAGCAAAAAGTTTTCCAGCAAGTTTTCAGCCATAACAGAATTTTTTTCCAAAAAAAAAAATCTGTTTTGAAAAAAAATCAGATTGCAGCAAAACAAAAACATCTGTTTTTAAAAATCAGCTTGCCAAACCAACGGATTGTTTTCTTTTAAAAAAAAAAAAAATCAGATTTGAGTAGATTTTTTTTTCATTTGTTTTTTCAAAAAAAAAAAAACAAAATCTGTTCTTCTAGTCCATCCCTCTCTTTTAAAAAATAGAAAAAGATGGCTAGCACAATCCAGCCGCAGGTTTCTAAGTTGTCAAAAGACAACTATGAAAAATGGTGCATCCAAATGAAGGCGTTGTTCGGGTCGCAAGAATTATGAGAGATCGTCACCGATGGGTATGAAGAACCCACTATGGAAGAAGAAGTCGCCTTCACCAACGAAGAAAAGACTGCTCTAAAAAATCAAAGGAAAAGAAACAATAAGGCGTTGTTTCTCCTCTATCAAGGGTTGGATGAATCCACCTTCAAAAAGATTGCCAAAGCAATATCAAGTAAGCAAGCATGGGATACCCTTGACACCATCTTCAAGGGTGTAGATCGAGTGAAGCAAGTTCGCCTTCAAATATTAAGAGCTGAGTTCGAAGCGACTCACATGAAGGAAGGTGAGAATATTACTAATTATTTTTCTCGTTTGCTTGTAACTGTCAATAATTTGAAAAGAAATGGTGAAAAGATTAAAGATGTCCGAGTTATTGAAAAGATACTTCGATCCCTCACAACCAAGTTTGAGCATGTGGTTGTGGGGATCAAAGAATCAAAAGATATTAAGAAACTCTCCATTGAGGAGTTGATGGGATCGTGAAAGTTCATGAGCAACGAATGCAGAAGAATGCCAGTTTCATGCCGATGGAACAAGCTTTGGAGTCAAGATTGACTCTGAATGATAACAATGATGGACGTGGAAGTTCACAACGTGGTGGATGTTTTGCTAACAATCGCGCAAAAAGCAGAGGGCGCGGATACAAACAAAGCCATGACCAAAACCAGCAGAAAAATACCAATTTCCGTGGAAGAGGAAATGGTAGAGGTAGATCTATGCGTGGACGAGGAAGTACAAAGAACATCCAATGCTACAATTGCAACAAGCTTGGTCATTATGCATCTGATTGTTGGAGCAAGCCGGTAACTCAAGACGAGCTATCCAACTATGCCGAAGCATCAAGCCATGAACAAGAAAGCTCCACACTTCTCCTTGCACAAGAGAAAGGTAGTGATCAGCAGGATGTATGGTATCTCGACACGGATGCAAGTAATCACATGTGCGGCGACAAGAAATTCTTTGTGGAACTCACAGAAGGAGTTCATGGCGATGTAACGTTTGGAGACTCATCAAAAATGCCAGTGAAAAGTAAAGGTAAAATCAAAATCTTTTAGAAGAATGGTGTTCCAAACTATATTTCCAATGTGTACTACGTACCCAACATGAAAAGTAACATACTGAGTCTTAGACAACTCCTCGAAAAAGGGTATGTTATACACATGGAGAACTCTTCTCTTTCCATAAGAGATGTATGGACGTTTGATTGTAAAAGTCCAGATGGCGAAGAATCGTATGTTTCCTCTCCATATAAATACAATACTTGAGAAGTGTTTTTATGGAAAAGCAAAGAATGATTCCTGAATGTGGCATCTTCGCTTTGGCCATCTAAATTTCAGTGGCCTAAAACTTCTGTCCTCATCAAGCATGGTGAATGGTTTACCTGCTATTGAAGTTCCAGAACATGTGTGTGAGGCGTGCACACTTGGAAAACAACAAAGGAACTCCTTTCCGACTGGAGTATCTCGAAAAGCAAGAGAACCGTTGCAGTTGGTTCACACTGACATCTGTAGACCATTAGAGCCAATCTCTCTTGAAAGTAAAAAATATTTTATTACCTTTATTGATGATTTCAGTAGAAAGTTGTGGGTGTATGTAATCAAAGAGAAGTCTGCTACTTTTACTATTTTTAAAAATTTTAAGACCCATGTTAAAAAAGAAAGTGGTCTTAAAATAAAAACCCTTAGATCTGATAGAGATAGGGAGTACACCTCAAATGTTTTTCGAGAATATTGCAGGGAACATGGCATTAAGCAACAACACACTGCAGTGTACATGCCACAACAAAATGGAATTGCGGAACGAAAGAACCGCACCATCCTCGATATGACGAGGACCATGCTGAAGGAGAAAAGTCTGCCAAAGATTTTCTGGGCAGAGGCAGTTGCATGTACTGTCTATCTGCTCAATAGGTGTCCGACCAAGAGTGTCAGATTCCAGACACCGTAGGAAGCATGGAGTGGATACAAGCCGAGTGTGGCACACCTTAAGATCTTTGGGTGTGTCGCCTACGCTCAAGTTCCAGAAGCGAGAAGGAAAAAGCTTGATGATTGTAGCGAGAAGTGCATCTTCATCGGCTACAACGAAGAGTCAAAGGCATACAAGCTCTACAACCCACTAACCAATAAGCTGGTGGTGAGTGGAGATGTGGTATTTTGTGAGGAAGAAGCATGGAAATGGAACGAGGGAAACTTGGCTAAAGAAAAGCAGGTCGAGGTCAAAGAATACGAAGAAGAGAGACATGAGAAGCAAGAACAGACATCCACATCACTCCCTTCGGATCACAGAAGTTCAGGAGTACGCTCCATCTCTCCCGGAAGTACTTCATCAAGTCAGAATTCATCCAGCACATCTTCATCCGATTCTCCTTCACCCTTGGCTCCTATTAAAATGAGAAACCTCAACGACATCTATGCAGAAATTGAGGAAGTGAATTTACTCTACCTGTATGCGGACCACGAGCCTCTCACATTCAAGGAGGCTGTGAATGAAGAATGTTGAAGAAAGGCTATGGAAGAAGAGATTCATGCCATCGAGAAGAATCGAACATGCGAGTTGACCTCACTCCCCAAAAGCCAGAAGACCATTGGTCTCAAATGGGTGTATAAAATCAAGCGAAATGTCGATGGTAAAATTGAACGATATAAGGCAAGGCTCGTAGCAAAAGGCTACAAACAGAAATATGGGGTAGACTATGAAGAAGTATTCGCCTCAGTTGCTCGCCTTGACACTATAAGAATGATTATCTCCATTGCAGCTCATCACAGTTGGATGATTTACCAACTGGATATGAAATCTGCATTCCTAAATGGGGTACTCGAATAAGAAGTATACGTTGACCAGCCTAAAGGCTTTGTCATGCAAGGGGAGGAACACAAGGTATATCGGTTGAAAAAAGCTCTGTATGGGTTGAAGCAAGCTCCCCGTGCTTGGAATGCACGGATCGACGGTTATCTTCAAGAGAATGGTTTCGTCGAATGTCCATATGAGCATGCCGTCTACACAAAGAAGAATGCCCGTGGTGATATGCTTATAGCTTGTTTATATGTTGATGATCTGCTGTTCACTGGGAATAGCCAAACAATGTTTGAAGAATTCAAGCAGGCTATGTTCAAATAGTTCGAGATGACTGATGGTGGATTGATGTCTTTCTTCTTGGGCATTGAAGTGAAGCAACAAGTCGGCGGCATTCACATATCCCAGAAGAAGTACACAAAGGAACTTTTTGAGAAGTTTCAGATGGTCGACTGTAAAGCCGTAAATACACCTGTTACAATAGGTTTGAAGCTCACGAAAGATGGAGAAGGAAGAAACGTCGATTCAACCCTATTCAAGAGCCTAATCGGAAGTTTAAGGTACCTTACAATTACTAGTTCAGATATATTCTACAGTGTTGAGCTTCTAAGCCGGTATATGGAAGCCCCAAAAGAGTCACACTGGCTAGCCGCAAAACGAGTACTGAGGTATATCAAAGGGACCATTGAATTCGGTCTCTTTTATCCAAACGATGATGAAGCAATGCTGTATGGATACTCAGACAGTGATTGGGGAGGTAACCAAGATGAAAGAAAGAGCACCACTGGCTATGTATTCTATCTCGGAACGACTACTTGTACATGAAATTCGAAGAAGCAAAGTGTGGTCGCCTTGTCCACATGTGAAGCAAAATATATGGCAGCATCGTCCACCGTCTATGAGGGAATTTGGTTGAGAAACCTGCTAAAAGAGCTGAAGCATCCGCAAGAAGAATACACAGTCATATATGTGGATAACAAGTCAGCAATCGAGCTAGCCAAAAATTCGGTGCTACATGGAAGAAGCAAATACATTGATACCCGATACCATTTTCTGAGAGATCATGTGAAGCAGAAAACGATGAAATTAGAGTATTGTCATACTACGGAACAGGTGGCTGATATTTTCACGAAGGCATTGCCGACAGATGCATTCAAACGACTAAGAACAATGCTCGGAATGAAGTCGGTTTTGGTTTGAAGGGAAGTGTTGGATACAGTGGAGGATTTGTGCAAATCCAAAACAGTATAGGGATCTTTTGAGCTAGTTGTGCATACCGTGTATGCTAGCTGTAAGATTTTTCTAAGTTTAGAATATTAGTTGGGTGAAGATAAACAGTAAATCTTTTCTGGATTTTGTTTTCTTTCTCTAGCTGCCCTTAGGATGTATCTAGATAGGGATAGATTAGTCTTTTTACATAATAAGAAAAGCCTATAAAAGGCACCGTGTATTCATTCCGTTTCATGAAATAAGAAATACAGCAGCAGTTCAGCATCTTTCTTTTTTCAGTTTTCTGTTCTACGGTGGCTGTAGCCACACATCAGCAAGAAATTGGGTTATAGACCCAACAATTTCTAGACATACAATCCTTGTGTAACAATGGTATTAATTACGCATAATATAATTCAATACCACCTAGTTCTGCATTCCATACTGCAAGGTAATGTAGTCAGTTGGTAAAAGCATAATTAATTAATGGAGTAGTTCCTTGAAAATCTTTTTAAAAAATATGTTAGGCGTGTAAATACTAAATTAATGAGATATTATTTTGTATAATTCCCAATGTATTAGAGACAGTTGAACTCAACAGGAGAGCCTCTATTGTATCGTTTTATGAAACTCAAACAGTAGTATTATTAGAATCTCCGTTGTGCTTTCAATACGTTGAGTCTTGATATTAGCATGACATGGTACGCAGCTCAAGTCCTCTATGGATGGTTCACCATAGAGTTGTACATCCAGCCGATTTGAATTAAGCTTTGCTAAGCTTAGCTTAGCTCGGCCCCACTCTAACCCTAGCTCAAGCTTATCTTGACTCGCCCTTCGAGCTCAACATGTTAGCTTGCATATGCTTGATGGTTCAAGCCGAGTCGAGCTTGGATGTAGTCGAGGCGAGCTAACTAGTCAAGTTCAAGCGAGTGAAGTTGAGCTATATTTAATAACAGCTAAAAGCCTAAAAACAATATATAAACGATACATTTAATTTAAATAACAATAAATCGAAAAGTGCAATCCATTCAACACCATCGATATTTTAGAAACATAGGTTTAACAAAATATAATAAATATTAAATCAGTAATTTAAAAGTTTAATCCATTTAACATTATCAATAACAACAAAATATGAATAATTAACCTCCTTCGAACAGATGGAAGTGTAGTCTCACCCAAACTCTTGATTTCATCATCTTCCTCATCTTCAGTATCAAAAGTGCTACCGTCCCAAATTGGCCGCATCTAATCTTGTGTACAAACGATCGCTTCAATTATTTTTTGTGCAAGAGAGCTTCTATAATTGCTTACGACCCTACTCTCAATGTTAAATGTAGATTCTAATTCCACTGTTTAAATGGAATTGACAAAATGTCACATGCCAACAACGAGAGTATATAGTAATTTTCTTCCGAGCTCTTATCTTCTACCATTTCAAAACTTCAAAATCTATGCTCAAGGTTTTCACGATTGACTCCTTAAGATATATATCTAATTCTGAGTCTTTGACTCGGTTGTATGCCTGTTTAATTCTTCTAACTCTAAGGTCGAAAAGTATTCATCAAACACATCGGTATTACCTGCAGATGAGCTGCAACCACTTTCAGGTCGTTTAAGTTTTGTATCTTGTGTTCTAACCAATTTACCAACATATACGCTGTATAATTCTTTAACTGTAACACAAACATTGACAGTTTCTTTTATTGCCTTTTCAAGCAAATAAATCTTCTTGAAAATGAAACTAATCATCCCTATATTGCTTCACTGATCAAGAATAACAACTAAGGCCAATAACAAATGACATTCGAACTATTAATTTTTGAATTTCACTTGCATACCTGTAGTCATCGTCTGTAGAAAATTTGGACCTGTGATGATACTTTTATGTAGAGCTTCATTAATCTTCTAAATGGAGGGAAGAAATAGATTTGTGGCAAGGTATTTATTTCTAGAAAAATAATATTCGTGCAATTATAATAAACTTTCAGAAAATCTTGGACCTGTTCAACTATTGTCCATTATCTTCTATAGGTAACTAGACATATGTTTTATCATGCATCACATATTCATGTGATGCAAGTTTCAACCCCACAAATAAATCTAATGTTTCAAAAGTTGAATTCCAACGTGTGCATGCATTTAAATTTAACATTTTTTAGACTTATAACATTCAAACATTGAAGTATATCATTTTAAACATTAAGTCTTGAAGGTGACTCCCTTATATATTTAATGCTCTCTTAGTATGTGGGCACAACATCAAACTTGAAATATTCTTCCACCAAAAAATAAATTATCGATTGCCTTGAATTGGTTCCACATGTAAGAAATCACACTAATTAATATAGTGAGAGGAAGATAGTAGAACTTTAAAATTTCCTTACAGAGATTCTAATCCAAATCAACGTAGTATGCGGTTAATGACATATACACCTTCCTTTAATTGGACGTCATACACAGATCTAAAGTCAAACTTATACATGAGATTGATGCCAAAAGAGTTTTCATCTTTGCTTTCTTATTTAAATACATCTTCATGTACTCTCTTTGCACCGTGACATACGAGACCTTCTCAAATTTAGGATTAAATTATTTGCTATATATTTAATGAAAACTTTGCTCTCTAGAAATTTAAATGTTTTCTCTTTGACAACAAGTATTCTTGTAAACTAATCTTTTAGTTTTTCTTTCTTAAAATTATGAGTCATGATACTAGCTTAAGAGTAGTCCCCTACAGATGGGAAAAACAAAAGCATTTGTTGGCCTCCACTCATAGTTATTGGTCTCTTTGGACAATTTTTTTTGTCCGTGATAATAAGTCTCCGTAAAATGCTTGCCGAAAATTGTTTTGAAATGCTTACATATAACCTTGGTCTCACCATCTCTCACATTCCCTTAAAATTCATTCCATACCAATGACATTTTCTTTCCTTTACTCAGAAGCTAAATTGTTTATGTTTTTCATCACATCTCTCTCCAAAAGAAGAAGAGATGTAGCTGATTCACTATTATTGGTAGTTGAGACTTCTTCATTAGTCATTTATAAAGATAAGAAACACACGTGAGATTTGTTAAATTCGATTCTACAATCTAAATGCATAAATCTAAATGCACAATTCGATTTCACAAATCTAATGATTAACATCCCCTCATAAAATCAAATATCTAATTAGAGTATTTTTTTATTTAAAAAAATCAGGAAAAAAAAAAAGGAAGAACAAGAAGAAGAAGAAGAAGAAGATGAGGAAGAAAAATGTGGGAAGAAGCCGTGCGAAGCGAAGAGGAAGAAGAAGAAGAATAAGGGGGAGAGAGGAACCGAGAGTGAGAGAGCAACCTGAGATTTTCATGGTATGGATGATAGAATATGGATAACTATTGTGGGCCACGTGTAAGTAGGCTGAGACGCCAACATTTAGAAAATGGTGGTGAATTACCCGGGCAATCCGTCCTAGGGACCTCCTACCTCTTGATAACGGTAAAAGAGATGTCGGCGACAGTGGTAAGTCCACGCTCAAACAGCACAAGTCAATGGAATTTTCTACTAATGTTATTTTTTAAATTAAGCCATTCCACGATGGGCCCACTGGATGGATGGTTTGAACATTCAGTCGTCATCTAAGTAATGATGGCTTACTTGGCAATTAACTACCAGTAAAGATGTGACCGTTACAGTTTTTTTGGAAAGAGTGTCACCTTAATTTCATGGGCCCGTCCATGATGTATGTGTCTCATCCACGCCATCTATTCATTCTGTCATATCATTGTAAGGTATGACCCAAAAATTGGAGCAGCTTAGCTCTCAATAAGTTTTGAACAGTACAAGTTCAATCCTCACCGATTTGTGTATTGTGGTTCACGTGAGATTTGGATTTGCCTCATCTTTAAGCTCATGCCCTAAAATTATATATAAAAAAATGAATGGACAGTGGATTTAATATGTACATCATGGTGGGGTCCACCTGTTATAAGCTTAAGTTTCGCTTATTGAATTTTGATGCTAAACTAAATATGGAGCCGTTATTATAATTACGTATTTACCACTGTTTATATGTAATTTGGAGCCTGTATTTTGTAACAGGAAAAAAAAAATCAGACTAACTACATTCTTTTGCCTTTCATTTATTACCTCTGTAAATAAATCCTTTCCAAGAAAATACTGCGTAATCTCCCTTAGCCATCAAATAACTGAAGGAAACAACGCGACTCCTACTACCATCTCAAGACAATATACATGCTGTTGCAATTGCCATGGGGCCGTGCTTTAGTATGCAGATGGTGATTTCTGGTAAATTACTACAATAGACAAACACCCTTCCGGTTGACTCAGGGTCAACGTAGCCGTTTTTACATGTGGAAAGCAATGGCTATAAAAATGCATTACCTTACCGTGTGCTGTTGTCCAAAACAAACATGGCCTAAATGAAATAAACAAGCAAAATAATACAATTAAAATCACAAATAATGACTATTGAAAGTAAGCAATTTAAAAATCAAACTAAAATGGGAAATTCTGAAGTTTCAAGAATAATTTATTCGTGATTGTTTTATGTCATTTATGAATATTCATAACAGGGCAGTGATACAGTGCAAACTTTTCAGCCATTAGTCAACTGGGCCATGCCACTGCACACACGTGTGCCAATGAAGAAATTTTCATTTTTAGATTTTGGAAGCGGAATGGCTGTTGTATTGTACTCTTTTGTTCTAGAATTATTAAGATCAAAAGAAATTTTTAACATATTACTATGCAAATGAGGCCTATAGGACTCATGCACCATCCAACCATCAATTTGGACCGTCCATATGCTCTCTCACCTGATCTTCTTGCACAATCCAGTGACAATTAAATTGATTGATTGTTCCTGGCCCACGGTTTAGCTTTTATAAGTTATAATAATAATAAAAAAAGACCCAATGATAAAAATAGATAGCACATACCATGGACCCTAACTCGCATTGTCATGCTATTCAGGACACCTGACACAATTGACGCAGGGATGAACGTGATGAGGATAAATACTCCGAATCCACGGAGCTTCTCTGGACTCCTCACAGAGACTAAATTCAAAACTGATTAATTAATTCATAAAAATGAGTTCACAGCCCTTTAAATAGGGGTACCAAGCAATGGGAAAGAAATCAAAATCAAACTACAACTACAACTCCTAGAATTCGCGACTTACTATAAATAGTAAACTTACTATTTATAGACGGTCGTGATGTCTACTAGTGCGCAAGGTTTTCGGCCAAAAATAGTAAGTGTCCTATTTGGCTTCACCAACCGTTCTCCTAATTATTCTAAGCTCTTTTCACGTTGGGCACAACTCCTAAAGCCCAACGGATGAAGAGTTATAATCAAACTAAAACTTACTATTTATAGTAAAATTGAAATTAAAACAGGGAAACGACCGTCAATCCAGGGGTTTTTCGCAATTTCGGGCGTCGCAACCCAACATAGCAGGGTTGGTTGGCTAAAGTAGCTCGTTCTACCCCAAAATCATATATTTTTCGTCGGCTAACTCATCCCGGATTGCGAGATACGCCTGATTTAAGGTCTGATGGTCCAGATCACTTCTGTCGCCGACCGGGCCTTTTCTGATCCATCTTGGCCATGTAACTGTTCGCGACCCGCTCTACATCAGTCTCCTCCACTTCAAAAGAACTCGTCCTTGAGTTCTCGTCATGCTCTGGTTCATGATACTCGGTCAGGTCCGCGATATTGAAAGTCCGTGAGATCGCCATGTCATCTGGAAGATCAACAACATAGGCGTTGTCATTGATCTTTCGAATGATTGGTACCGGTCCAATCTTTTTATTCTTCAACTTGTTGTACGTTCCGGTCGGAAATCTTTCTTTGCGCAGATGGACCATTACTTGGTCGCCCACCTCGAACACTTTTCGTCGCCGATGCTTGTCCGCTTGCTCCTTATACTTCTCGTTCGAGGCATGTAACTTGGTTTGTACCTCTTCATGAATGCTCATGATCTTGTCTGCCATATGTTCTGCTGCAATGCTCATGCCTGGGAGCTTGGGCAGAGGGACCAAGTCTAGTGTGTGGCGAGGTACTCGTCCGTAAATAACCTGGAACGGGGATTTTCCTGTCGAGCGGTTAACCATGTTGTTGAATGCAAACTCCGCTTGAGACAAAGCCAAATCCCACTGCTTCAGTTTTTCTCCTGAAATACATCGAAGGAGGTTTCCCAACGTGCGATTCACAACCTCAGTTTGACCGTCAGTTTGTGGGTGGTAGGCGTTGCTGAACTGAAGTCGTGTATCGAATCGAGTCCACAAAGTCCGCCAAAAGTGGCTTATGAACTTCGTGTCACGGTCAAAAGTAATAGTCTTGGGAACCCCGTGTAGGCACAATTTCTCTGAAGAATAGATTTGCCACGTGTGTTGCATCGAGAGTCTTCTTGCATGGAATAAAGTGTGCCATCTTGGAGAAACAATCTACTACCACGAATACTGAATCCATGCCGCGTTGTGTTCGTGGCAGACCAAGCACGAAGTCCATTGATAAATCCTTCCAAGGACCGTCAGGCACAGGTAACGGGATGTAGAGGCCCATATTCTGAGATTGCCCCTTAGAGGTCTGACAAACATGACAACGTTGTACGGCTTTTCCCACATCACGTACTAATTGCCGCCAGTAATACCGCTCTTCCACAAGAGCTCCCGTCTTGTCTCGCCCAAGGTGTCTACCGAGGCCACCTCCATGTAGCTCCTGAATAATCTGCTCCCTCAGGGAACTTTGGGGGATGCACAATCGATTCCCTTTGAAGAGAAAATCGTCCTGTATATGAAGGTCGCTGGGGTGACCTTCTTGGCACTTCATCCAAGAATCTTTGAAGTCTTCATCCTCGGCATACAGCTCCTTGAGACAGTCGAAGCCGACCACCTCGTTGCTCATTGTAACCAGTAATGATGCACGACGGCTAAGTGCATCAGCCATCTTGTTCTACTTCCCTGACTTGTGCTTCAGAACGAACGTGAATTCCTGTAAAAATGCAACCCATCTAGCATGCACACGATTCACGTTAGTCTGACTATTAATAAACTTTAATGCTTGATGATCAGTGTACAGAACAAACTCTCTTTGAATCAGATAATGTCGTCAATGTCGCAGCGCTTGAACAACTGCGTATAACTCAAGCTCATAAGTCGACCACTTCTTTCGGGCTTCGCTGAGCTTCTCGCTGTAGAAGGCTACCGGCCTGCCTTCCTGTGATAATACTCCTCCAATTCCGATGTATGAAGCGTCACACTCAACCTCAAACAATTTGTCAAAATTAGGAAGCACTAAGACCAGTGTTGTAGATAAACGATGCTTGATCTCATGAAAGCTTTTGTCAGCTTTATCGGTCCACTGGAACGGTCCCTTTTTCATGCAATCTGTTATGGGCGCGACTATGGTGCTAAAATCTCGAACAAATCGACGATAGAAAGTCGTCAACCCGTGAAAACTCCTCACCTCATGAATGTTTGTCGGGATCGGTCATTCCCTAATAACTCGCACCTTTTCATCGTCCACACGAATGCCTGTGGACGTTACAACAAATCCTAAAAACAATAGGCTGTTAGTTAAAAAACTACACTTCTTCAAGTTGAGGTACAACTTGTTAATTTGTAGGACCTGCAGCACCTGCCTGAGATGTTTCCTATGCTCTGCCTCATCCTGGCTATATATCAATATGTCATCAAAATATACTACCACAAATCGGCCAGTGAACGGTTTTAGAACTTGATTCATCAAACGCATAAAAGTACTTGGTGCGTTCGATAGGCCGAAGGACATGACCAGCCACTCATACAACCCTTCCTTGGTCTTGAACGTCGTTTTCCACTCATCACCGGGTCGGATACGAATCTGATAGTACCCGCTCCTTAGATCAAGTTTAGAGAACACCTTGGCCCCTTCTAGCATATCGAGCATGTCGTCCAACCGTGGTATTGGGAACCGATATTTGATAGTAATTTTGTTGATTGCCCGGCTGTCGACACACATGCGCCAGCTTCCATCTTTTTTTGGCATTAATAATGCTGGTACGGCACATGGGCTCATGCTCTCTCTCAAGAGACCCTTACGGATTAATTCCCCACTTGCCCTTGAAGTATCTCACACTCCTTCGGACTCATCCGATAATGAGGGTGGTTGGGCAGGCTAGCCCCAGGGACGAGGTCTATGTGATGTTGGATGTCCCTCATGGGGGGCAATCCATCAGGTAAATCTTCAGGCCAGACTTCTTTGAATTCATTTAGCAACAGCCTTAAGTTTGGAGGGATGTTTGAGGGTTCCTCTTCCTCGCCCTTCACCACTACGGCGTATACCTCGCCAGTTTCCTTGGATTCCTCCATGAAATCCCGAATAGTCAAGAGGGAACTCTCCTCCACTTTAGAAGTTTCAGGGTGGTTCTCTGGTGCTATAGGGGCAAGAATTATTTTTCGATTATCCTTGACGAATATGTAGACATTATCTCGTCCCTGATGGGTCGCATCACGGTCCGACTGCTAGGGTCGACCGAGTAGCATATGACAAGCTTACATGTCGGCCACGTCACAAAGTATTTGATCCTTATAATTTTTGTCAATTGAAAACGAGATAGTGCATTGTTCAGTTACCTTGGTCTCATTCACCTTTTTTATCCAGCCAATTGAGTACGGGGAAAGATGTTTCGTCGTTGGTAGCCGCAACTTGTTCACCATCACTCTTGAGACGATGTTTTCGCTACTACCGCTGTTTATGATCACATCACAAACCTTTCCATTGACAGTGCACCGAGTACGAAATATATTGTGTCGCTGTGGATGTAATTCCTTTCGTGGGGCATACAGTAATCGCCTCACAACTAGAAATTCGCCACGATCCTCGCCCGTCACTTCATCTCCACCTGCTATTTCTTCAGTGGTTTGTTCATGTTCATCAAAGCCATGGTCTTCTTCTGCGGCCTCATCTTCAGTACCCCCTTCGTTTATAGTCAAGTGTGCTGCAGGACATTGAGGGCAAGTATTTGATAAGTGGGTGTTGTACGTTGAGGTCTGGATGAGCCGCTCCCCGTATCACGGTTTGCGGTTGTAGGAAGTTGAGGACGTTCTCCTACTGGGTCTTTTCCTCGTGCCAGCACTGGATCCTGCGTGGGACCCGTCATGGGGGGTCAAGTTGAAGGATATGGACGAGCAGGAGCTCTTGTAAGTTGTGTTTCTGCCCTACCCGCCAATTGAACTGCTTCATCCACGGTCCCGATTGGGTACATCTGAACTCGGTCCTGAATTATCGGCCGCAACCCACCTATAAATCGTGCCACTTTCTGTGACTCAGATTCTGACAGATCGTTTCGTGTAGCCAACCGCTGGAATTCTTCTGTGTAATCTGTGACGGTTCGATTTCCTTGTCGGTAATTTTGATATTGCTGGAATAGTATCTGCTCATAATCACTGGGGAGAAATCGTAATCGAAGAAGACGTCTTATCCGTGGCCATGATGAGATGGGCGCCTTATTCTGACGGGATCGTGAGAGTTGTAATTGTTCCCACCATGCAGAAGCACCAGATTTTAATTTAAACGCTACCAATTTTATCCTTTTATGATCTGGCACGTCCATGTAATCAAAATATCTCTCTACTTCGGCTAGCCAATCGAGGAAATCTTCTATACGTAATAAACCATTAAAACTAGGAAGTTCAGCCTTACCTCGGTAGTCTCTTTCAGCACGATCTAGATGATCGCCTCCATGGATTGGTCGTCGGGCAAAACCCTCATTAAGGTCTTCGTCGCCAGAACTTGAATCATCTGGTGTAGCCCTACAGTTTGCCACTGGTAGTGCTTTACGGAAATCGGGGTTGCGTCGTACAGCAACCATGGGAGGTGGAGCCACCATAGGTGGTGGAGCACTGCCTAGGGTTCGGGGCGGAAGTAGCGCATCCGCAAGACGGTCGAGCGTTACCTGCATCCCTTGCATGGTCAACTGACTCTCCCAGTGTAGAAAGCTTCCATTCTTTCCGAATGATAACGAATCCCTGGATCACCGTCCACAGGATTTTGATTCATACCTTCATTGTTTGTCATCAGCCCGAGGGAAATCCTCGCTCTGATACCAATTGACGCAGGGATGAACGTGATGAGGATAAATACTCCGAATCCACGGAGCTTCTCTGGACTCCTCGAATCCACGAGGAAAGAAAGCAGAAAACAGAAATAATTTCTAATAAATTCGAAACTGATTAATTAATTCATAAAAATGAGTTCACAGCCCTTTAAATAGCAGTACCAATCAATGGGAAAGAAATCAAAATCAACTACAACTACAACTCCTAGAATTCGTGACTTACTATAAATAGTAAACTTACTATTTATAGACGGTTGTGATGTCTACTAGTGCGCAAGGTTTTCGGCCAAAAATAGTAAGTGTCCTATTTGGCTTCACCAAACCGTTCTCCTAATTATTCTAAGCTCTTTTCACGTTGGGCGCAACTCCTAAAGCCCAACGGATGAAGAGTTATAATCAAACTAAAACTTACTATTTATAGTAAAATTGAAATTAAAACAGGGAAACGACCGTCAATCCAGGGGTTTTTCGCAATTTCGGGCGTCGCAACCCGGCGTAGTGGGGTTGGTTGGCTAAAGTAGCTCGTTCTACCCCAAAATCATATATTTTTCGTCGGCTAACTCATCCCGGATTGCGAGATACGCCTGATTTAAGGTCTGATGGTCCAGATCACTTCTGTCCCCATGTAACTGTTCACGACCCGCTCTACATCAACAATGGTCCTAACCATCCCAACCGTGGCTTGGATGTAAGACTTATATTAAGTGAGCCCTACGTAATTATTCATTTATATTTGATCATTGGATTATTGTGATTAAGCATACCGATGGACATCACCAGAGTTGTGATGTTTACATATAGGTTTGGGGCAGTATGCTACTACCGTGTAGACTCAGAGGTAAGAATAAGCTGTGATTGGTAAGTTTCTTCGGAAAATTTTCCATTAATTACAGTCTTGGTGCCTCACCAACGTGTACAAAAACACATCATCTGATAATTTTCATTTTGGCATGGTGGTTGATGAACCTTTGATGGACTGGATTAAGGGATGAGATCAGTGGTTCTGATGGTCCATTTGTTCAAGACAACACATTGTATAAGATTATTTCCAATGAATAAAAGAATAAAATCATGAGGACACTGAGTAGATGAATCATCCACTTTTCGATTGGTAACATTGGGCTTAAAGGCTGTGGACCAATCGTGGTTAAGACGGGCCAGCCCTATTCAAATTTTTGAGGCATTGACCCGACCCAGCCCATTGACAGCTCTAGAAAGTAATCAAAAGGGAGAAGCACGTTAATAGGGCCATGTGCCATTCATGGTAATGGAATGGTCCAGGCTCAGTGATCGTCGAGCCATGTTGATGAAAGGCCACAAACAACAACCATGAATGCGACATCTAGACGTTGATTACTGTTATGGGAAAATATAGTCCGACCATCTTCAAGGTCAGCCCAGCCTTGCCACGTTTGAGGGCGGCTCGGCCAGACGAACAATTGTTGCTGAGATGTTTTACCAAAAGCAACTAGCGTGAAGTTTACAAACATAGTTCTCGGAAGAATGAGATCTCAAACTATTGGACGCTCATACTTGTCGAGAAGTAGATGATCTTATTCGACCAAAGGACCGTCAAAGAATAGCCAGAGCCAACGAACAAGCTAAGTTTGAGTCGTCCTCAGCAGTTCAACAGAGCTCGGCTCAGAGAAGCTGGGCTCGAACCATCTTTACTTGACTAGGAGAGTTCAACCAAATAAGCTAGGTGAACAATCTCCTCCAACAACGCGCGACAAAAATAACCGCTTGACCCATGATTCTGGGATAACCGGTGACACCATCACCTGTGCACATCTCATCTAATAGTTGAGATCGTGCCTAAGATGACAGGCCACCCTGTCCTATGAAAGGTATAAATAAGGGACCCATCTACTGGAAGAGGTGCGCAAAAATCTCTCACCCAAAACCACCCTACACTTCTAGACCCAGATTCCTAGCCTAACTTTGGCATCGAAGGGTCCCTTGCTCTAGATAGGGGGTCTCCTTTGTCCTCTCCTCATGCAGGCGGAAGATCAACAACTTGGTGAGGGAGCACCACAATTTACATGGGTTCCGCTTAGTAGATGAACTGGCCCAAAAATCAATTTGGTGGTTTATGAAAACAAAGGATGCTTTTGCCAATTGTCCAAGTTCGACAAATCCATGGTCACCCAATGAGTGGGCTAGCCTAACTTTTAGACCAGGCCATCTACACGGTGGGGTCCACTGGATGTACAGGTCGGATGTCCCAAAGATGCCTAGATGTGCCTATGCAGAGGTCTCGGGGCTTAGCGGAACTTGCAGCAGTAAATGCTGCTCCAAGTTAGAAGACAAGCCTATGGAACTCATTGGTCCATTATAACTGCTGCAGGACCATCCAATCGGTGTGACTTTGACCTATAAACTCTCCAGGGAGGCACAAATGATGAAGGGTCCAGATCACATCCCTGAGGGCCATCTGAAGAATCTATGCCTCTGTTGTAGGGTCGCAAGTGCCAGAGATGAAGCTGTGTACTAAACTCCATCTCATGAGCTTGCATATCCCTGAAAATAAAGTAGATAAATACACCATTGAAATGCCAATCATATACATGAAGAACAAGCATATTCACTGATATTTCCTCTTAAGCAATCGCTGCAAAACTTCATGTTCTGAGAATAAAAAACTTTAGTTAGAAACTGCAATGGGCGCCTTCGCTGCTTTATGAGCTCCTATGACCAGCCGAGACAGTAGTCAAGAACATAAACAAGAGCGAGGGAAAACGGGTATAGGAAGTAAGCCACAGAACATGTCCAGAGTGGGAACTTGGTGCGGAAGCTGGTGAAGAGTCCCATTACAACGCAGACTATAAGAATGACGAGCACTTCAGCTGAGAAATCCCACGTCAATTGCCGTATGTAAACAATGGATAGGAAGACAGCCAAGCAAAGGACATTGTTCATTGTCACCGCACCATATATCTGCAACAATAACCACAAGAGTTAAATGGTCCAGTTTGGGTGACCCCCAAAAACTCCATTTACGCGTATCTCCAATGTTATCTGTTTGGATCGCAGCAATATAAATTGTGAACGATGGCTGCTTGCGATCCTACTCTCCCCACACTACTAATGCAGCATATGTTTAAGATCAAGGCTATTCATTGCATGATCACCACTGTGTATGTTCTGATGTCCAAAAATCAGCCATGTCTAGGAACCAGGTGGGCCATACATACATACACAGAACAAATTTGGATGGTTAAAAAGTTATGATCAATGTTGGCATCCTGCATACATGTCTCACCAGATGCCTCGACGGACCTGATTTTAGGGAGGCAGGACACACATGGTAGGGACCACCTGATAAATGTCCTGCATCATGCTCGCACGTTGACATGAGTGGTAATCGCAGGATTCAACATCACTCTTGAGATTAACCATGGCGAAGCTCTTTGTTATTTGTTCCGGAGTTCAGAGATCATGCTAGAAAGCTACAGGGTTCCTAATGCCCGAGCGGAATGGAATGCATATTCAGTGGCCACTGAGAAACCGAGAGAGATTGGATTCTTGAAAAACAGTATCATGGGTCGTCATCATACATAATATCAACTGCACAATCCTGTCTAAGATCTAAATGGAAAACCAAGATGATGGGAGAAACAAACCTCAGAGAACGTTAAAGAAGTAGTCCGTTGCTTCTTCCTGCTGGCGAAGATGATTGCGGAAACAGCCTCACTGGAGTTAGTAGCCAAAGGCATTGCTATAAATGAGATAAAGAAAGATGGTATGCTTGTAGCACTAGAGAAATTGTCAACAGCATCTACAAGAGGATCCGCAACTGCAGCTGCAATAACCGTCCCCAGAAGCAACATCAATACAGCTTTGATGGTAATCCAAGAGGAATTTTTAATGTCTTCTTCACCCTGGTTGCTCCTATCAATCAGCATATCGTGTTCTTCCTTGGTTTTCTGAATATGTATAGTGAAGATGTCATAAGACCATAGGCATACTTATGATATAGTGTTTGGATGTGTGACTTAATTGAACTGCAATTAGTTCAATTAAGTGGAAGAGACCACATTGTATTTTTCTTTTCTTAGTATCCGCATCAAGCGAGACTAGGCTCCAAATTTCAATTACCTTAAAACTTTGGATTGACGGAAACATAGCTACATTTGAGTGCTACTTCCTCATAGTGAATCCTACGGTAGCTACAATTTGGTCATTTCCACTTAATTGACAAGTTATTGCAATTCAGATCAATAGTGTGCATCCAAACGCAGCCTTAGTGAGGAGAACCTGTGAGGCAACTTACCTGATGAAAGTCAGAAATGAACTTTTTAGAGTAAGACCCTGGGTGAGGAACCAAGTGCTTCGCCTCCCTAATCCATTTCGTAATTCCCTCGACAAACTCATCCTCATCAATGTTTGAATCGCTGTTTGTATCAAAATCATCCATTACCTTTTTTACAGCATCACCAGTATCCAAATCTATCTCCTCAAACTGGATTCCGATGATCAGTGCTGTCAACTCAGAAGACGATACTAACCCATTAGAGTCTCCATCGATTCTGTGAAATAGTCTGTCAATAAAAGAGAGTTTGTCAAACACAACAGAGTAAAGAATGTCAAAAGCTGAAGAAAGGAGGTGATGTAACAAAAAGACTAACTTTCTTATAACAGGTAGGTTAGGTTCACCATCGTCTGTAAGGAGCTTTCCCAACGCATCCTTTTGGGCATGTCCTAAAATTCCTGATATGACATGTTTATGTTTTGCGTATGCTATTTTCCTCCTCTGAATCCAGGGCTGAAAGACCTGAGCCAATATTGGAAAGGAAAGACATCAGTATCAACATGGTCAGATGAAATTAAAAAAGAAAGAAAAGATTAAGCTAAGTTCTCAAAAACCCATGTCCAATTTACAAAATACTTGTAATATTAAAATCAAAATTTCAATTTTAAGATTACCCAACAAATATTAACATAAAACATGTGGCCTATATATACATAGTAGTAGTATACATCTTGGGCCAAGCGATTGTACAGTACCATTTGGGTTTCAATTTGTCAAAGTGAAGCCCATTGTTCAATGATCTAAATTGTAGATATTATGGACCCCATTGTGACAGGTCCGTACACCCAAATCTCCCAGGTGGAAAGATCCTAAACCTTTCAATATTTGGCCAGCAAAGGAAGATAATTGTTCCTATTCAACCATTAGAAGACCAAATATTCTTAAGCCAGGACCTTCCAGTCTAGGATCCTGTTTGATGAGGATGAAAAGAAAGGAAACGAAACCGAAAAAAAAAAAAGGCAATTGTATCTATTGTTTCCACTGGTACATTGAGAAGTGGATTCCATTTTTAGGGATATGTTTTCATTGGACAACAGTCACCTATATCTTATGCTAGAGAATTGCAACTGTCACCAATATATTTTGGAAAAGGTTAATATTGCTTCTCAGAATCTATAGTTTTCTTTGCAAATTAAAGAGGGGAAAATGCCTTTTCAAAGGTTGACAATAAGAACCTTTTCATCCTTTCTCCTTTTCTAGTGACAAATAATGGAAGAAGAAACCCTAGATGCACAATAATCTTCTTCAAATCTTCTTCTCAACAATTTCACTTTCCCCATCTCAACAATCTTCTCTGGTCTAGAGGCTTGTTTGATGAGGGATGAAAAGAATGGAAAAGAAACAGGGGAAAAAAGGAAATAATTGTAATGATTATTTCTACTGCTACCACTGAAAAGTGGATTCTATTTTTAGGGATATGTTCGTTTAGCAAATGGAAATCTCCGTTTCGTTAGACAACAGTCACCCGTATCTTGTGCTGGGGAATTGCAACTGTCACCCATATATTACTGAAAAAAGGATAATGATTACTTCCCGAAATCTATGGTTTTTCTTTGCAAATGAAAGAGGGGAAAAGGCCTTGTCAGAGGTTGACAAATAACAACCTTTTCCTCCTTTCTCCTTTTCTAGTGACAAATAATGGAAGAAGAAACCCTAGAAGCACAATAATCTTCTTCAAATTTTCTTCTCAACAATTTCACTTTTCCCATCTCGTTAACAGATTTAAATTATGGAGAGAACAATGAAGAGTAGAATTGATTCCAATAATTCAATTAAAATGGAAACGTAAGTGAACTGGTTGCAAACTACACATTGATGTGGCATAGTTCACAATATCGTGAGCAGCCAGGAAACAATTAAAGACTGAAAAACCAAAAGAATCAATAATAAAGAAAAACCAACATTGGATCTTTGAAGTTTCTGTTAATACGACGACTAAATCAATATGGGCTGTGAATTACAGCACCAATGTCCTCAAAGGCTAAATACATGTGTTACAGATGACAAGTAACAAAACTACGGCCAGATAATCTCAGTATAAGACAAACATAATACCTGATAGAAGCAGTATGAAAGTAAGAACACAATTGAAACAATGAGAGAAATCAAGACTGCAACGCGGCTTCCAGATGATAAATTGAAAATTTTAGGTAGTTGCACAATGATAAACGGTATCACAGATATAATCATGATCTTTGCAGCATGACTAGTTGGTAAATCCGTAGTCACACCAGAGCCTGCAGATAGAGAATTTCTGAATTATGTCATAAACCTTCAATAAAATAAAATGCCCTACTTCCCAAGAGAATTATCACTATACATCGTTCCGCCAAAACTTAAATTTGAAGCCTAGCATCAATTTATGGAGAAGTACTTTAATAGAACAACATAATAGTAGAGCAACATGGTCTTTAGAACGGATTTATAAAACTTTGATCCTTCACATGAGCCAAGTGGAGCCTCGGACCATCACTTTTCATTTGTGTTCTGCTAGCCATTTCAAGTCCCTTTGGGTCATGGCCAATGATCAGGGGAAACCCATATTGCTGCACTTGCTAAAAGGGAGAATGCACAAAAGTAAAGACGGAGGAAAAAATTATATCTGATGTTCCATGTGAACTTGGTCAGAGTCATGCCAGTTACAAAAGCTACCAGTACAAACATGCAATATGGATTGTGACTTAGCAAAGCAATGAGTCCACACGGTAAAAACCCAAGTTCAAAAGAGTCCAACTTATACAAACTAGCTTTTCTCAGATACATACAAAAAAAAATTCAGACTCAGCTAAGCAGTACTGAGTCCGGTTCAATGACCTGACCAAGACCTATCAATAACAGTGCTGGTAGAGGTGCCCTCATGTGCTGGTATTTTTTAACCCTAGTTGCTTCAATCTATGGGCACGGGAACTACACTGCTGGCTATTTGTCGGATTACTGGAAAGATTTCAACCATTATCAGAATCAACCTTTCAAAAAATAAAAATAAAAAGTTAAGAACAAATAAAGCAACTTCCGGCCTGTTGGTTGCCCCTTAAAAATGAGTTCATCTCATTTTAGTTAGAGATGATGCAGTTTATACAAATTGTTGATTATATTTTTAATCCCTACCCAAAAAAATTGATCTGTAATACATAGTTATGATCAAATAGAATGAAATGAACTCATTTTTAAGTGGCAACCAAACAGGCCCTTAGGTTTTCATATGATAAATAAAATGAAGGGATTTATGTTTCCACCAGATTAACACAACAGCTACTGAACAAACTACATATTAGGAAACGTTCAGACCACAAAATCAAAATGAATGAAAACCCATTTACCAATTTTTATTTTTATTTTTGAATCTGCTTTTTTTTTTTTTTGTATTGATGAGACAATGTACATTCATTCAGACGGGGCCGCGAGTAACAAAAACACGATCGGGCCCTGACTACCAATTACTGTCAGTAAGTTGTTATGAGTGGATGATAGATGCGATGTTATGCCAAAAGGCCATAAACATGAATAGAGAAACAAACCAGTTAGGCTGCATCGCTTTGTATTCCGTGAATCTACTGAGGTAGAATTATCTGAAAGATCATACTTGCCAACGATGACACAAGAACCCCACAACAATGTCAGAAGCATGACAGTCGAACCAGAAAGCAAGCCCATCCCAATCGAGACCTGATGTTGAGCAGTCTCTTTATTTCCAGAAAGACCAGATACTGCAAAAGCACATGAACACTAGATTAGATGAACCATTTTAGTTTTACAGTGTCTACTAAATATACAGCAGACATTGGATCCGCGGTAATTTTAAATCCAATTCAATTGAACTCCAACAAAAGACACTTTGGATTGAAATGTCATATGCTCCCACCTTTGTTTAAGGAACTATGTATGAACGATGAATCAGATTGAAATCCGGTCATCCCACCAAGTAGGAAGTCCTTTTACGTGACAGAAAATACCGGAAAATAGGAGGAATTTTTTATAGAAATTAAAATGTGTTATTTATGTACTGTCGAGCTTGTAAACAAGGTTTCCGCCCTGTTTGTAACAGTTGAGCCGCACATACAGCCTGGCTGTTATGGATTCACATCGAGCAACTAAGCCAATACCATGAGTCATTTGCTGCTCCAAAGGCTCATATTGGTGGCAACTGATACTGAGTCAGGCTCAGTCGAGTCATTAACATTGCATCCTACCAAAAAAAATTACTAGTATTATAGAGGCTAAGGCCTTTTTTATAGACACCTAAAAACGAGTTACTGTTAGCATGAAGTAGTTATGTATTTCAAGTCAAGATCTCTAATATATAATTACTGTTAACTAAAATGAGATCAACTCATTTTTAGGCGTCTGCCAAACAGGGTCAGTTTGCTAACATCACGCACTGCTGCAGCCAGCCCCTCTACACTGCCACACCACTGTAGATACCCTGGTCCAAGTATAACGTCGGTCCACTGATCTAGTTGGCGTGAGCCACCATCTATGAAACCAATGAATGCCAGAAAGAAATTCTTTGAACGGTGACTTTTTACCGGGAAAGCTACATGGTGGGGCCCAGCATATGGATGGCTCAGCAAATGTGGGTTCATGTAGAGGGGCTTGTCAGTGCAACTGTGGGACATTAGTAAAACTATTAAAGATAAGACAACCAAAACAAGACGGTTTTTACTATTAAATGCACATAAAATCAAGAGGCCGGCTCTGTAATGTTGGTAGAATAAGTTTATTCCACAATTGCGTGTGTGGGGCCCATTATGATGTAGGGCTCACATCCACTCCGTCCGCAAAGTGGACCCCCTTTAATCTCAACCAGGATCCCCAAAAAATAAGCGGATCTAAATCACAGGAGGGGAATACCACAAGGAACAGTTGGGTTGGGATGAGAACGCCCAATATTAAAACCTTCCATAGTGTGTGTGTGGTGCACACCATGTTTTATAAATGCCATCCGGACCATTCATAAGGCATGGTGCCAGGATGAATTGAGAACAAAAATCAGGTCATCCCAAAATTCGGGTGGGCCACGCCAGGTGATTTTAGAGATTTCGGGCGTGATTTTTGTAGCGTAAACCACCTGATTTTGGGCTTTTATGGAGAACGTTATGGATCTCACATGATGAACGGAATGGATGTGGTTCTCTACAAGCACCACAGAAGAACCGCCTCTTAAGTCAAATGGCAAATTTTACCCGATTACTAGTGCGTTTGGCTGCGGACGCCGATTGCCTACCGACGCTGCCAGGGGCGAGGTGGTTACTAGAGAGTGCTATGTGGGCCCCACCGTGATATATTTATTTTATCCATGCCGTTCATATATTCTTCGGATCATTTTTGGACCCGTCGAAAAATGGAAATGATCCAAATCTCAAGTGGACCACACCACAAGAAAACAGTGGTGATTGAATGCCCACAAGTAAAACTTGCAAGGGCCCACGGTAATGTTTATTTGCCATCCAACCTGCCTGGATGAAGGGAAAACATAAATATCTGCTTTATCAAAAACTTTTGTGAACCCCAATAAGTTTTTAATGGCGGACGTTCCATCACCACTGTTTCCTGTGGTGTCGTCCACACGAGATTTGGATCTTCCTCTTTTTCGTCATGGTTACTAAAATTATCCGGAAAAATGGAAGAACGGCATGGATGAAACTAATACATCATGATGGGCCCACATAACACCGCCCCGTAGCTACTGACAGCGTCAGTAGACAATCCGCGTCCGTTTGGTTGCACCAAAGAATTTCATGATATTTTATGCCATCAAACGCATCAAAATTAAATTTAGAAAATATTATAATTTAAAGAAGAGAATAACCCAAGTTACGAAAAAAGATTTTTTTTTTTATTATTTTTTTTTTTTAAAAAAAAAAAAAACAAAAAGATAAAAAGATAAAAACAGAGAAAGCCGTTCAAACAAGAGAATAATCTTTTATTACTATTTACATACATAGACGGCCACGATCATTGCTAGCTCAACAGTAGGTAACATACCAGGCCCACCCGTATTGCTGGATTCTTCATTCGGACTGGCGTCATGTATATATGGGGCCCACCTTACAGTGATCCAAATCGTTTCTCTGGCGGGCCCTAAACGATGAGGCCCATCCGTATTGCCGGAACCCTCCAGATGAACGGTCTGGATCAAAGTAATGTTGGGCCCACCTTACAGTGATACACACCGTTGCTCTGGTGGTCCTCACCGCGGCCAGATGGAAGACCGGGAAAATCCTGCATCGAGCAATCTTACCCATCCGATCGGATGACTTCCTCCTGTCCAATATGGATACTCCCTGGGATCGTCCGATGGGAGGAGGTTGATGAAAGGTCTGGATCAACGTAACGTGGGCCCCACTTGTGGCAGACACACGCTTTATTTACTCCTATCATCGCATTTCCGACGCTGTGGGATAGAGAAATTTGCGCAACGGAGAGGGAAAAACAAAATAAAAACAAAAACAGAACTCTGGAATACCGAGTATGAGCAATGCGTCGGGAAGCGCGCCAAGGATGGGAAGAAAGAGTCCGCCTACGATGCCGGGGCCGAGGATCTCGAGCAGGAGCTCGCTACCGGTCGAGAGATAAGTAGCGGCGAGGAACATCAGGTAACCATAGGCCAGCACCAGGAAGAGGTTACCCAAAATGGAAGTCGTGCAGGGCAGGAAGCCGTACGTCTGCTCGCATGTCTCTGACGACAATAATGGAAGGCCGAGATGCGGAAAGGAAGGCTGACGGACGTTGCGGATACCATCGGATACCAGATCCTGAGATGTGTCCGCGACGTATCGGCCCTGCGATTTGATGGCGAGTGAAAGGATGAGAAATGCAAAGAGCAATGCAGATTTTGCCATATCTCCTTTCTCTCTCTCTCTCGCGCGTGCGGTGAAGAGTTGGAAGGAGTAAGAGAAAACAATGTAACGAAAGAAGTATTATCTATTCCCGCATGACGCCAGGGCTTAATTACAGAATTCCAGAAATGGTCGTCTATCTATATAACATATTGAGGTGGACCCCACCAGATGCACCGTCCATCTCTTGCGCTTTGGAACGAGGGCCTCGGTCCAAAAACTCATCCTGCGGAGATGACCTTCTTCTTTGGTTTAGTGCCGTTGTATTTGGAACGTATAATCACTGTAGTCATCAAATCTCTTGGACAGTAGTCCACCCATTCGATTTCCAGAAGATGGATGATTCAATCAATTTGACCGGCTGTGGCTGTCGCCCCGTCCACCGTAATTAAGGAGCGCGACTTTTGTATATCCAGGCAATCCATCTATTTTGGCAGCTTATTTTAGTGCATGGTCCCAAAAATCAATCAGCTACAAATTTCAGGTGGAGCACAACACGGGAAACTAATATAAAAATAAAGTTTTTGATATGACATCCAAGTCTCTGTGACCTTATCAACAGGTTGGATGGTCAGTAAATGTTACAGTGGACACAAGGATGTTTAAATGGGGTGTTCAATGACCACTGTTTCCTAAGGTGTGCTCCGCCTGAAATTTTTATCAACTCATTTCCCGTACCATGCCCTAAAATTAAGGCTGTCAATGAGTGGACCTGGGGTTGGCCTTGCTGGATTTTGACCTATTTCAGGCTGGAACTGTTCAATTTTTAGCCTAGCCCATTGACAACCTAGATATGGTGTTAATGATCGGTTTTCAGTTACTTGTATGTGTGCAGGCGTGTCAGAATTGGAAATATATGGCTCAGTTCAAACTGAACAACTACGACCCCGAGCACCAAGATAGGCAAACACATAGACTCAAACTACAACTAAAGTTACCAATTACTTAATTAGCGCTACGGATTATAATACGAAATGAAAACAACAAGCTAAAAGTAAAGTATCATACTAAGAAATGTTATTTACTTCGTAGGAAAAGTAAAGTGATTAAACTAAGAAGTATAATCGACTGATAATTGAAACGATAATTGAAAGGTAAGATTTGATTTGATTGGGTTGATATGAGACCAATTCTTCTTATTGAATTCATTTATTATTTTTAACCATGATCCGACCATCTAGATTATTCTCATATTCTGAGGATTACTATAACCATTTAACACTATTTAGTTTTTTGGATGCTTTTCACATTCTTTTAGTTGATATAATCATTCAGCACTACACAATCTTTTAGAGACTTCCTACTCACCTGTCCTAGTAACCACTCCAGGCTCCTTGTTGAGTTGATCACATTTCGCTCAGTCGCTCAATCGAGCTCCTGGATGATCATTTGTCGGTTGATCGAGCTTTTGGATGATCATCGGCTACTTGGTTTGCCTTCTAGATAACTATTGGCCGCTTGGTTGACTTCCTAGATAACTATGGGCCACTTAATCGACCTCATGGATGAATATCGGCCGCTTGATCGACTACTTTGTTGGCTTTTAAATTCCTCTCAATTACTTCCTGTCTTGTCATTTTATCAATTGTAATTTCATAAAAAACACTTCAAGCATCCTTAGAGATCTTTAGCCAACAATATCTTTCTCTTGATATAACAAGTGTCATTTTCAATTGATTTATCCAAAAGTAGTAAGAAGTATGGTATAACGGATGGATGGTATGGATATACAATGCATACATCCAGGTGTACCCTGTAGCCAGAGTCGCACCTACCTCGCTGTTTCAAGGTCCCAGCCAAGTCCAGCTTATAATTAACACAGGGATCATCTAGTATTAGTTGACGTCCAGGGTGAAAGATCGGAACCGTCAAATTAGAGGGACACCCCCTTGGATGTACCGTTCTCAAAATCCAGGCAATTGGTTGGAGGCCAATTCCTATTACGCCTGGCATAGGGAGCCCGTCTTTCACTTTCAGCAGCTCATCTCATGGCATGACTCCAAAAATGAAATTGATACAAAACTCAAGTCGGCCACACCAAGGAGGAAACAGTAATATCCTACCAATGAAACATTTGTTGTGCCCGCCGTGATTGCCATTTCACCAACCCCACTCACGAGGTGATTCCACGTCCGCTTTTGTGACGGACTGGAGTGGATATAACGGAAGCGGATTGGCTACTCCCCCTGCCACCAGCCCATGCTCAGTAGTCGGTGCTTTATAGACCCCAACATGATGTATGTGTCTCATCCATGCCGTCCATCCATTTTTCCAAATAATTTTATGGTGTGTATCCAAAACTGAGGTAGATCAAATCTCAAGTGGGCCACACAGTGTTGATTAAAATCTCACCATTAAAAACTTCTTGGTGCTACAAAAGTTTTGGATCGAGCTGATATTTGTTCCGCCTCATTTATGAGATAAATTATTTAAATGATGTGTAAAAATAGATGGATGGTGTAGATAAAACACATAGATCATGGTGGGGCCCACATAGCACCGACCACTAGCAGCGTTGGCTATTGGCAGCGTTACTAACCAAACCGCGTCCGGACATGACACCGACCTTCACGCAACTGAGATCTAGTTAAACGGACACCTACCAAGAGGCTTGTTCGAAATTTGCTTTCATTGGTTGGGTACACAACAACACCCAAGTCCATCGGGGTTACCATGTTGTATATGTGAAATCCACTCCATAAATCAGGTGATAACAGTCATTTTCACCTCAAATACGAAATATCAACCTGATAAGAGCCTAAGGTGACCCACAATAATGAGAAAAGTGCATAATTACACCCAAAACCTCCTATTTCATGTCTTGCATCCTGCCGAGTTTTAAATACGGCTGATTTTGGCGTATTCCATTTATAATCTTAATTGCCCACATGATAAAGAGGGTTAGATGGAAGATTCACAGCATGTTGACCTCCACACAAACACTTGGCTAGCATCTCATTCTATTAGTCCTTATGATGTCGCTCTCGTACATCCGTCCATTGGTTCAGCGCACATGCAAGAACGATTCAACACAAAATCCCACTTCTAATGTGAGATTAAAGAAATAATAACATTAAAAAGGGAAAAGCTTGGTTTAAAATTTTGGAGGGAAGAAAAATTATAGAAAATTTTGAAACATTAAAAAACTTTTAGAAAACTATTTAAAATTATAACAGTTGTAAGTATCCGGAAGGTTTCAGTTTTTGTCATTGACTTCCAAATAATAATGAAAGCTGGTGATACATCAGTATATGCTAGGACGAAGGGGTCCAACTCCACAAGAGAGCCTCCATTGAATAGTTTTGTGAAACTCATGTTGAATATCAATGGTTTTTAAAATAATAAAAAAATGAAAATTCAAAATTTTGAAAATTTTGAGATTTTCCCGCCAAAATGCCTTGTGAATTTTTTAAATTAAAAAGTGCGGTGTGTGTGCTTTGTCCCACATCGATAATGAGAAGAAAACTTTTGCAGTTTATATGTAGACTTGTGAAGAGTATTCTTACTTGGAGTTTCTGGAGGAGGTGATGCTTGGGTTGCGTGCACTGGAACACACGCACGTGCGCTCGGGCTCTGGCACGGGCATGGGCTCGGGCGTGGGCAGTGAGGAAGTCTAGCAGTGTAGCAATAGTGGCGCTAGATAGCGCACTTTGCACTTCGCACGTGCGCATCTCGCGACCTTACGCGAACTGTCGTGAGACGGTGCGATAGGTCTAGTCTATGCCAGTGTGCAGAGGCGTCTGAAATGGTCTGAGTTTTATAGAAGATTGAGAACAGTCGGATCATAAATTCGAAACGTTCAGCAGTTTCTGAAACCGGCTCTCTGCCTTGAAAGCCAAACGGTCCGAAAACGGACGGACCATGATGATCCAACGGTCAGATCCTTTAATCCAATGACCAAAAACGGTTGGAGTTAATGATCAACGGTCAGAAACGTAATCCAAACGTTCTGAACCATTGATAGCAGTCTAGCAACGGTCCACTATCTAATGCCTATATAAACTGTATCATTCCAGTCCGATTTCATCATCTCAACACATCTCTCTCCCTCAAATCAGATACAAAGCAAATATCCATCATAGAATACTTAGATCATCTCTACCGTCTAAGTCTGCCAGAAGAGATCTGCTGCGTTAAAACTGTTCCACAGTAGACCTTATCGTGATTTTGCACGTTGGATCCTGATAAGGCTTGTCTTATCTTGGAAGCAATTCGCCTGTAATCCATCAGCAGTTGATAAGGGGGCGAATCATGCTTTAAGGACAGCGTATTTTATACGTGATTCAGCCTAGTGAAATATAGATTTTTTCAATTTTATTTTATTTTTTCGATGTTTATTCCCAACATTCTTAAAGCGTGATTATGGACACCGAAAGTGTTACATTAGTCAAGCTGATGAACCAGGATCTGATCCGATTGGACTGATTCGATGGTTCAAATTTCACTGGATGGCAGGACAAACTGAAATTCCTGCTGACCGCTCTAAAGATCTTTTACATCCTGGACCCGACTCTCCAGCCTCTGCCTGAAGTAAAGGACACTGACACTCCAGAACAGATTACTGCTAAGATCAAGCGATAAGAAGATGAATTGTTGTGTCATGACCACATTCTCAATGCTCTCTCTGATCGGTTGTACAATTTATAAACGGAGACCACATCAGCAAAAGAAATTTGGAGCACGCTGGAATACAAGTACAATGCTGAAGAGGAAGGTACACAGAAATTTCTAATTGCCAGGTATTTCGACTTCATGATGGTAGACAATCTACCGCTGCTTGCCCAAATCCAAGAACTACAACTTATTGTAAACAAAATAAAAGACATAAAAATTGATCTTCCTGAATCCTTTCAAGTCAAAGCTATAATCGCAAAATTGTCTCCAAGCTAAAAAGACTACAGGAAGAAACTAATGCATAAATCCGAGGAGTTCACCCTATAACAAAACCAGAAGCATCTTCGTATTGAAGAAGAATCCCGTAACCGAGACAAAAAGGATGACGCTAATGGTGCATCCTCATCCAAGGTGAACGCAGTAGAACAGACATCCCGAAATAATACATATGAGAAAGCTGATTCCCTTAAACCTAACAAAGATCAAGGAAAATTCAAGAAAATCCAAAAGAAGAAAAACGGCAAACCTAAGGGAGCTTGCTATATCTACGGCAATACCGGGCATTTCCCCCGAGTCAAAGGTTCAAATGGAAAATGAATTACGGTCGAAAGTTGCAGGAAAAGGAACCATAAAATTACTCTTTACCTCTAGAAAGAAAGTAATTCTGACCAACGTACTGCATGTCCCAGACATAAGGAAGAATCTTGTTTCAGAGGATCTCTTAAGCAAACCTGGGATTAGGGTTCTGTTTAAATCAGACAAGCTGATCTTGTCTAAGAACGGAAACTTTGTGGGTAAGGGTTATGCTTGTAATGAGATGATCAAACTTTCTTTAAATGAAAAGAATTCTTCTGCTTACATGATTGAGTCTGTAACGCTATGGCATGGTAGATTAGCCCATATTGGCTACAGTACCATAAAAATCATGGCTAAGAACGGCCTAATATCAGACAATGATAGTGACAAAGATAAATGTGAAGTATGCGTATGGTCTAAAATAATTAAGAAACCATGTCCTAGCGTTGAGAGATCATCTCAAATATTAGACCTAGTGCATACTGACATATGTGAATTAAATGGCATTCTTACCCGTGGAGGTAAAAGGTACTTTATAACATTTATATATGATTGTTCAAGATATGTATATGTATATCTGTTAAAATCGAAAGATGAAACATTTAATGCATTCAAGATCTATAAATTTGAAGTAGAAAATTAATTAGACAAAAATATTAAAATCCTTCGTAGTGAAAGAGGAAGAGAATATTTCTCTAATGTATTTTTTAACTATTGTGAAGAACATGGCATAATATATCAGTGCACAACACCTTATACACCACAACAAAATAGTATAGCAGAGAAAAAAAAAAATAGGACATTAGTATAAATGGTCAACTCAATGTTAATACAAGCACAGTTGCCATTAAACCTATGGGGAGAAACACTGTTAGCTGAATGTCATGTTTTAAACCGAATTTCATTTAAGAAAATCAAGATATCTCCATACGAAATATGGAAATGAAGAAAACCAAACATAGGGTATCTTAAAGTGTGGGGGTGTCTTGCATTCTGCAGAACTCCAGAATCTAAAAGAACTAAGTTAGGACTAAGAGCTATCAAGTGAGTCCTTGTAGGATATGCACAACATAATAACGCCTATAGACTTCTAGACTTAGACTCCAATGTTATCATAGAGTCTAGATATGTAGAGTTCTTTGAGAATTCTGTATTCACGAAGAAAAAGAATGCTGAGATTCAATCTCCTAATGAAACTATAAAAGATACACAAATAGAAGAGAAAACTCTTAGTGAACCTCGTATGAGTCAAAGAACAAGAGTAGAAAAGAGTCTTCATCCTTATCAAATAGACTCTCAGTGACTCTCTTTTCATCTAGTTGAGGGTGATAGAGAGAATGTGATTAGAAAAATACCTATGGTCTTAACTATAGAAGATGAATCTAAAACCTTTAGTAAAGTTATGTCTTCAAGAGACTCCGCTTTTTGGAAAGAAGTCATTAATGATGAAATGAATTCCATAATATCTAACCAAACATGAGAATTGGTAGATCTACCTTTAGATTCTAAACCAATATATTGTAAGTGGGATTTAAGAAAAAATATCACATAGATAGTACAATTCAAACCTTTAAGACAAGGTTAGTTGCTAAGGGTTTCCGACAGAAAGAAATAATCGATTATTTTGACACTTATTCACCAGTAGCTCGAATAACATTGATTAGGATCTTATTCGCTCTTGCATCCATACATCATCTTCATATCCATCAAATGGACGTGAAGACAACATTCCTAAATGGTGATCTCGATGAGGAGGTTTACATGGAGCAACCAGAAGGGTTTGTTCTACCAGGAAATGAAAGAAAAGTGTGTAGACTTGTTAAGTCTTTGTATGGATTAAAGCAAGCACCAAAACAGTGGCATGATAAATTTGATTCTAAAGTTTTGTCTTATGGTTTTGAACATAATATTGTTGATAAATGCTTATATTCAAAAGTATGTAATGGTTATGTTGTAATCATATGCTTGTATGCGGATGATATGTTAATAATCAGTAATAAAATAGAAGGTGTAACTGAAACCAAAAAGTTTTTTCTTCAATTTTCAAAATGAAAGATCTTGGACAAGTGGATACCATATTAGGTATCAAAGTTTAAGAAAAAAATATAGTAGGGGTTTCGCATTATGTCAGTCTCATTATATTGAGAAAATAATGAACAAGTTTAATCACTTGAAAATTAAAGAGGCAAAGACCCCGTTTGATCCAAATATCAAGTTAAAAGAAAACAGTGGAAGAGCAGTTGCATAACTAGAGTATGTTAGTGCTATAGGCAGTCTTATGTATGAAATGCAATGCACAAGACCGGATATAGCATATGCTGTGAGTAAACTAAGCAGGTTTACGAGTAATCCAAGTGTTGAATACTGAAAAGCAGTAAGTAGAGTTGTAGGTTATCTTAAAGAAACCAAAGAACTAGGACTATTTTACTCAGAATTTTCAGCAGTATTGGAAGGATATACCGATGCAAGTTGGATATCGAGTGCGAGAGACAACAAGTCCACTACAAGGTGGATATTCACCTTAGAAGGTGCAGCTGTATCTTGGGGATCCAAGAAATAAACTTGCATAACACACTCAACTATGGAATCTGAGTTCATAGCTTTGGCTGCTACAGGCAAAGAGACCGAGTGGTTAAGGGATCTTCTGTTAGAAATCTCATTCTATGCGAAGCCTATACCAGCTGTTTCACTTCATTATGATAGTGAAGCCACTCTACCGAGAGCCTATAGCGATACATATAATGGGAAGTCCATACATATAAGTTTGAGACATGAATATGTAAGACAATTGATTCAAGATGGAATTATTGCAATCTCATATGTAAAGTCAAGTAATAACTTAGCTGATCCTTTTACTAAACCTCTAACGAGAGAGGTAGTAAGGACAATATCTAAAGGGATGAGGTCGAAACTTTTTACTTAAAGTTTCACCAGTGAAAGAAATCCAACCCTAAATTAGAAAATCTCTAAATATTGAGTTTAATGGGTAAAAATAATTCACTGATAAGTGAAAAGTTTCAGCACTAAATATATTAATAATCTCATCCAGGATGATAGTGTTGGTCGTTTTAAAAGAGGGATGAGTATTAAAGTCTTAATGAAGTCCAGTCAAACAGGACAAGTGTTTTAAAGGAAACATTGAAAGAATTTCACCTATGTGAACGTAGAAGTGGTGCCGCTTCTCATGAGAGATAGAGTTATCTTGGGATAGTTCATGAAATAGGATAAGCGCATGGCCATTACAAGTGCTAAGCGAGATTATAAAGGAACACCTAATGCAGAAGCTATTATGTGTGTGGTATTTTCGGTTATATCATATAGGAATAACTGGTTCAATGCTGCAACAACCAGAAATTTCGAAATAACTTTAAAATACTTATACTAAAGAAAGATTCAAATCGCAAGATATATTTCTTTATACATAATAACTGTTATTATTCTGGCAGAGTTTTCATTGTTTTAAAAAATCAGTAGGAGATTGTTGAATATCAATGATTTTTAAAATAATAAAATAAAAATAAAAATTCAAAATTTTTAAAATTTCGAGATTTTCCCGCCAAAACGTCTTTTGAATTTTTTAAATTAAAAAGTGCGGTGTGTGTGCTTTGTCCCACATCGAAAATGAGAAGAAAACATTTGTGGTTTATATGTGGACTTGTGAAGAGTATTCTTACTTTGAGTTTTTGGAGGAGGTGATGCTCGGGTTACGTGTTAGCACTGGAATACATGCACGCGCGCGCTCGGGCACGGGCACAGGTGTGGGCGAGGGCGAGGGCGTGGGCAGTGAGGCAGTGTGGCTGTAGTGGCGCTAGATGGCGTATTTCGCACAAGCACATCGTGTCGCAGAGTGGTCGCTCCCTCGCGACCTTACACGAACCGTTGCGAGACGGTGCGATCGCGGTGCGATAGGTCTGGTCTGTGCCTGTGTGCAAAGGGGTCTGAAATGGTCTGAGTTTTATAGAAGACTGAGAACGGTTGGATCATAAATTCGAAACATTCAGTAGTTTCTGAAAACGACTCTCTACCTTGAAAGCCAAACAGTCCGAAAACAGACGGACCATGATGATCTAACGGTCAGATCCTTTGATCTGACGACTAGAAACGGCTAGAGTTAATGATCAACAGTCAGAAACGTAATCCAAACGTTCTGAACCATTGATAGCAGTCTAGCAACGATCCACTACCTGGTGCTTATATAAACTGGACCATTCTAGTCTGATTTCATCATCTCAACACATATCTCTCCCTTAAAGCAGATACAAAGCAAATATCCATCATAGAATACTTAGATCATCTCTACAGTCTAAGTCTGCCAAAAGAGATATGCTGCGTTAAAACTGTTCCACAGTGGATCTATCGTGATTGCTGCACGTTGGATCCTGATAAGGCCTGTCTTATCCTGTAAGCAATTCGCCTGTAACCCATCAGCAGTTGATAAGGGCACGAATCACACTTTAAGGACAACGTATTTCATACGTGATTCAGCCTAGTGAAATATTTTTATTTTTTCAATTTAATTTTATTTTTTCTGTGCTTATTCCCAACAACTCATTTGGCAGTACTAACGTTATCAAAATCTTCATGGTACCTTCAATATCCTGAGTCTTGATATTTCCTTACATGGTCGGCTGTCTCCAGTAATCGCTCTCCAGTAATTTTATGAATAGTTCACAACCATCTGGAAATAATCTAAATCCCTGAGCCGACCGTGGAAGTAACGTAAAGTAAAGACTACACTGCCCTTACGATAATAAGTTCGCATTATGTGATGTGAATGTTGTCAAGTCACTATTATACTTTTAACCATACATTCGATAGATACGAATTGGAAGGTTACGATTGCTCCATCAGCGTGATTCTAAAAGTTGATCCTCCATCCACAGTCTGTACCAGATATTTTTCATGTTCGTAACATGGATAAGTATCGTGTACCAGTCGTGTGGTTAGGATGAGTCACCAACATTTATAAAATGGTGGTGAACTACTTGTACAATGGTCCCCCTTACATAAGGGTAGAGCCGTAGAGCCGTAGAGCCTGTCGGCAACGGAAGCAGATTAAGTGCGGCCCCCGGCTTACCCTATACGGTGCACTCCTTACTGTGGGACCCATATTGATGCATTTATTCTATATCGACACCGTCCATCCGTCTTTTCAGATCATTATATAGAATTGATTTAAAAATTAAGAAGATCCAAATCTCAGGTGGATCATACCATAGGTAACAGTGGTGAGTGGCCATTTATAACTTGTAATGGGCCTCAAAAGTTTTGGATCAAGCTGAAATTTGTTTCTTCCCTTAATCCAGTTTTATTTTACCTTATTAACAGTTTTTATAGCAAATAAACATAAAGAAAACATTACTTTAGGCCCTAGGATTGTTTTTAATACTGTGACGTTCAATCTCGGTATTCTTGGCCTAAGATTTGGATCTTTTTGGGTTCATGCTAGAAAATTACTTGGAAAAGAGGATGGACGGTGTGGATATAGAATACATGCATCAAGGTTGGCTCCACAGTAAGTTCCGTACCGTCCCGGGTGAGGCCGGGGCTGCACCTGATCCGTTCCAGTCGGCCACGATAAAAGAAGTCAAAACTTAACGCGTGGCGTCAGAAGGCCGGTTCCCGTGTATCCTTTGGACGCGGTTTGGCCAGTGACGTTGCCACTACCCAGGTGTCTAGTGGTCGGTGCTATGTGGGCCCACCATGACCTATGTGTTTTATCCGCACCGTCCATCTATTTTTACACATCATTTTAATAATTCATCTCATAAAATAGGTAGATCAAAATCTCAGGTGGACCACACCATCGGAAAACAGTAGTAATTGTACGTCTACCATTAAAAACCTCCTAAGGCCCACTGTAATATTTATTTGACATCCAACATGTAGATTAGGTCATAAATACCTGGATGCAAAAAACAAATATCTGCTTAATCAAAAAATTTTTGTAGCCTCAATAAGTTTTTAATGGTGAGAGTTCAATCAACAATATGTGGCCCATTTGAGATTTTGATCTACCTCAGTATTGGGTATTGTCATAAAATTATCTGAAAAAATCGATGGACGGCATGGATGAGAAATATACATCATGTTGGGGTCCACAGAGCACCAACAACTAGCCATTGGCTAGTGGCATGGGATGGGAGTAGCCAATCCGGCTCCGTAGGTTTGCGGAAACGGATTTCATCTGCCCCCGCTGGACGGACTCAGGACAGGCAGAGACTATGTGGAGCCATCATAATGTATATGTTTTATCTACTCCGTCCATCCATTTTTTAGATCATTTTAGGGTAAAAGCCCAAAAAAGGATGTAAATCTAAGGCTCAAGTAGACCACACAGTAGGAATTAAACGCCACCATTAGAAACTTTTTGGGAGCCATGCAAATTTTGATAAAGCTGATATTTGTGTTTTCCAGGTCATTGTAACCTTATCAACAGATTGGATGGCAAATAAACATCATGTTGGTCCCTAGAAGGTTTCAAAGCTTCATTATCACGGCTGCTTCCTATGGTGTGGTCCACTTGAGCCTGGGATCTGCCTGATTTGTTGTCTCGTGCCCTAAAATGATTTGAAAAACTTGAATGGACAGCTTGGATAAAACCCGTACATCACGGTGGATCCCACATAGCCCCTGCCTGTACCAAGTCGGTCGAGGCGGCTTCAGCATGTAATCCGATTCCTTCCTTTGCAAAAGATCTTATGATGTAATACGGCCCACATCCGATCCGGGAACGGATTGGCTACTCCCCCTGCCACCAGCCCCGTGGCTGATGTGGTCGGTACCCTGTGGCCCCCACCATGATGTATGTGATTCATCCATTCCGTTCATTCATTTTTACATATCGTTTTAGATCTTGATACCCAAAATTATAGGAATATAAATCTCAGATGGACCACACTATAGGAAAACAATAGTAATTGGATATCCACCATTAAAATCCTTCAAAGGACCACTGTACTGTTTATTTGACATCCAATATGTTGATTAGGTCATACAGACCCAGATTAAGGGAAAAAACAAAGATCAGCTTGATTCAAAACTTTTATGGCCCCAAAAACAAAAAGTTTTTAACGGTTGAAATTCATTCGACACTGTTTCCTGTAAGGTGGTCCAGTTGAGACTCGGATATAACTCGGTTTTGTTCTCGTACTATAAAATAATCTAGAAAAATAGATGCATGGCATGGATGAAACACATACATCATGGTGGGGTCCATAGAGCACCGACCACCAGCCATTGGCTGGTGGCAAGGGGGAGTAGCCAATCCGTTTCCATCCGATCCGTCCATAATGGCCGACCCTTCTTTCACCCACGCGGATTGCGTACTGATTACGCTAACTCCATGGGTCCCACTGTAATGCATGTGTCATCATCCATGTCGTCCATCTGTTTAACCAGCTAATTACAGGGTATGAGCTCAAAATTGAAGCATATCCAAAGCTCAATAGGACCACTGTTACAAATATATTGATTTTAAATATATTTTAATAATAGATTATAATAGTATTTGAAAAAAAAAATTGTTTGAAAAAACACGTTTTTCAAGATTTTGAGGATAGTTCCACATGGGAAAGGGAAGAGAAGGAAAATTGGTTTAAATGAAAACAGTGGAGTATTATAATATTTACCTACGTAGTCCGTAGACTATGGACCTTGCGTGTTCTAGTGCGAAGCACTGGAACACCCGAGCTCGCGCTCGGGCTCGGGCACGAGCACGGGCTCGGACTCGGACTCGGTCTCGGTCTCGGTGCGAGGGCGTGGGCATGTGAGGCAGTGTGGCTGTAGAGGCGCTAGTGGCGCACTTTGCACTTCCCTGAGCGACTAGTGGCTAAGGCAGATGGTTGGTTGGACGAAAATCTAGTGGACTGAATGAGAGTCCCTCTGATTATATAGAGGCTGGAAAATAGAGCTGTTGCAGCAGATCTGTAACAGCTATGCAATAAGTGCAGGGTCCAGCTGAAACTTCTGCATGACTAGCCTAACAGCTAGAAAACGACTAGCTGCTGTCTCACAACAGTCAGCATGCAACAGCCTAATGGCCCATGCACAACAGTCAGAAAACGGCTATAAAACGTCTAGTTTTCTCCAACAGCTAGAAAACGGTCATGGGATTTAATTCCCTGGACCATAACCCCCAGCCATCTTAGCCTATAAAAGGAGAGCCTAGATGGGTTTCCAAACTATCTCACAAACCAATCTAGCACTACCATACGAATTGAAAAGAAAGCCCACTAATCCTCTCTTATACTCCAGTAATTCCAGCAACAAGACAGCAAGGGTTTAACCATTGCAAGAAGAACAGACCAACGGTGTGGTCTAGGACGGTTCAACAGAACCAGTGGCTGAAGACTTGACCAAAGCAGTGGTCTAAATCACAATTTTCTTCTTCTTTTCTTTCTTCCGGGATTTTTCTTTGTTGTATTTCTGCTAGAAATTGTGTAATTGAGTTCTAATAGGTGGGCCTTCGTGTTTGCTGAACACAGACCCACACCAGACTCGTCGTATCCTAGAAGCTATTTGCCTGTAACCTATCAGCTTTCTCAATTCAATTGAGTAGGGGCAAATAACGCTTTAAGGACAACGTTTTTTCAGACGTGCTTCAGCCTGTCCGTGATTTTTTCGGTTTCCATATTATACAGAAATTACATCAATCTGTATAAAATTCTCAACAATCTTAAAGCGTTATTTTGTAATGGAAGCCGACAGTGTTTCATCCATCAAGTTGATGAATCAGGACTTGATACGTCTTGATCGGTTCGATGGAACTAATTTTACGAGATGGACAAGACAAGCTAAAATTTCTCCTAACGGCGCTAAAGATCTACTATATATTAGATCCAAATTTACAAGCGCTACCTGAAGCAACCGACGACGACACACCTGAACAGGTGGCCGCCCGCACCAAACGAGCCGAAGACGAACTCTTGTGTCGAAGACACATTCTGAACGCACTCTCCGGCCGTCTCTACGATCTATACCAACAGACGTCATCAGCAAAGGAGATCTGGGCCGCTCTGGAGTTCAAATACAAGGCTAAAGAAGAAGGTACCAACAAGTTTCTCATCGCTAGGTATTTTGACTTCAACATGGTAGATAACAAACCGCTGCTACCCCAAATCCAAGAATTGCAGCTAATAGTAAACAAAATCAAAGCGATAAAGATAGATCTTCCTGAATCATTCCAAGTCGGGGCTATAATCGCCAAATTGTCACCGATGTGGAAAGACTATAGAAAGAAGTTGCTGCATAAAACTGAGGACTACACACTGGAACAAATCCAGAAACACCTCAGAATTGAGGAAGAATCCCGTAACCGCGACAGAAAGAATGATAACGGGAATACCTCGTCCAAAGTACATGCAGTAGAGAACTCTAGTAACAAACATCCCGAGAAGGACAATTCCCTGAAACCCAATAAAGGAAAATTCAAGAAAAATGCCCCAAAGAAGAACGGAAAGTTCAAAGGCCCATGCCATGTCTGTGGGAAAATCGGGCACTATGCTCGAGTATGCCGATATCGCAAGTCTAAACAAGAGGCAAGTGCAGTAGAAGAAGGCGATATAGTGGCCATGATCACTGAGGTGAATACCATCCAAGGCAAAGTTCCAGGATGGTGGTATGATACTGCCACTACAGTACATGTGTGCTACGACAAATCAACCTTCAAAACCTATGAGGAATTGACTGATGGTCAAGAAGTCCAAATAGGTAATGAAGTCCGATCGAAGGTCATCGACAAAGGAACTGTCGAACTGATATTCACCTCTGGGAAGAAAGTGATTTTGAATAATGTACTGCACGTCCTAGACATGAGGCGAAACTTAGTTTCTGGGGATCTTCTGGGAAAACCAGGGATAAGGGTGGTGTACGAGTCAGGTAAATTGATTCTGTCTAAGAATGAGAATTTTGTCAGAAAGGGATATGCTTGTAACGGGATGGTCTAGTTTTCTCTGAATGAAAGTAGCACTTCTGCGTATATGGTTGAATCCACTGGACTGTGGTATGATAGACTAGCCCATATAGGGTATAGTACTTTGAAGTTCATGGCTAAGAATGGTTTAATCTCATATACAGATAATGAAACCGAAAAATGTGAAGTGTGCATACGATCCAAAATGACGAAGAAACCTTTTCCAAGTGTTGAAAGATCGTCTCAAGTGTTGGATCTTGTGCTGTGAGTTAAACGGCATTCTTACTCGTGGAGGTAAACGGTACTTCATAACCTTTATAGATGATTGTTCTAGATATATGTATGTGTACCTATTAAAAAGCAAAGATGAAGCATTGAACATGTTTAAAGTATATAAAGCAGAAGTAGAGAATCAACTAAATAAGAAGATAAAAATTCTCCGTAGCGATAGAGGAGGAGAATACTTCTTAAATGAATTCGATAACTTCCGTGAACAACATGGATTGATACATCAATGTACTGCTCCATACACACGTCAACAAAACGGAATAGCTGAAAGGAAGAATAGGACATTAGTAGAAATGGTCAACTCAATGCTGATAAGAGTAAAGTTACCACTAAGTCTATGGGGTGAGGCACTGCTTGCAGCATGCCATATTCTAAATAGAATACCGTCTAAAAAGTATAAAATATCTCCATATGAAACATGGAGAGGTAGAAAACCTAACCTAGGATATCTAAAAGTGTGGGGGTATCTTGCATACTGCAGAACCCCTGACCCAAAAAGAACTAAGTTAGGACCTAAGTGCGCCTTCGTAGGGTATGCACAAAAATAGTAAAGCTTATAGACTTCTAGACATGGAGTCTAATACAATAATAGAATCAAGAGACGTTGAGTTCTTTGAGAACTCACTATCCTTGGAGTCTAAGGATAATGAAATCCAAACTCCTAATAGAGAACCAGATAGCACAGCTCCACAGATAGTGGAAGCTCCTATTGAACCTCGTAGGAGTCAAAGAACAAGAATAGAGAAGAGTCTAGGAGATGACTACATAGACTCACAACGCATCATTTTCCATCTTGTAGAAGCAGATAGAGAAAATGTTATAAGACAAATACCTATAGTGATGAATATAGAAGATGATCCTAAATCATATAAAGAGGCTATATCCTCTAGAGACTCAGCTTTCTGGAAAGAAGCTATAAACGATGAAATGGAATCCATACTATCAAATCAAACATGGGAACTAGTAAACTTACCTCCATATCTCCAGGTTCTAGACCCATAGGTTGCAAGTGGATATTTAGGAAGAAATATCACACTGATGGGACTATCCAAACCTTTAAAGCTCGACTAGTAGCTAAGAGTTTTAGACAAAAAGAAGGGATAGATTATTTTGACACATACTCACCTGTAGCTAGGATAACATCCATTAGGATATTATTTGCGCTAGCTTCCATACATCATCTTCACATCCATCAAATGGATGTAAAGACCGCTTTCCTGAATGGTGACCTCAATGAAGAGGTATACATGGAACAACCTGAAGGGTTCATTCTACCAGGAAATGAAAACAAAGTATGTAGATTAGTCAAATCATTGTATGGATTAAAACAAGCACCAAAACAATGGCATGAGAAGTTTGATTCCAAAATACTTTCTCATGGTTTCATGCATAATGTAGCTGACAAATGCATATATTCTAAAGTAGATGGTAGTTGTATCGTTATTATTTGTCTGTATGTTGATGACATGTTAATAATAAGTAATAAAATGGAAGGTGTAACTGAAACAAAGAGGTTTCTATCTTCAGTATTCAAAATGAAGGATCTTGGACAAGTTGATACCATCCTAGGTATCAAAGTTAAAAAACATTGTGGGGGTTATGCTTTGTGTCAATCTCATTATATTGAGAAGATACTAAACAAGTTTAACCATCTAAATATAAAAGAAGCAAAGACCCCATTTGATCCAAGTATCAAGCTAAAAGAAAATACTGGAAGAACCGTTGCACAATTAGAATATGCGAGTGCCATAGGGAGTCTTATGTATGCTATGCAATGCACTAGACCTGATATCGCATATGCTGTGAGTAAACTTAGTAGGTTTACTAGTAACCCCAGTACTGAACACTGGAATGCAATTAGTAGAGTCCTTGGTTACTTAAAAGCAACCAAAGACTTAGGACTATTTTATTCAGAGTTTCCGGCCGTATTGGAAGGATATACCGATGCGAGCTGGATATCGAGTGCAGGGGACAACAAGTCTACTACAGGTGGGTATTCACCCTAGGAGGTGCAGCTGTATCTTGGGGATCCAAGAAACAGACTTGCATAACGCACTCGACTATGGAGTCTGAATTCATAGCCCTGGCTGCAACAGGCAAAGAGGCTGAGTGGCTAAGGGATCTTCTATTAGAAATTCCTTTCTGTGTAAAGCCGATATCGGCTGTATCACTACATTGTGATAGTGAAGCCACATTAGCTAGAGCCTATAGCGGCACTTATAATGGTAAGTCTAGACATATTAGTCTTCGACATGATTATGTCAGACAATTGATTCGAGATGGAATAATTGTTATTTCCTATGTGAAATCAAGCAACAACCTGGCAGATCCTTTTACTAAACCTCTACCGAGAGAGGTAGTAAAGGCTACATCTAGAGGGATGGGGTTGAAACTCTTCAACCAAAGTTCCACCAGTGATGGTAACCCAACCTGAAGTTAGAAAATCTCTAATTTTGAGTTTAATGGGTAAAAACAAGTCACTGATATGTGGAAAGTTTTTCAGCACTAAATAATAAAACCTCATCCATAATAGATAAGTGCTGAGCGTTACGAAAGAGGGTTGAGTCTAAGAACTCTTAATGAAATCCAGTCTATAGGACAAGTGTCTTATAGTAACGAAGACACTGGAAGGATTTCACCTATATGAACGTAGAGATGGTGCCGTCTCTCATGAGAGTTAGGAGTTTTCTCTCGGGATCGTTCACGAATTAGGATAAGCACATGGCCATTAAATGTGCTGAGCAAGATTGTGGGAACTCTAACAAACACATAGCGAATATGTGTGTGGTTTCTCCAACTCTATTATCTAGGAATAACTGGTTCAAAGCTGCGGCTACCAGTAATTTCGATAGAGTTTTGAGATACTTACACTAAGGGAAGATTAAAATCGAAAGATATCTTTCTTTATGCATATAAGCTGATTATTCTGGCAGTATTGTTTAACCGAGAAAATATTTTTATAAAATCAAGTGGGGGATTGTTACAAATATATTGATTTTAAATATATTTTAATAATAGATTATAATAAAGTATTTGAAAAAAAAATTGTTTGAAAAAACACATTTTTCAAGGTTTTGGGAATAGTCCCACACGGGAAAGGGAAGAGAAGGAAAATTGGTTTAAATGAAAACAGTGGAGTATTATAATATTTACCTACGTAGTCCGTGGACTATGGACCTTGCGTGTTCCAGTGCGAAGCACTGGAACACCCGCGCGCGCGTTCGCGCTCCGGCTCGGGCTCGGACTCGGACTCGGACTCAGATTCGGACTCGGTCTCGGTCACGGTCACGGGCTCGGTGCGAGGGTGTGGGCATGTGAGGCAGTGTGGTTGTAGAGGCGCTAGTGGCGCACTTTGCACTTCGCACGTGCGCGGTACGACTAGTGGTTAAGACAGATGGTTGGCTGGACGAAAATCTAGTGGACTGAATGAGAGTCCCTCTGATTATATAGAGGCTAAAAAATAGAGTTGTTGCAGCAGATCTGTAACAGTTGTGCAATAAGTGCAGGGTCCAGCTGAAACTTCTACATGGCTAGCCCAACAGCTAGAAAATGGCTAGCTGCTGTCTCACAACAGTCAGCATGCAGCAGCCTAATGGCCCATGCACAACAGTTAGAAAACGGCTAGTTTTCTCCAGCAGCTAGAAAACGGTCATGGGATTTAATTCCCTGGACCATAACCCCCAGCCATCTTAGCCTATAAGGAGAGCTTGGATGGGTTTCCAAACCATCTCACAAACCAACAATCTAGCACTACCATACGAATTGAAAAAGCCCACTAATCCTCTCTTATACTCCAGTAATTCCAGCAACAAGACAGCAAGGGTTTAACCATTGAAGAAGAACAGACCAACGGTGTGGTCTAGAACGGTTCAACAGAACCAGTGGCTGAAGACTTGACCAAAGCAGTGGTCTAAATCACAATTTTCTTCTTCTTTTCTTTCTTATGGGATTTTTCTTTGTTGTATTTCTGCCAGAAATTATGTAATTGAGTTCCAATAGGTGGGCCTTTGTGTTTGCTGAACACAGACCCACACCAGGCTCGTTGTATCCTAGAAGTTATTTGTCTGTAACCTATCAGCTTACTCTATTCAATTGAGTAGGGGCAAATAACGCTTTAAGGACAACGTTTTTTCAGACGTGCTTCAGCCTGTCCTTAATTTTTTATTATCGTAATTTTTTCGGTTTCCATATTATACAGAAATTACATCAATTGTATAAAATTCTCAACAACCACACTACTGAAAAAGTGGGATAATAACATTCATAGTTAAAACCTTCCTAGGGCCAATGATATTTATTTGTTATCCAACCTATTCATGAGGTCACACAAACATGCATTAAGGGAAAACAAAAATATCATCTTGATCCATAACGTATGGACGGTGTGGATAATTCACATACATTACGATGGTCCCACGTAATTTACTCAATACGCTATAACTTACCGAGTTATTCGGTATCCCAGATTCACCCGGTTTGCCAAAATGATTAGCTGGATCAGTTTATTAAAAAAATAATAATAATAATAAAATAATGTGGGTAGGTCCCACTACAGGAGCAGTTGTCATGCGGACAGCCACCTTCCAAAATTTCCAAATCGTTTCCGGGGGGCCTAACAGGTTTTTAATATGCTATCCAATGCATTCAGAAGGTGGGCCACGCCAGGATGAATGGTCTTCCAAAACCAGGCTATTCCAACATTCAGTTAGGTCACAGCTACTATCTTTTCAGAAATACCACTCCAGATAATTTTAGATGTACTGGGTATGATTTTACATGCATAGACCACCTGAGCTTTTAATTGGACTGAATTTTGAAAATCTAGTAGAAAGTGAATGGAATCACGTAATGGACGGATTGGATGTCATTTAGACACCACGGTGGGTCCCACACACCACTTTGTATATAAGCTTATTATACAGCGGCTGCAGCGGAACCGAACTCGTCAGGCAGATGCCTAATCCGACAACTACGAAAGGGAGCGGATTATGTGCGGCCCCGGCCTCACCTGCGTGGAAGCGGTTTGCGTCCCGCCCCCGCCCGTCTCTAGCCACGAACGGGCAGTTATGTGGGCGGGCACACCGTAATGTATCGTTTTATCCACGCCGTCCATCCATGCTCTCGGATCATTTTAAGGTATAAGAACAAAAATGTGGCAGATCCAATGCTCAAGTAGACCACACCATATCTGACTATTGCATTATGGGGAACGGATTGGCTACTCCCCCTGACACCAGCCAATGGCTGATGGTCGGTGCTATGTGGGCCACACCATGATGTATGTGTTTAATCCATGCCATCTATCTGTTTTTACAGATCATTTTACGGCATATGTCGAAAACTAAGGTATATACAAATCTCAATTGGACCACATTGCAGGAAACAGTGTTGAATGAGGGTTGACCATTAAAAACATTTTGGGGACCATAAAAGTTTTGGATCAAGCTGATATTTGTTTTTTATTTTCATCTGGGCCTGTATGACCTAATCAACAGATTGGATGTCAAATAAACAGTTTAGTGGGCCACAGGAGGATTTTAATGGTTGATATCCAATAACTATTGTTTTCATGTGGTATGGTCCACCTTAGATTTATATCCCTCTCAATTTTGAGATCAAGCAATAAAATGATCTTTAAAAATGGATGAATAGAATGGATTAAACATATACATCATGGTGGGGCCCACAGAGCACCGAACATCAGCCACGGAGCTGGTGTCAGGGGGAGTAGCCCATCCGTTTCCTGCATCATGCAACTTGCATCTGTGCATTTAGTACAACCAAGCTTATTATTTGGTCTGGTAAACTTGAGCGTTGGATCTATCTAATTTTTTGTGCACAGACCTTAAAATGATCTGAGATGAGAGATGGACAGCGTGGACAAACCGATACATCACAGTGGGCCCGCCCACAGAACTGCCCTTTCGTAGCTAGAGAGGGGCGGGGTACGACGCAATCCGAGTCCCACCTGCGTACCTTCTTACGTCAGCACCCACGCGCACCTTTACACACGTGGCATAGATTTTTAACGGTGCATGTGATGCGGCACATTTGAAACCACGTACACCACTTTCAAAACTTTGGTGGGCCATGACAAAAGAAACAGTTTCCTTGATTTGAGTTTCTTTTTCTAAGTCCACTAGAGTTTTGGATCACGCTGAAAACTAAGGCCCTGTTTGTTAAAACTGAAGTCTAAAGACTGAAATCTAAAGCGTGTGTCTGAAATCTGAAGTAAAAAAGTTTGATTGATAATCATGGCTGAAGTTTAAAAATTAATTTATGAATCTTAAACAAACAGTTTGTTAATAAACATGTTAAATGTCTGAAAAATATTAATTTTATACATTTGCTCCTATCTCTCATTTGGAAATGTTTTACATTATAAAGAAATTATTTTTTATTAAATGAAAATAAAATCATTATATTTAATTTAAATAAACTAAAATACTTAATAAAAAACTAAAATATCATCGTAAGGCCCTCAGTTCCTCTTAGTGGGAAGATTGTCGCTATGTGTGTTGTATAGAATTGAACACCAGTGGCAACAAAACCTTCAAATAAGGCGGCCACTTTATATTTATATGCTATCCAAATTGTTTATAAGGTCATTCCAATTAGATGAAGTGAAAACATATTGATCCAAAACTTTTGTGGCCTATCTAAGTTTATTTTTCATCCAATATGTTCATAAGGTCACGAATACCTGTATGCAGTGGGAAAAAAAGGATCATATTGATCCAAAACTTCCGTGACCCTAAAAAGGGTTTCAATGGTAGACGTTCAATCCCTCACTGCCTTTTGCAACTTATTTTTCGTCTCAAGCTTTAATAAGAGCTCGCCAAATGGATGCATGGTTTGGATATAACACATATATCATGATGGGACTCACAGAACTTGCTGACATGAATACAACAACTATATAGCGTGTGAGGTACACCAACCGATCCGCATCTTACTTGTGAGGTACACCAACCGATCCACATCCTGCTTAGATTTAGGACTGTAGACCCCACCTTTTATCCAGCTGTTTTTACGAAACAATACAAACTTTGTTTTGCAACTTAGACATGCGCGTACGGACAGCGAATTCGAAGACGAAAATACCCCTCCCTTTTGAAGATGAGCGATGACGCTCCTCCAGCCAAGAGTTGTATGAACGGCTCAAAAGAGATCAAAGTTACATGGCCCCACAACTATGTATTTATTATATCCACAACGTTCATCCATATTTAGAGATCATTTCGAAGTATTATCCCAAAAAAAAAAAAATATCATATCCAAAGATCAAATGGACCACACCACAAAGAGCAGCGGGAAAACTGATTTTCACCGTTAAAAATTTTGTAGGGCCCACCACTTGATAGTTAGATCTGTCTTATTTTACGTCTCAAGTTTAATATGAGCTCGCCAAATCGATGGACGGTTTGGATATAACACAGACCTCATGATGGGACCCACAAAAGGTGGTGGGATTACAACAACAAAAAATATATATATATAAAAAAAAGAATCTATAGCTACGGATTATAACCGTAGCCCTTGCCGTAGCCCAGCTTTTTCAATATGTATCGAAGGTCTTTCGATATATCGAAAAAGGTCCCGAACAGTCCGGCGAGTTTGCCTATGGCTACGGATTATAACCGTAGCCATACCTGTAGTCCGTTGCAGTTTGTGCATTTTTTAAATTTTTTTTTTTTTTTTTTACAGGGAAAACTTTATTCTACCTACAATATTCTCTAATACATATTTATATAAATATGTATATATAAGCATATAATTTATTTATTTTTCATTTCTTTCTTTATTCATTTAACAAGAATATCTTCTAAACCAAAATTAGTTACTTGACGTACCCTATATGATAGACGTTCAATTCCCCACTTCCTTTCACAGTGTGGTCCACTTGATAGCTAGATCTGTCTTATTTTTCATCTCAAGCCTTAATACGAGTTCCCTGAATAGATGGACGGTTTGGATATAACACATACCTCATAATGGGACCCACGAAAGCAATGTAATAAAAAAAAAAAATGGCGGGGGGGAAAGATGGAAAAGAAGCAGGAAAGGGAAGAAAATTGGAGCGGAAGCATGAAAATTGGCGAGGGAAACTAGAAAATCGGCGGGGCAAGCATGAAAATCGGGGGGGAGGAAACTAGAAAATCAGCGGGGGGAGAAGAAACTAGAAAATCGGCGGGGGAAACTAGAAATTGACGGGGCAAACTAGAAAATCAGCGGGGGAAAGCTTTAAAATCGGCGGGGGTGAAGCTAGAAAATCGGCGAGGGAACTAAAAAATCAGCGGGGAAACTTTAAAATCGGCAGGGGAACTAGAAAATCACGGGGGAGACTAGAAAATCGACGGGGCAAGCATGAAAATTATCGGGGGAAACTAGAAAATAGGCGGGGGAAATTAGAAAATCAGCTGGGGAAGCTTTAAAATCGGCGGGGGAAACTAGAAAATTGGCGAGGAAAACTAGAAAATCAGCGGTGGAAACTTTAAAATTGGCGGGGGAAACTAGAAAATTGGCGGGGCAAGCATGAAAACCCTAACCCAACCCAAGGTTCCTATACCTAAACCTTGACCCAACCCAACCCAATCTTGGGTTGGGAATTCTCAACCCAAGCCCAACCAAGAGGGCTCGACGGGTTGATTGGGTTGGTCGGGTATATATGTGCTAATATTTTCGTTAGTTTATTACATTAGTTTATTATATTTCAATATAGGACTTATTTTTGTATCTATGATTTTATTAATTATATACGTGATTATTCATCATAAAGAACTTCATTTTTTTTTTCTTTAAAAAACCAAGCTAAAATATAGGACGACTACTTTAAAAAGTCATGTAGCATAGCACGTAATCTATTTGGGAGAGAGAAATCCGACATATCTTGTTAGCTTGAGTCCTTGGAAATGACGTGGACAAATGAGACCCGACATTGATATATCGATGCCTGATATTGTCGATAGATCGACATATGGTCGATAATATCGAATTAAGTCCTCATTTGTCCAGCGACTAAACCAAAAAATTCCATGTAACGTCGATATATCGACAATATGTCGATATATCGATGCCTGATATTGTCAATAGATCGACATATGGTCGATAATATCGAATTAAGTCCTCATTTGTCCAGCGACTAAACCAAAAAACTCCATGTAACATCGATATATCGACAATATGTCGATATATCGATGCCTGATATTGTTGATAGATCGACATATGGTCAATAATATCAAATTAAGTCCTCATTTGTCCAGCGACTAAACCAAAAAATTTCATGTAACGTCGATATATCGACAATATGTCGATATATCGATGCTTGATTTTGTCGATAGATTGACATATGGTCGATAATATCAAATTAAGTCCTCATTTGTCCAGTGACTAAACCAAAAAATTTCATGTAACGTAGATATATCGACATTATGTCGATATATCAATGCTTGATTTTGTCGATATATCGACGTATGGTCGATAATATCGAATTAAGTCCTCATTTATCCAGCGACTAAACCAAAAAATTCCATGTAACATCGATATATCGACAATATGTCGATATATCGATGCTTGATTTTGTCGATATATCGACATATGGTCGATAATATCAAATTAATTTTGTTGATGCATGTTGTCACTGCGATATATTGAAGCTACAATAAGGGTACGGTTATAATCCGTAGTTATAGGGTCCCACTGACCCCAACTCACTTGTTCCTTATTTTATTTTATTTTTTTATACAGGGAGAACTTTTTCTCCCTTACATTTTTCTCTAATATGTAATTATGTAAATATGTATATATAAGTATATAAAAATATTTTCTTATCTTTTAATTCATTTTTTTGTCTATGTATTTAACAAGCATATCTCCTAAATTAGAATGATTTTTTTTTTATTTATTTATTACACATGCACACACACCCCCAGGTTTTCAATATGGTGAGTATTTGTAGTTTCTTTCGTTCTATTTTTAAATTTTTTTTGATTTTAAAAAAATAAAATGGTGAGATATTGTTTCAAACAATAGAAAGAGACAGACACCAGTCAGCACCGAAAGCAAGAGATGTTCTCCGTGATTAACGCATTTCAGGAGTGGTCCGAATTCGCTGTTTTTCTAGTTTCTCCCGCTGTTTTTCATGTTTCCCCCTCTGTTTTTCTAGTTTTCTCCGTTGTTTTTCATGTTTCTCCTGCTGTTTTTCTAGTTTCCCCACTGTTTTTCATATTTCCCCCGCTGTTTTTCTAATTTCCCTCATTGTTTTTCATATTTGCCCCGTTGTTTTTCATGTTTCCTCCACCATTTTTCTAATTTCCCCCACTTTATATATATTATATATATTATATATATATATATATATATATATATATATTATAATATATATTCACACATTCATTCCATTTTCACGTATAGTTTTAGAGTATAAGCCTAAAATAAAGCATATCCAGATCTCGGGTGGACCACACTATCAGAAAAGGTAGTGAATAACCATTAAAATCTACTTCACGACCACAAAAGTATTTAATCAAGCTTACGTCAGTTTTTTATTTTTTATTTTCATTTGCCAAGGCCCGTGTTATCTTATCAATTGGATGACAAATAAACGTTACGGTGGGCCATACAAGTTTTTAATGGTGAGCTTTCACTAACGATTGTTTCCGATGTAGTCCAGCTGAGATTTGGATCTGATTTTTTTTTTTTTCTAATTTTTTTTTTAAAATCATGCCCTAAATTAAATAATTTTAAAAACGGATGAACAGCGTGGATAGATAGTACATAGGTCAAGGTTGGCCCAACGGTCAGGACCGTACGGTGTGGATGAGGCCAGGCGGCACCTAATCCGCTCTTGCTACGAAATCCTCTGTCACACCAACGATACATGACGCGGTGCCGGACAGGCTTATCACTCACTCGCCAGATCTGTTGCAACCAACTCTTCTGGTCTTACCTTCAAGTTTATCACAGCATCACCCGAGATTTTTAGTTATTACAGTGGGACCCAAGGGTCAGTTTGGCAGTGGATTAGAAGGATTAGGTGGGGATGGGATCATCTGGTATTGTGCCAATCCACTCCTTGTTTGGGAGGAATGGAAATGCTTGGAATTACTTGAATGGAATTGCATTGGGTCGGGTGCTAATTTCACTCAATGTTTGGAAAGTTGTGTAGCCCCAACATGATGTGTGGGCTATATCCATACTGTTCACCCATTTATCGAGATTATTTTAGAGCGTGGGCCAAAAAATCAGGTAAATCTAATGCTCAAGGGACTCTACCATAGAAATCAATAGGGATTGATACTTACCGTTGAAAACTTCTTTGGTGCTACATAAGTATTGGATCTATCTGATTTTAGGCCCATGCCATAAAATGAGGGTTACGAAACAAATGAACAATTTAGATATAACACATGTATTATTCTAAGTAATTTCAAATGATGGTGGGTATATTCATTCAATGTACCCCCGTTTATCAACAAAGTAGGGCATTAATTTAATCCCATGGTAATAGGGGAAACCCCTGCCATGGGTAATAATTATGTTTTTTGAATCCCATCCCCACCTAATCCCTTCTAATCCACTCCCAAACTGACCCCAAAAGTATTCTAGAAGTGGGAATTTTGGGCCCTTCTAGATGGCCCATGCTAAAATATCTCCCTGATTATGACGTGCTAACCACTATTAATCTTTAGACTTTTCTTTTCGGTTGGATGTGGACCTCTTTGTGTATCTTTTTTAAGAAGAGTTATGATTACTCCATTGAGAATAATTTTGGGTAGGGTCCATCCATAGTGTGATGCAACAAACCAACGGTCTGGATTACCGTTCCATGTGCCCTTTTTCCCAGATCCAAAAACCAGAGTACAATGTGAGGTAATACCTCGGTCTCATAACCATAACTATCCATATCTGCTGGTATTCAACGCCTAGTCGCCTAGACTGCATGGACATTATCGGAGACCCAAACCGACCATCTAAGTAGCCGCCACCGTGAAAATTTCTTTTCACCTCCCGTAAAACTAACGGTTAGGATGAAAGCTCCACAATTCAACAACTTTATGCGGACGGTCAAGATCTCTGATCAACTATATTTGGCCAACTATGATGTAGGCCCACCTGGATTGGATATCTGGATCAACACATGGTGAGATAGAAGAGAAAAGCAACAAGTGTCGGTAAAGGGGCGCGCGCGGTCAGTGATCAATGGCCATGGGAGGAAAAATCGAACTGGGCCCACAGTCGACCGGCACAGATCAATGGATTTTTTTAAATTAGTGTAATTTATGAAGTGAGGCCATTCTACGTTGGTCCCAACGGATGGATGGCTCGAAGATTCAGTCGTCAATCGTCATCTAAACGAAATAAATAACAAAAAGGAGAATAAAATCAGCTGTGATGGATATTGAGAGTAAGCAATTTGAAAATTTCAAACTACAATCGGAGATTCTGAAGTTTCAAGAATAATTTATTGTGTGATTAATTTATGTTATTTATGAAAAAGACATATACGGCCTCGGATTCATAACGGGACTGAGCGGCTTCGGTGGATCCGGGGATCCTGACTGTGGGCCCACTTTGATGTCTATGACTTACATCCACGCCGCCCATCCGTTCGCAGATCCAAATCTTAGGTGGACCGCACTATAAGAAACAGTGGTGATTGAATACCCACCATTAAAAGCTTCTTGGGGGTCACCGGATTGTTTATTTTCCATCCAAACTGTTGATATGGTCACAAAGACCTGGATGAAGGGACCATACAAATATCAGCCCGATCCAAAACTTTTATGGCCCACAATAAGTTTTTAATGGTATCCTGTGGTATGGTCCACCTGATATTTGGATCTGCTTCATTTGTGGGATCATAATCTTTTTATCAAAACTGATGGACGGAGTGGATGTACTGCACATATATCTAAATGGGGATCCACTGAAGCTGCACCATTCATAACAGGGCCAGGATACCGCGCGAACTTTTCAACCTTTAGTCAACTGCGTCGTACCACTGCATACGGTGCCATTGAAGAAAACTTCATTTTTAGATTATTTTTTTTCAAGCGAATTGGCTGTTTTATTGGACTATTTTGTTCCAAAATACTAAGATCATAAGAAATTCCTAATATAGGTCTGTAAGATGCGTGGACCATCCCATCATCGATTCGACCCGTCCATGTGCTTCCAGAATTGGCTGTTTTTTTTTTTTTTTTTTCAAGCGAATTGGCTGTTTTATTGGACTATTTTGTTCCAGAAATACTACGATCATAAAAAATTCCTAATATAGGTCTGTAAGATGCGTGGACCATCCAATCATCGATTCGACCCGTCCATGTGCTTCCACGCCATCTTTTTACGCCATCGCATTGATTGAAGGTAACAATCACATAGATTGAATGTTCCCCACCTATATTGTTCAGATAATTTAAGTTATAATAAAGACCCATGGTCAAAATAGATAACCCATACCACAACTTCCATTGTTATGCAGCTTTCCAGAGTCACCTGACACAAAGGTCTTAACCATCCCATCCGTAGCTTGGAAACCAACATTATGATAACCGAAAGGGCCACCGTTCAGATGGTTAGAATCATCGGATAGATTTCATTTTGACATGGTAGCTCATGAACCTTTGATGAACTAGATGAAGGGATGAGATCAGTGATTCCGATTGTCCAGTTGTTCAAGACAACACATTGGCACCATAAAATGTACAAACACGCTCTTTAAGATCATTTCCAATCAATTAAATAAAATATCATTCCAATGCATTCCTCGAAAATGAAAAAACATTCATCGCAATTGGTAAAATGACAAAAATGCCCTTATAATTATTATTATTTAAGCTGCTAGATGGAGGTGTACGCCAACGGAGCTAGCTCCACTAGCTCGCTCGACTTGGCTAAAAAAAAAAACTTGATTAGACTCAATTTGAAATTGAGTTTGAGCGGTCGAGCTGATTTTTTGAGCTAAAAAATGAGTTCGAGCTGCCTAGCTTGACTTGACTCGGATCGAACCTAGCTTGAATCGAACTCAGATCAAACTAGTTCGGTGACTCGGTTACTTTGATATTGATGTTGCTCACCAAGTGTTTGATGAAATGTCTTAACGAAATCTGGCCGGTGGCAAAGAAGGTATGTATATGAAACTAATACCATTTTTTTCTTAATTTTTATGTTGTTTAGAAGGTGTTTGATAAAAAACTTGTAAAACTATTGTTGCTGTCTTAAATACTGTGAGATTTTGAAGGTGCAATCCAAGTATTTGTGAAAATGCTACACAGGCGAACTCGGGTTAATCTTGGCTCGAACTCGGCTTGAATTGGCGTGAGTTATTGATCGAACCCGGGTTAATCTTGGCTCGAACTCGGCTCGAACTGGCGTGAGTTATTGATCGAACCGAGCCGAATTGGCCAGTCAAGCTCAAGGACCGAGCTAAGCTGAGTTCAAGCTAAGGTCGGCTAGTGGCCGAGCCGAGTCAAGCTGAGGCCAACTCGACTCGGTTCAACTCGATGTACACCCCTACTGTTAGATTTAGAATCACCTCTTGCGTATGACATTCAGCTCAAGATCTATGTACACCACTCACAACCCTTAGTATTTATATTTTTAGCCTAAAGGATTATTCGATTGGCCTTAATACCGGTTTAAAGGTGCATCATGAACGGATGAACCTTTTGAACGAGTTGGATGTGATAGACACTACATGTCAGCCCATGATGCTTAATCATTTCACTCACGTAACAACACCTACATTGTTTGGTAAAATCTTGGGTAAGCTTTCAAAAAATTTCACAAGTTTATCCTGTCTCTTGGCACCCCTTGGGTGGGACGCGGATTAACTACTGACACCTTCAGTAGCTATCTCCCTATGAAAATGACGTCACCAAGTTCTATACACCCATCTTGTTGTATGTGTTGAATCCAAGGTCGATGAAAGCAGATTGGCTAGTGTACTTCACACCAGCTATATAGCAGCTTTATTGAAGTCAGCAAGTTCTGTGAATTTGATCACGAGGTATGTGTTATATTAAAACCGTACATCCATTTGGCAAGCTTGTCTTAAGGCTCGAGACAAAAAATAAGACAGATATAACCATCAAGTGGACCACACTACAAAAAGCCGTGGGAGATTGAACGTCTACCATTTAAACCCTTTTTGGAGTTATAGAAGTTTTGGATCAATATGAAATTTGTTTTTCCTCTTCATCCATGTCATTGTGACCTTATAAACAAATTGTATGGAAAATAAATGTTATGGTGGGCCCTACAAATTTTTTAATGGTGAAAATCATTATCTCCGCTGCTATTTATGGTGTCGTCTAGATGATCTTTGGATATGATTCATTTTTGGATAATGATATGAAATGATCTTTAAAAATAGATAAACCGTGTAGATATAATAAATACATAACTGTGGAGCCCATGTAACTTTGATCTTAGTACAACTCGAAGCTCCAGGAGCATCGGTGCTCGTCTCCGCATGACACGTACCTACAACAACTATATAGCTGGTGTGTGGAACACCAGCCAATCCGCTTCCAAAGTAGATACAAAGTTCAAGTGAGCCATTATAGTTGTAACGCCCTGAAAATTGGGGGTCGTGCATATACTCGACTCCCAAGTTTTCGGGTATCACTTATGATTAATTTTTATAGTTTTATGATTAATCAGATTTAAATACGCAGTATGGAATTACTTGAAACATGAATCACAATTCACAACTAGTCTATTGTAATGAAAAATGTTAAATGTTTACAAGTCTAAAAATACAACTATGGGTCGCACATGGCATCATCCAACAAAATCTCAAAAGGATAACAAGTCCAAAATAAATAGAGTCGAGCCCTCTGCTCAGCGATCTGATCCCGCCTCTCCAGCTGGCGGGAAACCGTCCATCAACTGGAAGTAGGACAGACTCGACCTCCTCCTCGAAACTCGCCTCACCAAGCTCCTCAAGCCCTGAGTCACCTGCATCTATGAACGGGTCTGGTTGGTGTTTTAAAACACCATCCCAGAGTGGGAGTGAGTGATCAACTCAGTTGAATGGAGAAGTACCTGAGAAGGTGTGGACTGGACAGGATCCATTGTATAGTCATCTCAGGGTGTTTGGATGCAGGGCATCCGTTCACGTACCAAAGGATGAGAGGTCCAAGCTCGATATGAAAATCAGGTAGTTTGTGTTCTTAGGGTACGGTGATGAAAAATTCGGTTACAGATTGTGGGATCCGACCGAGAGGAAGCTCGTCAGAAGCAGAGATGTCGTTTTCTTTGAAGATCAGTGTATAGAAGACATTGGTAAGCCAGATAAGAACCAGCCTAGTTTAGGTGAGCTAGAGGACATGGATCCAGTTATTCCTCCTGTGGTGCCTGATGACGGGGGAGTACAATAAGGTGTAGAGGACGAGAGAGTTCTTTCAGAAGATGGACCACGGGAGCTGCCCCCACTTGATCCACCTGTTGAGCCACAGGTGAGGAGATCATCTAGGGATAGACAGTCGTCCAAGAGGTACTCGCCACATGAGTACATTATGCTAAGCGATGGGGGAGAGCAAGAAGATTATTCTCAGGCCCTAGCCGACGAGCATAAGGAGGAGTGGTTGAAAGTTATGCAAGAGGAGATGAAATCCTTGCATAAGAACCACACTTATGACATGGTGAAACTGCCTAAGGCAAGAAAGCTCTGAGCAACAATGGGGGTGTTCAGAAAAGAAGATGAGCAGAAGAATTCACAAACGAGGTTCAAGGCTAGACTTGTGGTGAAAGGGTTTGGTCAGAGGAAAGGCATAGACTTCGAAGAGATATTCTCACCAGTGGTGAAGATGACATCCATACGGGTGTTGCTTGGGTTGGCGGCTAGCATGGATCTGGAGATAGAGCAATTAGATGTTAAAATTGCATTTCTCCATGGTGACCTGGAAGAAGAGATGTACATGCACCAACAGAGGGGTTCGAAGTCAAGGGCGAAGAGCATATGGTGTGTAGGCTGAGGAAGAGCTTGTACGGGCTGAAACAAGCTCCACGGTAATGGTACAAGAAGTTTGACTCGTTCATGTTACAGCATGGGTATGACAGAACGGAGTCGGACCATTGTGTGTTCACGCGAGAGTTCTCGGATGGTGATTTCTTAGTTCTGCTCTTATACGTTGATGACATGCTCATCATGGAAAAAGACATCAAGAAGATCGACAGACTAAAATAGGAGTTGGGCAAGTCTTTTGCGATGAAAGACTTGGGCCCGGCTAGATAGATCCTAGGAATGGAGATAACCCGTGATAGAAGCAGCAGGAAGCTTTGACTGTCACAAGAGTGGTATATTGAGAAAGTCCTAGAGCGGTTCAATATGAATGCAGCGAAGCCGGTCAGTACTCCACTAGATGGTCACTTCAAATTGAGCGACAGGTGTTTGCTTGCCTCCAAGTGCAGAGGTTCGTAAGTAGTATCCCGTGAATACAGGGTCGATCCCACAAGGAGATGAATTGTGAGAAGAAAAAAATCAAACGTAAAATAAACTAAGTAATAAAAAATTAATCTGATGATTTGATTTTGGGATTTTTGAATGGATGTAATTCAATTGAATAAAATAACACCCAAGCTTCAAAGTTCCAAACATACGTTAATGTTCCAAAATCATGATGACTTGGATAACACAACTAGGATCTGAGCACTATGGTCAGCCTAGTCGGAAAATAAAACAGTTTAAATATTTTAATAAATGATTATAAAATATTAGAAAAGTATGGATTTGCACCATTGACATATATTCTCAAGCGTCAGTGATTTTAAGTATTCAAATCTATAGGATAATGAATATCAAAGAAATATAACAGGTTGAGAACCTCTCCTATCTAGGAAATCTGATTGATCTAGGGTAAGTCTATCTATCAATGTGGATATCATATAATGGAAACATATGATCTTACAGAGGATAAAAAACAACAACCTAAATAATGGATAACATGCATACACTATTCTTCTCATCATTAAAATAATCAATCATCATAATATAAAGAAACATTAAACCTATGGCTTCCCTTCTAGCTTAGGCTAGAAGAAACTTAGAAAAATATAATTAAATTGCAGGAAATAAAAAAAAAGAATAAAAATAAAGAAAGAAAATGCAAATAGAAAAGATCTTTAAAAAAAATAACTTACAAAGCTTTAATAAAACTAAGAACTCTTTAAAAATCCTAAAATTTGCTTTGGGATGCCTTGAATAATGTTTAAGAATGCCCAAGAACCCCTATTTATAAGTAGAGAACTCTAATTTCGTATAAAGGTTAAAAACCCTAGAATTCGCCTCAAACATAACGTATTTTTCAAAATAGACTTCTCGCGTGCATAGTTCGTGTTTAAAACAGACTTCCTGCTGTGCAGTTTTCCAAAATAAACTTCCAGCTTCATAATACACTTTTCAAGACGATTCAGAGATTCTTCACTTCAAATCTTCGATTATTCTTTTCATTCTTCTTGGTTTTCTTGGATCTTTGGTAATGTGAATTCTTCAATCTTCGTCTCCTAAGATCAATCCCTTGCTTTGGTAATTCTTGAGCATCAAAATCATGCTTTTAACACCATTTTTCAATCTAAGCACTTAAATTCACCTTGCAACACATACATGAGTAAAATAGAATATTAAGCGGATTCATATTCACAAAACCAAGATATAAATGGAGAAAATTATACAATATTTGAGTCTCAACAACAGGCAGTGTCCCAAGACGAAGGCAGAGGTGGAAGAGATGCAGAAGATACCCTACGCGTCAGCGTAGGAAGTTGATGTATGCTATGGTGTGTACACGCCCAGACATAGCATATGTGGTTGGGTTGTCAGCCGGTATCTTACCAATCCTGGCAAAGAACGAACTTGGGCAACGGTGAAATGGATACTGCGGTATTAAGAGGCTCATCACAGGTTGAGCTTATGCTATGGTGACGGTAAACCTGGTTTAGAGGGTTACACAGATGCAGATATGGCAGGCGACATAGACTCCAGGAAGTCTACATCGGGGTTCATATTCACGTTTGTAGGGGAGCGGTTTCTTGGTAGAGCAAGCTACAGAAAGTCGTAACATTGTCGACGACAGAGGCTGAGTACATTGCAGTCACAGAGGCATTTAAAGAGATGCTTTGGATGAAGAGGTTCCTACAAGAACTTAGCCTGAAGCAGGAGGAGCACATGGTCTATTGCGATAGTCAAAGTGTTGTACACTTGAGCAAGAATCCAAGTCAGCATTCCAAGTCAAAGCACATAGAGATTCGGTATCACTAGATCAGGGATACTTTGGAACAGAAGTGTTACAACTTGAGAAGATCCACATGGACGATAATGGGTCAGACATGATTACCAAGGCTTTGTTCAAGGGCAAGTTTGAGGTTTGTAGAAATCGGGCTGGCTTGAAGAAGGTAGATTCCTCCTGAGTCGAAAAGGAAGAGATTTGATGGAGATTTTTTTCCTGATTGTTGGTATCGATGAAATCGAACAGGTTTCGATATCATCGATAATTGCAGAATTTTTCACTGCTGGTTGCTGGACTGTTTTTTGTCCGGTCGATATGATCAAGAGACTTTCAGATCATATCGAGGCTGTCATCGAGAGTGGCTCGATGACATCGATAATTGTTGGAATTTCCACCCCTGGTCGCTGGACAGTTTTTGTCCCGTCTCGATATGATCAAGGGACATTCAGATGATATCGACGCTGTCATCGAGAGACCTTTGATATGATCGACGAGTTCCGCAGATGCGATTGCGGAAACGCATATTTTGTGGATTTTGTTTCCTATTTGGGTTACACCTCTTTATATTCTTATATATATGGGTGTATCCGGGATTGGGGTGTATTCCAGGGCATTCTAAGTTTCCTAAAGGTTTTCTAGGAGGGCTTAGGGCTATCAAAAGGTGTGAGAGAGAGAGAGAGAGAGAGAAAGAGAGAGAGGAAGCTTGTGGAAGGGAGGCTATGCTCGTAGAGGGGATCTACCATATCTCAGCGCTTCTACGTCTCGTGATCGGTGAGATCTCTCAATTTTCTCTTGTTTCTCTTATTATTTATCCACTCCTGCGTGAGTGAAGAAGGTTTGATCCAAGCGGTGTGTGCTTGTGATCGGTTGTAATGTTCTGCTTTATAGTGGATTGTTGATCTGGACGAGGTCCCGTGGTTTTTACCTCTTTGAGGGTTTTCCACGTAAAAATCCCTAGTGTGATGTGGTTTATGCTTTGATTGTTTTTCATTGCATTATTGTTCCATAATTCTGGTTTGTTTCGAGGGGCTAGATCCTAAGGTTTTGTGCAAGGCCCCCAATAGGTAGATGGTTCATGAAAAGCGCATGCTGGTAGATGTACACTTCATGAACTGTGAGGACACTATCACAATTTCTTTTTCCTTTCTTTCGAGGAGGCTATCTATTTGATGCTTTGTGATCAATGCTGTCGATCGTTGATTCCCACATAAAAAGGACGTGGAATGCACAATCTCCACCATCACACTGGTGGGGCACAAGGGAAAGCCACTTGGGTTGACCTTGCTAACAAAGATGACCTAATTAAGAAAAATTAAAGATTTTAAAAGAAGATGAATACTAATATACAACACTAGTCACAATTTTTTATTTAGCTCCCATGTGGAACACATGGAAAACAAGTGCGAAGATAAGGATTCTTGACCATTGCCAAGTATACTGTTTTTTTTTTTTTTTTTTTTAGTTTAATAAATCATATCATCTTATTCATTAATGGTTTATTTATTATTTATTATTATTGTATATATATGAAAAGAATTTGATTAAAACAATTTAATCGAAAATTGTTTCGAATTCTCTACATCCTTAAGAAATGAAGTAAGATAAGTATGATGTAAAAACATTATAAAATTTAATTTTTTGAATCATGGAGCGAATTACTGTACGTAAATTTATCATGTACGTAAATTTTTTGAATCATGGGGCACCTTATCATGTACGTAAATTTAGGCAATTACTGGGGTCTGATATGCAATATTCGACCCTGATCATCTTTCATAGACCAAAAAATTGTCATGGCTAGCAAATAAGTAGAGTTGGGCATCAAGTCAAGTTGGACAGAGTTAGGGCTGACCCGACCCCACCTAGTTTTGAAATCGACTTGACCCAAACTCGACTCGACTTGGTACCTAGTCTAGCATGCCTAACTCGATCCAAGTTCGGGCGTGTCTTGGGCTAACTCAGATTGAGTCTAACTAGGGATTGAGTTGAGTCGAGTCATTGCCGAGTCAGGTTAAGCTGACTTCTTCTTCTTTTTTTTTTTTTTTAAAATTTTTTTTTTAAGGGTTTAGGGTTTAGGGTTTAGAGAATGCTCAACTTGAGCTATCTCGGACGCACCACAACCAGCTTGGATGCACTCGAGCTAGCCCATACCAAATAACCAAATACATGCACCCGACCTATTTCAATTTGTTCATTCAACTCTACCCGACCCTAACTTCACAAAGCCTATAAATTAGAATACCGTATCATAATGTATTTCATAAGAATATATAAAAATAATGAAATAGAAGTATCCTCAAACATAAAATTACCTTGATTAGTTGATTTGGAAAGTCGGGTGGTTACCGAGAGTTGGTGGCAAGCAGGTGGGCTGGGTGGGCGCGGAGGAGTTGTTCGGTCGATACAAGCGGCCGAGCTACCGATCTAGTTTTTGTCAGGCTGAGCATGTCGGGTGGAGGAGATGAGAGAGAGAGAGAGAGAGAGAGAGAGAGACGAGAGAGAGGAGAGAGAGAGAGAGAGAGAGAGAGAGAGAGAGAGAGAGAGAGAGAGAGAGAGAGAGAGAGAGAGAGGGTAGCTTGGTGGTGGTTGTCGTTGTTGGGCTCGGCCTCTTGGGAGAGGAGGAGGAGGAGGAAGGAGGGAGGGAGAGTGGTCGGGTTGGGTGTGGCGGGCAGGTTAAATTACACACAACACACACACACACACACACACACACACACACACACACACACTTCCCGAACCTGAGTCAAGTCGGGTTTTGAAGTGAGATGAGTCAGATTTCGAGTTACTGGGTGACCTGAACTCGACTTGGTTTGAGTTCAAATTGGGAGAAGTCTACTTGGTTTGGATTAGTGTTCAAAATATCAGTATCACATTACATATCACATCCTTGGGATACAGATATGTATCAGTTATCGCATGTGATATATCATTTGTATCGGGTAACTTTTCACACTTTTGCAAAACATGAGGAAACATTAGAAAAATGGTTGAAGATTTTAATGAAGCTTCATGGATTGTTAAAAAAGACCTTAACACACTTTTAAATCATAACATCTCGAAAAAGAAGTGCACATAATAGGTTTCATTTGTATAGGGTCCTAAGTTATACTGTCTAATTGAACTAATGCAAATATATTCAAATTGAATACATAACATTTAGAGTGTATGTGATGATCATTTCATCATACAAGTCTAAATACTTTGAAATTAGTCTCAATTAACAGTTGGTTGAAGGAAATTTTTGAAAACAAAATTTAATATTTTAATATTATTTTATTATTAAAAAATAATTTTTATTTTTCAAAAATTGACAATGATTTAACAAATTAGTATATCAGATCTCATACATGCTTGATTTCATATTTGGAGAAATTGGTAAATTTTTGAATTTTTCCTAAATCAAACCACCTATACTCAAATTTTGAAATTAGAGTGTAGGTGATGATCAATTCATCAAATACTCCTAAATACTTCAAAATTCATCTTAATTGACGGCTGTTTGAAGGAAAATTTTGAAAAGAAAATATGGAAAACATGATGAACCAATGGATATTGAAATCAAAACAATAATTCCATGATTTTCAAGCAAAACATGAAGAACCAATGAATTCGTAACCATTTAACACTGATCTAATGTAATTTTGACAAAAAATTATTAGAAATTAAAAAACCGCATCGGATTGAACATGTGAAATATATTGGCACTACCTGTGTGTTTGCTATTGCACAAGTGGGATACAAGATATAGCATAGGATATATCGGCCGATATCCTCGATATTTGAAACATTGGTTCGGATCGACTCACCACTTGGTTTGGGTCGAGTCAAGTCTGAATGAGTGAAATGAGTCAAGTCTGCCGAGTTGACTCGTCCTTTGCCCATCACTACAAAGAAGTCAAAGTGCCCTATTTTAGGTTCACTGTGCATAGTATGACTATTTGATATATATTGAGTTTCTACTATGGATATTGCCAACATAGATGAATAGATGTGTGCATGTGTGTGCCTAAATTATTTTTAAGAAGTAAAATTGAATTTTTTATTTTCGTATTAGTTGTATCTAGTGTCTGATCACGTTAATACCAATGTGGCAGAAGCGATCTCGAAATCGGGTGATGTATCACATTAGCCTTGCGGTGATGACCTGAACAAACCCTCGATTTGTTCCATTTTATGAAAGAATGGTGAAAATTCCACCCGTCTACCAACTCTAGCCCAGATGGATAGCCCACGCATGATAAAACGATGTGAATCTATCCTTATTAATGGAGGTGCAAAGGTAGCCATACCTTCACCAAAAAAAAAAAAAGATATATATATATATATTATATATATATATTATATATAATATATAATATATATATATATATATATATATATACACACACACACACACACTAGCTCTAAATATAGCCTTTCCAGCCCGGAGTACTTAGCAATTATAGAATGAAATCTTACCCATCATTAAGGCAAGAATCTCTCCTGCCAATGCATGTGCAAGTCATCTTTACCTTGCTACCTGTGTGGGTGTTTGGTGAGCCCTACCACATGGGGGTTCATGTCCTTTTTTTTTTTTTTCTTTTTTTTTTTTTTTAAATTTTTAAATTTTTAATTTTTTGCATTAGCGTACATATCTTTTACTTTTTACATTTATTCTTAGACGTAAGACGACTTAAGGTCCTAAAAAGGCTCTAATGTTACTGTAATTCACCAATATGTGAACCTTTAAGTGGACCATGGTGAGCTGGAAGGTCAATTAAATTTTCTATTAGGATTGGGATTTGCAACATAGAATCTATTTCCTTAGGAGTTTTGCCCTATATCAGGAATCAAAATTATTACTTAACATAGTCAAATCTCACTTTTATAAATTACTCTGATTAAAGAAACATTTTCAAAATCATCATTGCATAAAACCAACAAATTTTCTTGGTTTTGATCTTTTAATCATTGCTATGAGATATACTAAACCTTAAGGCAATAGACATTTAAGATTGTAAATATAAGGATATATGTATAATATCATATAACAAATCTATCATATAGAATCTAGTATGGGTGCATGAGAGAGAATATTCAGCTGCATTGACATACATAAGATTTGACAAAATCCAAAGGCATAATATAATTAACTAGTAAGTGATTATAAATAAGTAATAATTACTTAGTATTTTCTGAAAATGCAGGGGATTGGATTCAGTCTTGCATTGCCTACCACGCCATATTCCAAAACTTTTCCGGCCCTACCATAATCTCCGTGTTTCATCCACACTGTCTATTCATTTTGCTAAATCATTTTAACACATGATCCAAAAATAAGGTAGATCCAAAGCTCAAGTAGCCTACAATGGGAATAATTATGTCCATCATTGAACCCACTTTTTTATAGTGTTGTCCATTTGACCTTTCTTCCTCACTTTTTTGGCTCATGCCATTATTTGAAAAAATAAATGAACCAGGTAAATATAACACATACATCTAGGTGGGGCCCACATACTTCTGCTTTGAAAAGATATTGAAATTTGTACCGTTTCCAAGGAGGAATTCATCTCTTTCGAATAGATGGTAAAAATCATCATTATCATTATGCTTTTATTTTTTGGCATGGTACCCAATGCAAGACTTATTCCAAGCCTTGTGAAAGGGAAGCGGATTGGCTGGTGTAAGACACACCACCGACCTCGCTATTGCGTTGACCTCACCCAGTCATGTGGGTCCCATCATGAGCTATATATTATATCCAAACCGTCCATCCATTTAACGAGCTCTTAGTAAGGGTTGAATGAGACATATCTAAAGATTAGGTGGACCACACTTCAAAAAGCAGTGGAGATTGAATGTCTACCATTGAAATCCTTTTGGGGTTTACATAAGTTTTGGATCAATATAATATTTGTTTTTCCTCTTTATCCAGGTCCTTTTGACCTTATGAACAGATTGGATGGAAAATAAATGTTATGTGGACCCTATGAGTGTTTTAATGGTTAGAATAATTGTCCCAGTGCTATTCGGGGTGTGGTCCAGTTGATATTTGGATATGATTCGTTTTTGGCATAATGCTCTAAAATGATATTGAAAAATGGATGAGCGGTGTGGATATAATAAAAACATCATTGTGAGGGCCGTGTAACTTTGATCTCCTTTGAACCGTTCTTACAATTCGGAGCGGAGTATCGCTAGTCTTCGCACGACACTTTGATCTCCTTTTACTCTATAGGTTACCATATAGAGTAAAATCCCTAGTCAAGCCAACTGTAATGATCGTACAGAAGGACAAAAAGTGTATGGCCAATGATCTTCCACACCACTCAAAGTAGATATTGCTTGCTCCTGCCATATGTCACTTTCATGGAACTGTCCAACCCCGGCCCGTCTCCAGCTCGGAACGGTTAGGAGCTTTGAGTGGCAACCCGTAATGTATGTGTCTTATCCACACCGTCCATCCATTTTTTCATATTATTCTAAGGATACAAACTCAAAAGTAAGGCAGATATAAGGCTCAAGTGGACCACACCATAGGAAGCAGCTGTGATAATGATTCTTACTGTTGAAATGTTTCTAAGGCACACCCTAATGTTTATTTGCCATCCAACCTATTCATAAAGTTAAGGAGACATGAATGAATAGAAAGCAAATATCAGCTCTTTTCAACTGTAACTGTTTAATCCTCAATATGGGGTCCACTTAAGCTTTTGATCAGCCTCATTTTTATTCTCATAGCATAACATGACAGGAAACAATGGATGGACAATGTGGTTAAGACCCATACATCAAGGTGGCCACTCAAAGTGGCTACTATTTTCCTGTTAGAGAAGGGCGAGGGTGGGACTTTATTTTTTTTGTTAGCTTGTTAGTTGTTAGTACAAACTACGGTCACTTTAGTGACCCATCGGGGATTGATACCAAGTCCTCAGTCTTGATACGAGGGTATCTTTCACTGGTTTAGGGTGTGGCTGGGGTAAGACTTGCGTTAACAGTATATACTGAAAATATTGCAGTTATTAGACCACTTTACCATCCAATGGTTGAGGTTGCTAATTGAACGTGAACACTACTTTAATTGCTTAGTTTGAAGGTCATTGGTGTAGTGGCTACTAACCCAACACTCTCTATCATCATGTGTGCTGGTAGAACTTCCTCAACTAGAGAATGTGAATCCCGCCTGAGAATGGTGAGTGCAACCACCATACTTAGAGCACAAGTCAAGTGCACGAGTGGCATACATGCAACTCAAATGAGACCCTCCAAACCAAGGAGTTTACTCTAAATAGGTCAATGTCATAACCCAAAAATCACATTAAGGGACGTATGAGTGAATAAGCATGAGTTTTGATTAGAGGATCACTTGACTATTGATTTCTGACCACCGAAATATTTTTCACTTTTAGCCATCCATCAAAAGCCCACCAATATACCAAATACTACTCTCTCACTCTCTCTTCTGTCTTTTTTTTTCTCTTTTTTTTTTTTCACCATCTAAAGAATGACCTGTAATTTGGATGGTGCTTGTATAAATACCAAGTGCTTGACTAACCTATACTAACCTATCCACTCCGGCAGCTAATCGACCAACTTCTCCATCAGGACTATATGTAAAGGTAGTATCTTTGGACATCTTTGCCCTAGCAACTAGAATTATATATGTGTAAGTGTTTGTAAAAAGATTTGGCTTTTACTTTTGAGAAAATTGAAAAGGAAAGAAGAATTTTTTAAATAAGTAGTGTAGTGTTGAGTTTTTTATTATTTGTTTGGTGAAACAGATGAGTACCGAGACTTTGCAGCTAAGAAAGATGAGTTAGGTGGTTGGGTTCAAAGTAAGATTTGGGTAAGAAGTTAGAGAGAGACCTCTCTACCTTATATAGGATCTAAAACTAGCTATTTAAGAAGCTTAGTATAACTGCTCATGCATTAATATACCAAACCATGTAGAAACTACTACAAATGACTAGTCCAATAGTTATAAATGGCTAGCCACTATGTCTAACCAGCTAGCATGTAGCTGGTTTTATACATGCAAAATGGTCATAAACTGCTAAATAAAGCCTAGTTTCTCTCCAATAATAAAAAAAATCCATTGTAATAATGACAATCAAAACGTTCAACCACCCTTGCCTATATAAACTGAACTTGGCTGGTTCATTTCATCGTCTCAAGCAAACCAATTCATTCTTTTATCTGAACAAGCAAGCTTCACATGTTCTCTGATCAAACCAGCGGTTCAGTACGAAGTTGCGATTGACAAAACTAACAGGCCCACAAGAACTAGATTAGCGTAGTAGTCTAATCTAGCAAAGCTAAACTTCATGTTTTATCTCTCTTTTCGATCTAAAAATTTTCATTTTAGTTTTCATCTGCCAATAAAATTGTGTTTACATAGTTCCACTAATAGTTCCTTCATGCTTGTTGAATGCAGAACTACACACATGATCATTAAATCCTGGAAGTGATTTTCTTGTAACCTATCGACAATTTCAATTATTTTGAGAATGACCGAATAATACTTTAAGGATAGTGTGATTTTACATGTTTCGGCTTGTCTTTAATATTATATTTTTCAGTTTCTTATTTCCTTATATTTTACAATAATTATAAATTAAATTTATAACTTGAGATTATCAAAAATTTCAACAATATTATCTTAAAAATATAACAGCTTGATAAGAAATAGTTGAAATTGTATCGCACAAGGAACGGTATAAATTCCACCCACTTGTATGTATTTTCACTTCTTATGCATCTAACATTCACCTGTGCAAAGCTATACAGAAAGGCTCTATGTAACTTACACTAATGACTTCATGATATCCACTTCATATATTTGTTAATTAAATTAATGTTAAGACATAAGCTAGAAAGTTAAGTAGATCTTAACTCAAGTGAACCACATCGAGAAAAGCAGTAATAGTCACCCATCATTCACTTCTCACTTTGTTCTACAGCAAGCACATGCGTGTAGCTTTCACCTTAATTTTGGTCTCTCTTCTTTTCTGTCTTCCACATGTCTTGTCCTTCTTTTCTCTCCATCTGCAGATGCTATGCGTGCGTGACACGTTTGGTACCCCACGTTAGAATTACTTGCGGGTAAAGGGAGGTAGCTATGAGTCTTTATCAACATAATTACCTTTCTAAATATTAATGGTCCAATCAAATGAGACGTGATCATAAAAGAAGTCCGGCCGAGACCAGCAACTTAAAAGCTACCCTCTATCATGCATTTCTCGTTGGAAAATGACAGAAATTTTTTTGGAGGAAGTAGAAATCATGTGAACCAAAGCTTTGAGATTGCTGCTGATATTCTGTGATCGCCTTGTGGGTGGACCATGCCTAATCTGGCACTTGTATTGGCAATACCGTAAGCTACGGTAGAGTTGAGATTTGACTGTTGCCTGCGCATTTTGATGCGTGCATGATATCCACCTAAACATTATGTGCGCTTCTCTCATGTTGGGTTTGAGCCTTAAAATGTAGCTGATCCATGACTTAGGTGGCCCCACACATTTAGAGGAACAGCTGGATGGGAATGCCTACTGCTAACTGTGCTGTGTGTATGCAATCCAAACCATTCACTTGATCAATTTCAACAAGATGAGAAGGTGAACTCCCGTGTGATTGAGGGCGTGAACTACTGGTTGGGTCCTTACTCTTGCTCTGGTGGTAGACTCTTTAGGAGTTTCAACCTAATCAAGGATTCGAGTACGCATAGGTGGTGAAATTCCACTACCGCGTGAGTGTGTGGGTGTATTGTGTGCATGCGAGAAAAAAAAATGGGCATGAACTGGCTCCCGTATGTTTTTCTCTGGTGTGGGTCACCCGAACCAATGGATCTGCTTGATTTTGGGCTCCCGGGCTAACAGAAGGCCGTACAGTGCGGATATCATGTAGATAATTTAGGACTGTGGACCCCACCTTTTATCCAGCTCTTTTCACGAAACAATACAAACTTAGTTTTGGAACTTAGACATGCTCGTACGTACAGCGAATTTGAGGACGAAAATACCCCTCCCTTCCTTTCGAAGACGAGCACTGACGCTCCTCCAACCGAGAGTTGTACGAACGGCTCAAAAGAGATCAAAGTTACATGGCCCCACAGCTATGTATTTATTATATCCACAACGTTCATCCATATTTCGAGATCATTTCGGAGCATTATCCCAAAAAAAAGAAATCATATCCAAGATCAACTGGACTACACCACAAATAGCAGCGGGAAAAATGATTTTCACTGTTAAAAATTTTGTAGGGCCCACCATAACATTTGCTTTCCATCTAATCTATTCATAAGGTCAAAAAGGCCTGAATGAAGAGGAAAAACAAATTTCATAATGATCCAAAACTTCCGTAAACCCTAAAAGGTTTCAATAGTAGACGTTCAATTCCCCACTGCCTTTTACAGTGTGATCCACTTGATAGTTAGATCTATTTTAATATGAGCTCGTCAAATAGATGGACAGTTTGGATATAACACAGACCTCATGATGGGACTCACAAAAGCAAAACAGCAAAAAAAAAAAAAAAAAAAAACCACAGACTTTCGGCAGTCCGGCAGATTTATTTTTACTCTCTTTTTTTTTTTTTTTTTTTTAATTTTAATTACAGGGAGAACTTTTTCTCCCTTACATTTTTCTCTAATTCATAATTATGTAAATATGTATATATAAGTATATAAAAATATTTTTCTATTTTTCAATTCATTTCTTTGTCTATTTATTTAACTAGCATATAGAATGATTTATTTTTTTACACACACACACACCCTCACACACTCATACTAGTGGAATTTTACCACCTATGGATACTCGAATGCTTGACCGGGTGTTGAAACTCCTAAGAGTCTACCACCTGAGCAAGAGTAAGGATCCAAACTAGAATGATTTACTTAACGTACCACATATGATTTTGGGTAGGAGAAGCTAATTTAGCTAACTAACCTAGTTATTTTTCAAGATTCCATTGGGTTGATGGTAAAAAATCCATTTCATTTACTTCATGGTCAATTTCAATCACTTCGCGGTCAAACTGAAAATTAAGGGCCAAACTAGAAATTGAACGGGCCAAACTGGAAAACTGGAAATTGAGCAGGACAAACTGGAAATTGAGCATGCCAAACTGAAAATTGAGTAGGCTAAATTGGGAAACTGAAAATTGAGCGGGACAAACTGGAAATTGAGCGGGACAGGCAAGCGTTTTATTGAGGTTTATAGTAATTTTGGAGTGCAGAAAATTTCCATGTCTGTGCATTTTAGTTCGAGTTCATTTGGCCCACTCAATTTCCAGTTTGTCGCACTCAATTTCCACTTTTCTAGTTTGGCCCGCTCAATTTCCAGTTTTCTAGTTTGGCCCGCTCAATTTCCAGTTTGTTCCGTTCAATTTCTAGTTTTCTAGTTTGGCCCGCTTAATTTCTAGTTTGGCCCGCTCAATTTCCAGTTTTTCCTGCTCAATTTCCAGTTTGGCCTGCTCAATTTCCAGTTTTCCAGTTTGGCCCGCTCAATTTCTAGTTTGTCCCGCTCAATTTCTAGTTTAACCCACTCAATTTCCAGTTTTCTAGTTTGGCCCGCTCAATTTCTAGTTTGTCCCGCTCAATTTCCATTTTGGCCCGCTCAATTTCATGTTTGCCCCGCTCAATTTCTAGTTTGCCCTGCTCAATTTCATGTTTGCCCCACTCAAAAGAGATCAAAGTTACATGGGCCCCATAGTTATGTATTTATTATATCCACAACGTTCATCCATATTTCGAGATCATTTGAGAGCATTATATATATATCTATATTATTATATATATATATTATATATATATATATATATATATATATATATAATAAGAATCATATCCAAAGATTAACTGGACTACACCACAAAAAGCAGCGGGAAAATTGATTTTCACCGTTAAAAATTTTGTAGGGCCCCCATAACATATATTTTCCATCTAATCGATTCATAAGGTAACAAAGACCTGGATGAAGAGGAAAAACAAATTTCATAATGATCCAAAACTTATATGACCCCTAAAAGGGTTTCAATAGTATACGTTCAATCCTCCACCGCCATTTACAGTGTGGTCCACTTGATAGCTAGTTCAGTCTTATTTTTTGTCTCAAGGCTTAATACGAGCTTGTCAAATAGATGGACCGTTTGGATATAACACATACCTTATAATGGGACCCACAAAATGGCGTGGGGATTACAACAGAAAAAAAAAAAGAGCTATTGAGTTAGGGTTAGTGGGAGCCTATAGCTACGGATTATGACCGTAGCCATATCTGTAGCTTCGTCGAAAAAGTCCACGACTGCCCAGGGAGTTTGCCTAAAAAATTTTCAATTTTCGATGCACTATAGCTACGGATTATAACCGTAGCTATAGGCGCAGCAGTCTACATGCCGGCCCCGCCGCGGTCATTTTTTAAATTTTTTTTTGTGTTGCTTTTGTGGGTCAAATCATGAGGTCTGTGTTATATCCATACCGTCCATCTGTTGGAAGAGCTCATTTTAAGGCTTGAGATGAAAAATAAGATAGATCTAACTATCAAGTGGACCACACTGTAAAAGGAAGTGGAGATTGAACGTTTACCATTGAAACCCTTTTAGGGGTTACAGAAGTTTTGGATCATTATGAAATTTGTTTTTCCTCTTCATCTAGGTCTTTGTGACCCTATGAATGAACTTAGATGGGAAGGATTTCTCACAAACATCACAGTGGCCCCCCTAAAGGCTTCTAATGGTTGACGCACATTCAACACTGTTTCCTTTAATGTGGTACACTTGAGATTTGTATATACATCATTTTTGGTCTCTTATCATAAAATGATGTGGAAAAATATATGGACGGCATGGATGGAAAGCATACAACATGGCAGGGCCCACAGACCACCGACCATCCGCCGTTGGCTGGTGGCAGGGGAGTCCGTTTCCGTGAAAGGAGGGTATTTTCATCCTAAAATTTGGTCTCCCCACGTACAGGTGTAAGTTGCAAAACAAAAAAACAGCTGGATAAAAGGTGAGGTACACAGTCCTAAATTTCTCTTTCATGTAAGCACTGCAGCGGGGCCTGCAGAAATTAAAGCTGCCGTATCGTAGCTGCTATTCCACGTTCAATAGGGTAGGATTGTCAAAAATAAAAAAAGAAAAAGAAAACGAAGAAAAGAACACCCAAGCTCGTGGACCCACTCTCTCTCCATCGGCTTCAGTCATGTGGACCCGAATCCTCTACAGCACGTTGTAGGCGCGTTTTACAAGGCGCGTGAAACACCCATGCTCGTGGACCCACTCTCTCTCCATCGGCTTCTATCCCCGGCTCTAGGACCTGATATGAGAGAGAGAGAATCTGATGAGAGGGAGAGATCAACAGCTCAGGTAGGCCACACCACACAGGGAGCGTTACGGATATTACCATTCTCCAAATTAAACTCATGTGGACCACATTGCAGAAACTTAGGTGTCATTTGGCAACACCAGTTTAGTCCTATTTGAATGTTTTAGAATTCAAAAGCCATCTGGCAACATTAATTTTAGGTAAAATGGAGTCACATCAAAGACAGTTATGTGATGAGAAATACTCGCTACTTTCTTGCATGCAAATCGTCTCTCTCAAATTCTCAATCTCCCATTGTGTGTTGACATCATCAAGTTATGCCACCTCTATGATGCATGTGTTATATTCACATAGTTCATTATTTCATGAGAATATTTTAAGTCGTCAATAGGGAAAAAAAAAAATAAAAAAAATAGCAGCTCGAAAGCTCAAGTGAACTATACTGTAAAAAGCAATGAGGATATTAATACTTGTTGTTGAAACCTTCATAAGTCTACCATGATGTTTATTCAACCACTCTCTTTATAAAGTAAGACACACTAATGAAGAGAAAACACAAATATTAACTTGATCCTAAACTTCTGTAAGCCCCGTGAAGCTTTCAAAGGTACACGTTCAATAACATGTAAGAGAGACGTTTGGCAACACCAGTTTAGTCCTATTTGAATGTTTTAGAATTCAAAAGCCATCTGGCAACATTAATTTTAGGTAAAATGGAGTCACATCAAAGACAGTTGTGTGATGAGAAATACTCGCTACTTTCTTGCATGCAAATCGTCTCTCTCAGGTTCTCAATCTCCCATTGTGAGTTAACATCATCAAGTTATGCCACCTCTATGATGCATGTGTTATATTCACATCGTGCATTATTTCACAAGGTCATTTTAAGTCATCAGTAAAAAAGAAAAGAAAAAGAAGTAGATCGAAAGCTCAAGTGAACTATATTGTAAAAAGCAATGAGGATATTAATACTTATTGTTGAAACCTTCACAAGTCTACCATGATGTTTATTCAACCAGTCTCTTTATAAAGTAAGACACACTAATGAAGAGAAAACACAAATATTAACTTATCCTAAACTTCTGTAAGCCCAATGAAGCTTTCAAAGGTACACGTTCAATAACATGTAAGAGAGACGTTTTCATATGCAAGAGACTAATTACGAGCCGTTCATCGCTCCAACTTTGAATGCAGGAGAGACCTGATTTTAATCTCAGCCATTTTCCCAATCTGAAGGTTAATATTAAGTTGCGCAGAGGGCTACATGTGCACGGGTGATCTTATGTATCAATGGTCGACCTCATGGGAGCTTCCTATGAAGTTGAAATCTGTGGCCCAGCATGATGTGTGAAATTAGATATTTTAAGAGCATTTTCACGTAGTTCCTGATGGTATGTCCCATAGTAGAATTTCATCGAGATGATCTTTTGAATTTACAGGTTAAACAAGGGTTTCTGCTTGATTGACGGACTTGATTCACATATAAAATATGGTGGCCCACATAGCTTGGGTATTTTACGCAGGTCCGTCAAGCACATGTTGAAGACGATTCCAGTCCGAGCAAATAACGGATCTCCACGTTGTCGTGGTACGTGGAACAACTATGTCCGTTATTTTTTAAAATATCGTGATATTTTCGCGATAAAATGAAATAAACGGTATATCGACTAATTATTTGGACATTTCTGAAACCTGTTAGTTTTGCATTATTTAAAAGTTCAAATTATTCCTTATATGCATGCGTATAAAATTAATTATTATTATTATTATTATTTTTTTGTGAATTAGTAGTAAAATTTAGTATTTTTTCATAGAGATTTTTCCCATTGTATTCCCGAGAAAACCCGCAAAATTTACAAATCCTAAGCGGAGAAATTGACGAGAACGGGATTTGCCATACGCCAGGGAAACGGATTGGCTACTCCCTGCCACCAGCCAATGGCTGGTGGTCGGTGCTCTGTGGGCCCCACCATGATGTATGTGTTTCATCCATGCCGTCCATCTATTTTTTCCAGATAATTTTATGTTATGAGACGAAAAATGAGGTATATAAAAATTTCAAGTGGACCACATTACAGGAAACAATGTTGAATGAGCGTCGACCATTAAAAACCTTTTGGGGGCTATAAAAGTTTTAGATCAAGATAATATCCGTTTTTTCCCTTCATCTGGTCCTGTATGACCTAATCAACATATTGGATTTCAAATAAATAGTACAGTGGGCCTTAGGAGGATTTTAATGGTGAATATCCAATCACTATTGTTTTCCTGTGGTGTGGTCTACCTGAGATTTATATCCATCTTATTTTTTAATTCAAACCCTAAAATGATCTGTAAAATTGGATGAACGGAATGGATGAAACACATACATCATGGTGGTGCCCACAGAGCACCGACCACCAGCCACCGGGCTGGTGGCAGGGGGAGTAGCCAATCCGTTTCCCTATGCCAGGGTCTATCTTGGTTTCTCATCATGTGGCCCACCTTACCTGGCATCTATCTTGTTTTCTTGTGTCATGGCCCACCATGCCTGGGGTCAATCTTGTTTTCTCGCCACGTTGCCCACCTAAAAAAAACTGTTGGGAACCTTCTCCTCTACCACCACCTAACAAGACTTTCTGCTGTATCCAATGTCGTGATCATCGCCTATAATTTCTCAGAAACCAAATTACGGTCAGCTCCGGTGATTGAAATCTCAAGTGGGCCACAACGCAAAGAAAAATGGGAATGCGGATGCGGATGCTTAAAGTTGATGATATTTGGTTTTTCAGTTCATCCAGGTGGCACTCACATTATGAGCGGGTTGGATGGAATAGAAACATGGAAGTGGGCCCAAAAAATTTTCAAACGAATATGTTCCCATCGACCAGTTTTCCATTGGCCTGATTTATGAGCTCCTTCCTTTGAATGAGTTAAGTGGAAATGATGGACGGAGGGATGTTACACACATTATGGTAGGCCTCATTGGACAGTTTAAACAGAAAGTGAACACAAAATATATATATATATATATATAATAAAATCTTTTTTAATAATAGTAGAATCTGAAACGTCTATTGACTACAGAATGGTGGGACCATTCGATCAACAGTTTGGATAGTTGAAACACGGGCCTCATCCGTGCGAACAAAAGGCCGAAAGATATAAAAAAATAAAATAATCTGGAGCCTTTGTGTCAGATCCAGTGGACTGTAGTTCGGGGATGACTGATCAGCCATTTATTACGTGATGGGCCTTGCCAGGGACCAGTCATTTCCAACGCTAGTCACTGGACAATCCAGTCATACTGGGACGTGGATTAGCTACGGAACCCGACAGTGGTGAATCTCACTACTGAAGTGACGTCACCACGTCATGTGGGGCCCAACCATGATGTATGTACTGTATCTATCCACGCCGTTCATCTATTTTTAGAGATCACTTTAAGGCCTGTTTGGCCGGGTAGATTGGAAGGGATTGGAAGATAGATCCCAAGATTGGCCAAGCGTGCCAAACAGACATGGGATCATGATCCCCGGATATAGAATCCCATGGATCTTAAGACAATCCACTGACATCACCATCATTACCTTTAAATCACATCCAATCCACCTTAATCCCTTCAAAATTTGAATCCCTGGATATAGCAATCTCACAGATCTTGCACCAATCCACTGACGCAGCTATCATTACCTTGAAATCCGTGCAATCCACTCTAATACCATCCAATTTGCCCAGCCAAATTGGCCCTTAGGCCGAGTAGATTGGATGACATTAGGGTGGATTGCAAGGATTTCAAGATAATGATGGCTGCGTCGGTGGATTAGTGCAAGATCTATGGGATTGCTATATCGGGTCTGTTTGGCACACCCGGCCAATTTCGGGATTAAACCTTCCAATCCATTCTAATCCATCGAACCAAACACGTCACAGGAAAATTTGAACGGATTAGGGTGGATTGGATGGGATTTAAAGGTAATGATGGTGATGTCAGTAAATTGTCTTAAGATCCATGGGATTGATATATCCCGGGATCACAATCCGGTGTCTATTTGGCACGCCTGGCCAATCCTAGGATCTATCTTCCAATCCCATCCAATTTGCTCGGCCAAACAGGCCCTTAGGGCATGATCCAAAGAATTAGCCAGATCCAAATTTCCAGTGGACCTTACCAGAGAGAACAGTGGGACAGTGACGCCCACTGTTGAGACCTTCGTAGGGCCCACCATGATGTTTATTTGAGATCTAACCTGTTTATAAGTTAACACGGACATGAGACAAGGGAAAACAGCTTGATTGAAAACTTCTATGGCCCAAAGAAGTTTTTAATGGTAGGCGTTTAATCCCCTCTGTTTTCTGTGGTGGGGTCCCTTTGAGATTTGGATCTGCCTCATTCTTTGGTTCATGTCCTAGAATGATATCTCTAACTGGATGGACAGTGTGGATATAACATATAAATCATGGTGAGGTCCACAAAACGTGGTGACGTTACTTCAGTAGCTAGACTCGCTACTGTCGATTTCAGTAGCTAATCCACGTCCTTCGCATTGTTGGCTTTTGCTCAAAGAAAAGATACAACGTGCTAAGATCTTCTATTTTGTTAGATTTATTGGCATGGTCCATCTAGAACGGGCCACCACATCTACAACATGCTAAAGATGGGAAGATACTTGGCATCCCATTTCTGCATTTTCTCAGCTGAATATGATCTAAAATATTTCTTTTATTGCGGCTGGTCTGTTTACAGGTCAAGGGTTAGGATTGAACGGGCGAATCCCATGGGATTAGGAGGGATGGAATGGATTTTAAGGTAATGATGGTGGTGTCAGTAGATTGGTTTAAGATCCATGGGATTGCTATATCCCGGACAAGTTCACTAGATCTGTTTGGCACGCCCGCATATCTCGGGATTTTACCTTCCAATCCGTCCAACTAAGGGATGGGATCAATTTTAAGGTAATGATGGTGATGTCAGTGGGTTGTTTTAAGATCCATGGGATTGCTTATATCCCAGGACAAGTTCACCAGGTTTGTTTGGCTCGTCATGCATATCCCAGGATATCAGGATCCCATCCCTCCTAGTACCGTGGGATCGGTCTGGCCAAACAAGCCCTAAGATAAATTAGAACCACAGCCCATTCATCATGGGTCCAGTGGATATATAAAGAATCTGGTCCATCACCAAATAATGGGGTCCCACTTGTAGAACAACCAAGGACCTATTTGGCCGGCTGGATTAGATGGGCTTAGGTGGGATGGAATTGCATCCGGTCCTGTGCCGATTCCACTCCATGTTTGGGAAGAGTGGAAAACCTTGGAAGTAGGTTAGATGGAATCATGTTGGTCCCGTGCCAATTTCATTCAATGTTAGCAAGTTGTGTAGGTCCCACCATGATGTGTGAGCTATATCCACACCGTCCACCCATTTTTCGAGATCATTTTAGAGCATGGGCCAAAAAATCAGGTAGATCTAAAGCTCAAGTGGACCCCACCATAGAAAGCAACGGGGATTGAATACTTACAGTTGAAAACTTCTTTGGGGTCACATAAGTTTTGGATCTACCTCATTTTTAGGCCCATGCAATAAATTGAGGTTACAAAACATATGAACGGTTTAGATATAACACGTGTGTTATTCTCAATAGTTTCAAATGATGGTGGGTATATCCTTTCAATGTACTACGGTATTACAAATAAAGCTGGGAATTAAGCTTATGGAACAATATCTACTGGGTAATAATTATGTTTTTTGAATCTCATCCCACCTATCCTTTTCAATGCAACTGGCCAAACAGGACCTAATGGGCTTGTGCAAAACCTTTTACTGTGGTTGGTTCCCACATGGCCTATAAGTGCAAAATTCAAGACACTGATCAGATTAGATCAGTGGGCCCATTAGGTGGGCCTCATGTTTGTTTGACAGGGGAAGTGATGTATTTCTTTTAGGGCCCATTTGGCCGGGTGGATTGGATGGTATTGGAAGTTAAATCCCAGGATTGGTCAGGTGTGCCAAGCGGACTTGGTGATCTGATCCCGGGATAAAATCCCATGGATCTTAAGACAATCCACTGGTAACACCGTCATTACCTTTAAATCCCATCCAATCCACCCTAATCTGTTCAAATTTGCTTGGGACGTGTTTGGTTTGAGAGATTGGAAGGGATGGGAAGGTTTAATCCCGGGATTGGCCCGGCGTGTCAAGCAGACTAGATATATCAATCACGGGATCTAGCAATCCCATGGATCTTTAGACAATCCACTGACAACACCATCATTGCCTTGAAATCCAAGCCATCCACCCTAATACCATTTAATCCCTTCCAATCCACCCGTCCAAACGGGCCCTTAACGGTCTTGTGAGGTCAGAGATCAGTGAGCGCTTGAAATAACACAACGATAGTAATCATGCAGCTATCAGTACAACACAAGAGTTATACCTCTTGTCGGCCGTTCTTTGTGTCGGCTATTTAGACAGCCAGTCTTATGGTGTTATCATGATCATCAATTCACGTGGTCTGTCTAGTCAGTATCACGGGGTGCGGGACGTGGATGAGCTACTTTACCGGTGAGACTCTGCTACTGAAGTTACGTCACCAAGTTATGTGGGCCCACCATGATGTATGTTTTATATGGGCATGTTCATGCATTTTTAAAGATTATATTAGGGCATGATTCAAAGAATGAGTTAGATCCAGAGCCTGTGTGGACCCGACCACAGAAAACAGTGGGGAGAGTGATCCACCATTAAAAACTTCTAAAGACAACAATAGTCTTCGATGAAACTGATATTTGTGTTTTACCTTCTTTAATGTATGGTTTAACACATGAACAAGTTGGATCTCAAATAAATATCATGGTGGACCTTAGGAGGATTTCAATGGTGGACGTCACTTTTTCTGCTAATTTCTATGGTGGGGTCCACTCCAAATTTGATCTGTCTCATTCTTTCGATATCAGCCCAAAATGATATCTCCCATGGTGTAGATACAATATATCATAATCAACCTGTAAGTAGCTTATCCGCGTCCTGGGTCCTTACTCTTACTCAGGTGGTGGACTCACAGGAGTTTCAACACCTGGTTGAGGGTTTAAGTATCCATAGGTAGTGAAATTTCACTAATGCGTGAGTGTGTGATGGTGTGTGTGCGTGTGTATTATTATTAAAAAAATTAAAAAAAGAAAAAAAACGAAGAGGGCATTTCCCGTCACGGGGGGCCGCGTTGTGCAGCTAGAAGATGCCTGGTCAACATATGGGGGAAGCGGATTGGCTGGTGTTCCTCACGCCAGCTATATAACTGCAAAATGCAGCGGAGGATTTAACGTCCATCATTGAGACTCCTTTTGCGTTCATAGAAGTTTTGGATCAATATAAAAATTATTTTTTCTCTTAATTTAATTCTTTTTGACTTTATGAATAGATTGAATGGAAAATAAATGTTATAGTAGCCCTACAAATTGTTTAACAGTAAAATCATTATCTTCGCTGCTATTTCTGGTGTGGTTCAGATGATCTTTGAATATTATTAATCTTTTAGATAATACTTTAAAGTGATTTCTAAAAATAGATAAATGGTCTAGATATAATAAATACATCACTGATCTTTGAATATTATTAATCTTTTAGATAATACTTTAAAGTGATTTCTAAAAATAGATAAATGGTCTAGATATAATAAATACATCACTGTAGGGCTATGTAACTTTGATCTCCTTTGAACCGTTAGTACAGCTCGGAGCATCTGTGCTCGTCTTCTCACGACACGTACCTACAGCAGCTATACAGTTGGTGTGTGGTACACCAGCCAATCCGCTTCCCATATCGGTGCTGCAACACCTAGTGCTGGGCACTAGCTGGTGTTCTGAAGGGCCACCGTGATGTATGGATTTGATCCGCATCGTATATCTTTTTTAAAAATAATTTTTATGCATTAGCACAAAAAGGGGGCAGATCAAACGCTCAAGTGGATGACACCAAAGGAAACACTTATGATAATGATGCCTACCATTGAAACCTTGTTAGGGCCTGCAGCTATATTTATTTGATATGGGCGCCCCCACGGTCATATTTATTTGCTATCCAATAAGGTCACTTACACCTTAATGAAAGGAACTTATACTCTAAAATGATAAGGGCAAAATCTACAGACGGTGCGGATAAAAGCCGTACATCAAGGTGGCTCCTCAGAGCCACTCCCTGTGCCAAGTTTGGTACATGCCGGAGCAGTACCCAATCCACGTCCAATCATTCAAGGAATCAAGGGTCTTCATAGTTCAAAGCAACTTTAAAATGGCAAGAAGTGAGAGTTATTTACACGATAGTTTATACTTTATAGCCACGAATAGAGAACTGTACACGTGGCATGTAATCAATCATAAACTAATCTGTTCAAAATCGAGGGATCCACAATAGGTATGTCATGACCCAAAATACAAATTGACCGGGTGATCTTACCCTTTCATCAGTTGACCATTTTTCACTTAAACGGTTCATCAGATGTCCACCATTGGGCCAGCTAGTACGTCCTTTCAGTGTGACGGTTCGATTGAGTCACATGTCTGCAACATCTTTTATATATATATATATAATATATATATATATATATATATATATATTCTTTCAGGAAAAATTAAAATAACGGGAGTTTTGTAAAAAGTTACCAAATTAATATCAAATTCACATTTTTGCACTTTTTTTTAAAAAGCCTTTGGAAAAGAAAACTCTCTCTATCTCTGTGTTTGATTTTATTTTATTTATTTATTTTTATTTTTATTTTTTTAAACGCACTATATCAAGTGCTCAAACTTATAACCTTAGTATTAAAACTCACAAGTCTACCGATGAGTAGAGACCCAAAAGCTATCTCTTTAATCAGTTTATTATCACTCTACTACCCTTCATTAAATTTTCTTAGCGACTGATTAGGTCAGCTGTTCGAGGGCAAATGGTCAACTGCTAGAATGGATCTCATTGGAATGCTTACGTGAAATTCACCTCACCACTAGGTGCTTCACCTCATGTTAGGTATAGGGCTAAAAATTGGATCCTTGCTTTTGTTGGGTGGTAGACGCTCAGGAGTTTCAAAACCTGGTCAAGGGTTCGAGTATCCATAGGTGGTGAAAGCCCACTACAGCGTGAGTGTGTGTCCGTATGTTAAAAAAATGGAATAGGGCTAAAAAATTAGCCATCCATATGATTATAAAGAGTGTACAAGGCAACACTTACCCTCTAAACTATTTCTCTTAATGTGACCACTTGAATCACTAACAAGCCTGATATTTAGGCTCTAAAAATAAATTATGGTGTAGCATATATTGGTTGGAGTGAATTTTATACTATGGTCCCTGTAAAAATCAAAAGTGTATGTCTCTCTTAACTATTTTCCCACTTGAATCACAGTCCTTCCGATTTTTATTTTTATTTTTTGTTTCTAGAACTAATATGAGATCACACATTTAATAGTTGGTTCAGATCTTAAATTAACATCACAATGGACCCCATCTAAGAGTGAGTGGCCGTCCCTTTTCAAAGGTCTTAAGTCCAACCGATTGGCCATGGTTTAAGGTCCACCTAGTGGATAACTTCCAACCTTTTAAGTTCTTGTGACTTCCAATCATCCTAATAGGTTGGCCCCACAATGAGGATCACCTATTGAAAAATCAACCATATCCACTTATCAAGTGAACCTCATTGCAAGTCCAATTTATTCACGATGTTGGATGTCCCATGCACTTAATAACTAAGAAATTTGTCATGCCCCAAATTTGGAAACCGGGCTCACAAAATTTTCAATCGCCGAGTCCGGCACCGACAGCCTCCGTAGTGCCTCATTCTCAGATTTCAGCACTCATATGCCAGATTCCGATCCTGGGATCCTACAAGGAGGATTTTTCAACGTACATTTTTTTTTTCTCTTAAGAAGCATAACCACTAGTTTACTAAAATCACAAATGCAACATCATCATCACATATCCACTAATATAATCATTTGAATACAATGCTGAAAGAAAAATACATATGTCAAATCCAAGCTCCATAAGTCAGCTACATGCTCCAAGCTCCATGCTGTTGCAACCTAACATCACCTCACGCATCTATCGTGCATAAGCTTATAGAAAGCTTAGAGGGTGGTGTAAGTGTGTGTGCAAGGCAAGCACCAAGTGTACCATAAAGTCCATAAATCATACATCATCGGAATAAGCGAAAATACTAATAAGATCATGATTCATACGATATCAGAATAAGCGGAAATATACTGGTAAGTCCATGAGTGCTATCAGCCGTACAAAGGCTATGCGATGCAAAACATAATAAGACAACAACAGATGCTGAGGATGCAATGCAATATACAAATCCTGACGAGCCACGAATACCATCAACCTCATTTAGGCAATATAAGTGCAAAAAACATAGTAACCCAAAATGCTAAGTACTGTGGATGCAATATAATATATGGTGCGAATGAAATGCCCATGCTGGAATGTGAAGTCAGGGTGATAACACGTAGTATCGCAGGCTACGGGGTCCACCACAAGGGACTTCTATCCAAACCAGTCACATACCTAAATTTGGATAGTCCGACTAATGTGGTAAACTCCTAATCTCAGGTTAGTCGCGCGTCCAACCAAAATCCTGACAATGCGAAAGTACACGTAACAAATAGTTACGCACCACCAGCCCGAGTGGATAGTGAATGAATGAATGAATGGATATATAATCCCTGCTCAATAAATTCACATATCAGTATGGTTGCTCTCTAGGGAAATCACTGGGGTCTATTACATTTGACATCGACTGCTTCTTCTCTAGCTGCATAGCCCAGCGAGCGGAATATACCTCACTATCCGCCTAACCAGTAGTCTGCCAATACCTACTCAGCTCGTCGATAGCGGACCTATTTACGAGCTGGTCATACTCAGCCTAGCTTATAGCCCCCTCACTCGGGCGGATAAGGCCACACCCCCTCCCAACCGACCACGACACAGTGGGAGAGGCGGCCTACTGGTATTCGACACTCGGGCACTCATGTTCCACTCGGTCTAGATGTTGGGGCTACTCCTGGCCTCGGAGGTTCTAGGATTTTCACCCAAGGACATCCTAAGTGCCCACAGTGCTAGAACCAAGTATTTTCGGTGTCCTATTTAGTCATCCATGTTGAGGGTCAAATATTGCATATCAGACCCTTGTTATTGGCCAGATTAATGAACATAGAACTATTTAACTACCCGATTTGATCATGTTTGTGATGCAAGGTACATTTGAGAGCATGGGCTACAAAAAGGTGCTAAACGCATGGAATTAACGCTCTGATGATGCCAACGCATTGGACGGACTCCAGGGGACCAAGATCGACGGATTTACATGGTCAGAGATCCGAAAAAACTGAGAAACTGAAGCTCAAGTGGCCTGGAACTGGTCCAGAATGCAAGATCACGGGGTTCCCACCATCCGTCCGGCTCAAAACTTCAGGCATGGCCTAAGGACCGTAATTTAACCATACATATTAAATTTCAGCCGTTAGATCCCCCTGGAAGTGGCCTAACGGGCAGATCAGCCCACAAAACTCTGATTTTGGGCCCACACGATATCTGGAACTGCATCAAATTTGGTCTCAACCCTTTATATGAGGTTACACAACAGATGAACGGGTCAGATCTTTGGAATACATCACTGTGGGACCCACACACGCTATGCATGTGCATAGTCTGTACAAGACTCGCCGCACACCACAATAATCCAAGTCGGTCAGTGTTGCGCTGACCGACGAAATCGCGAAAATCAAAAGACGCAAACAGCGTCTAACGCTGTCCGTTGATTGGGGAGATGGTGGGGCCCACCCCTAGTGCATTTTACCGATCCAATCCATCCAATGTTCTTGGGAGGCAAAACCGACCGTACAACTGGTGATTTCTCAGCCTCATGCACGTACGCACAAGAAAATCACGATCAAACTCAGGTCGGACGGTGGAAGAAGAAATCTTGTGGGCCACCACGGTTTTAATCCAAACCGACTAAATCTAAACGGTTTTTCATAGAGATCACAGTGTACGGAGTGGATCTTTCAAAATAATAGCAAATCGGGGCCCACCAATATCCAGCGGAAGATCACGGAGGCTCTGTTCTGCGAATGACCGAGAAAGCCAGATTTTTCGGCGTGATCAGCGACCAAATCAGTGACCAAGAAGCTGATCCGATCCGTCCAGTGAATTCATCACACGTCCATTACTAGAAAACGTAGGATTTCTGACTATTGGAAGGAAGATTTGCATGGAAATGACGATCAGATAAGAGCCGTATGAGATTAACAGCAGGGAAAACAGGAGCCAAAACAGATTAATCAGGACAATCCCAACCGTCCAAACCCCTGAAATAGTGGGTCTGATCTCGTCCAAGCAGTCGGATTTACTGGACTGGAAAATCCTTCGTCTCAGATTCATTTCAGACGCAAACAGTTTTTGCGTTTTCTTGCGCAGCCACAGGGGTTCGTGATTTGGTTCCGGCTGCGAAAGGCAATCACAGAGGGAGTCGGACTACAGGCAACAGGAACTGTATAAAGGTGGGCAGCGGCTGAGGGAGAAAGGGATGATCTGGAATTGGAAATCTGATCTTGGCTTGGACGTGGAGGCAGACAGAGACAGAGAGGTTTTTCTGCTTTTTTCTTTCTATTTCTTTTCTTTTCTTTTTCTATTTTTTTCTATGGATTCTAAGGAGAGTAGCCCATTCATGTCTGGCTAACCCCCTTAGCTAGGGCTAAGGGGTGAAGCTTGTAGTGGGATGGGAGATTAAATTTTATGTTTATAACTTGGTTTTAATTATGAATTTAACTTTGATATTTGTTTTATTAAGAGAATATTTTTTAGCCTTTAATGGTCTGTTGTGACTGAAATTACAATGGTTCTGCAATGGCTTTGAGTATTTCCCTTGCCTTTTAATGTTTATGACGTCAGGAAGCCTTGTTGTTCACCATCGTCTCCTGGGCATGGTTGGATGTCAGTACCCTTCCTAACCTTCATAAACATGTTGACTGGTTGGTAATTAGTTTAATTCTGTTGTTTGCTTGTCTCCTGGGCATGGTTTGGTGATGGAATCCATTCTAATTCATATACCTCTCATCTCTTGAAAACTATATCAACATCAATTCATTTAATTTCCATGATTTGTGATACATGCATAAGATCTCCCTGATCTCTACAAGTGGATCCTCTGAATCCCTAGTTTCCCTTCCTCTGAATTTCTTAAAGTTTTAGATTTATTATTTCACAATTATTTCTCAATTGTTATTTGATTTAGAATTCATCTTAGTCTAGTTCTAGTTCTAGTTAGTTTCAGACTACGTACAGGTTTCAGTCCCTGTGGATTCGACCTCGGTCTTACCGAGTTTATTACTACATTACAACCCTATACTTGGGGAGTGAACAATCCACGATGTGCCTGTGGAGGCTACGACTCTAATGTCGCTAGGGCGTATAATGATCAAGTCACACATATGCGACATGCATGAGTCATACCGTACATCATGCAACAATCTCCCGCGTACCATATGCTTATGTGGGGCACTCCGTCTCATAAGGAGTCCCGTAAATGTCTCAGCCCAACGGCTTATGCTATGATAAAACATTCCTCATATCAAGCATACATATGATGCATATGGTTATGAATCATGGAGCTATACTAAGCATGTTAAAATGATGAACGGTCCTTACAATGAAGATGGGCCTAGATGGCCTACACAACAAGTACGGGCCTATTAATGGGCCCTAGGGAGAGTTATAATGCGGACATTTAACCAACATTATTCTTACAATGTGGACGTCAAACCAATATTACTCCCAAGGCATGGCCCGCCATAAATATCATTACACAAACCATGGTGGAATCACATTCAATGGGCCTCATGTAGATCCCATTGGGCCTCGACTCATGGGCCTCCAATACATCAAATGGGCCTCATAAATATCAAGGTGGGCTTCAACAACAGGCCCTAAATACATCAAGGTGGGCCTCCTCAAATGGGCCTTATTATATACCAAGGTGGGCCTCAACATCGGGCCATAAATACATCAAGGTGGGCCTCCTCAAATGGGCCTTAACCCATGGGCTCCAAATACATCACAATGGGCATCAACCCATGAGCCCTTATATATCACAATGGGCCTTCACCCATGGGCTCCAAATACATCACAATGGGCTTTGCCAAATGGGTCGGAATTACATCACAATGAGCCTCAACCCACAGGCCCTAAATACATGATAGGTGGGCCCTGCACCTGGGCCTCAAAACGCGCAACAGGTGGGCCCTGCTCATGGGTCAAAGATACATCCTGATGAGTCATATGTATATCAAAGTGGGCCTCTCGATTGGGCCACAAAAATACATCGAAATGGGCCTGACGGATGGGCCATAGAGAATATCAAGGTGGACCTCATAGATGGCCACAAAACACATCAAAGGTGGGCCTCATGGATGGGCCATAAACACATCAAAGTGGGCTTCAACAATGGGCCTCATGGACATCAAGGTGGACCTTACAGATGGTCATATTAAGGAGTGGCCCATTGTGATGTGTTTGAGATCCAACCAATTCATAAGTTAATATAGAGCTAGATGAAGTGAAAACAAAATATAAGCTTAATTGGAAGCTACTGTGGCTCGTAAAAAGTTTGAATGGTGGAGGTCACTATCCACATTATTTTCAATGGTGGGGTCCACTTGAGCCTTAGATCTGACTCATTCTTAGTCTCCAGCCATAAAACGATCTTTGAAAATGGTTGGAAGGTTAGGATACAACCCATGTATCATGGTGGGTCCCATAGATAGACGGCATGGATGGAATAGGTGGGACCCACGGAACTTGTAGCCGCAGGTCTACACGCCACATGACAGCTACGTAGCTGCTACACATGCAACTAATTCTGCTTAAAGGACAGCTGAGGGGGGTCCCAGTAGGGCCCACCCTCATAGATGTAATAATAATATACATATATATATATATATATTAATATAATATATAATATATCATATTGTATATATTAATATGATATAATATAATCTATTAATATTATATTTAATATAGAATCAGCCCACACGTGGGGTGGGTCCCACCGTCCACACCACTGGACGGTGGTGTGAATGGAACACATACATCATTGGTGTGTCCCACGTGGGGCCCACCATAACGTTTATTTGACATCCAACCGTTGATAAGGTCACATGGACCTGGATGAAAGGGAAAAACAAATTTCGTATAAATCCAAAACTTCTGTGACAGCCAAAGGGGCTTCAATGACAGCCGTTCAATCTCACTGTTTCCTATGATGTGGGCCACCTGAGCCACGTATACAGCTGGATTTTGGGGTGGGACTCACTACCCTAAGGGGCTATCAAATGCATGGTGTTGATGTTTCAACACACATCACGTGGGGCCCACGGCTGGGACCACGTCCCTGGCCAGTCCGTCCACAGCGCAGTAGCGCATGCTGCTGGTCTGGACGTCAGTGGCAGCAGGTTGCTGCTGCCTATTTTTTTTTAAAAATTTTTTTTATAAAAATATATTTTTTTATGGTTTTTCATAGGTGGGGCCCACATTAATGGAATCCACTCCAACCATTGGTCTTTATGGCTCAAGACAAGCCAAACAAGCCGAATATTCGATACATTTTGGGGTGTGGAAACATCATGTGGATTTTTAATGGTGGCAGCCACTATTTTCTATGTTATGGCCCACCAGATACTCGGATCAGCTTCATTTTTCAGTTCAACGGGTAAAATGATCTGGAGAATGGAATGGACGGCGTGGATTAACAACATGCATCAAGGTGGGGTCTACACAAGTGGCCCACCCCAAATGCATTACACCAAGCTAATATTTGTGTTTTCCATTCAATCGTCTAGCGTCCAGGGACGGTGGACGGTTGTGCATTTCAAGTGGTCTGCACATGTGGGCCATCAAATGATGGGTGGTGTGGATACAACGCTCATAAAGTGGGCCCCACCTATAGATGACTTGGATAAAAATATATGCCTTATGGTGGGGTCCATCCAGGCTGGCGCCACACGGCCACATCATCATACCAAAAAATATGAAAGAGAGAGGGAGAGAGAGAGAAAGAGAGACACGTGATGATGGAGGGACCAAGACACTATGGGCCCTCCCTTGCATGATCTATAATATACATCAAGTGGGTCCCATTTCAAATGGGCCCACCGATCAAAATCAACGGTGGAGATCCTTTCTCCACCGAAATAGGAGGTCTGCATGACCTCTTTTCAAGCTAGAAGATAAACATCAAGATGGGGTCCATGGAGAATGGCCCCATCATGGAATGATCATGAAGATCAAGGTGGGCCATCGGCCACATCTTAGGGTCTAAAGTGAGATCCATACCATTGATCGGTAGGCCTCACTTGGCCCATCATAAAAACATGAAAACTAGCCTATAGAAGCACCCACCATTCGATCTTTTCGGTCCGTTAGAACGTCGGTCTCCTTGTGTCTCACTTTGATGGAGAGGATGAGAAATGAAGGGCTAGGATGATGGATTTTTGGGATGGAAAGTGGGCCACACACATGCACTTTTTTCTCATGGAAGAGTTTAGACGTGTGATGCTCTTGCTAGCTTGGGAGTTGTGTGAGAGAGAGAGAGAGAGAGAGAGAGAGAGAGAGAGAGAGAGAGAGTTGTAAGGAGAGAGAGTTGTAAGGAGAGAGAGTGATGGATGTGAGTGATGGGTGAGGTGATGGTGTACTTGACATGTATGGGTGTGTAAGAGAGAGGGTGAGAAAGAGTTGACTTGGTGGTTGCTTGACTTGGGGAGAAAGAAAGCATTGATTGATGGATTGATTAATTGATGGATTGATGTGACATGTTGTAGAGATTCTCTTGGGATTGTAAACGCGCGACGTTTTTTCAAATTAAATGCCGGCCCACATCTCTCGGCCAGAGTATCGGATCGGTATGTAAGACGCGGCATTGGAACCGCGGCGATGGTGCGGTCGCAATGGTACAAGTCTCGGATTAAGCTGACTCAAATTTATAGGATACGACTTAGGGTTGCGCGCAAACATCGATTATAGGTTGCGGATTGCCGGAATTCGACCGGGAGGATCGCGGGAGTCAACGGAACAATACGGATTAGGATACAGGTCTTACAAAATTACCAACAACTTGTGTTCTAATCAGTTGGACTCAAGACCATCTCTTTTTTATATGTATGAGTTGCAATCTCTCTATATGTCTACACAGTTGGAGGTGGATGGGGCCACTTGATTTTTGGCACCTACCATGGTGTGCTTGTGAACTCCACCCCGACAATTAGATGTGTAATCCAACTTTAGGTCCAGGAACAAAATATTAAGCTAACTTGTGATTCATGTGGGCCACACTAAAGAAAGCAATTTAGAGAGACGCCCCCTTTTTATAGGGCCTATCATTATTATTATATGTAATCTACTCCAACTATTAGATGACATGCCATAATTTAGGCCTAAGGCCTAAAAGCTAAGCCCATCTGTTTGGAGGGCGAGTGTTGCCTTGTATGCTGTTTCCAATCATGTGGTCACTTTGAATCACGCTTGTAGTTAATTTTTTAGGCCTATGCCTAAAATGGGGTGATGCACCTGGCAGTTAGGATTGATTTCACGTAAGCATCACAGTGGGGTCCACTCAAGCACCCAATCACTTGCTCGCTTGGAAGACCCAACAAACTCTTAAGAGAGATAAGGGAAGGCAGTATAATGATAACTTGAATTAATGATGTTTCTAGTGAAATAATAGTACTTTGAATTAATGATGTAGCCTTTTGAAACTTGCAGAAAAAGGTATAGAATGTAAATTCAAATTCGACATTAATTAGGTAGCTGTTTGTAAAATTTTCTAAAATAAAACCTGGGAAATTAAAGGGACTCACTGTTGATGATTATGACCCACAAATCAGATGGATTAAAAGGCCTTGATTTCTCATTAACAGATAAAATTCAAACATTTAACATTTTATGTTTTATTTTTGACCAACTAATGTCCACCAGTCGGCCATGCATGATTATTGGTTCTTTTCACTTATGACCCATTTAAAATTAGATCTTGACTCTAGATTCATACAAGTTGCATGCCAGGTTGAAAACCGTTCTGGTTTCATCTTCAGGGTTGTATGGATGTGTCGAAACAACCCCACACAGTGCAATGCCGGGCGATTCGATGCTATTATGAAGGATGTGATACTACACCCATCAATGAGCTTCTATAGCATTTTATTCAGAGCCTTTCAAATTAGTAGAGACTTTTATTAACATCTAAATGCGCGCAAACAGCAGCCCAACTATGTAAAGTCATTCATTAGATCATAGTGAATCATGTGATCCTCAGCTGAATATCTATCTTCTAAGATTTCTAAAACTATACGCTATTCCGCTATTGACAGATATGGGAAGGTTATAATCTCAAGAGTGACATTTAGGTAATCTAATACATGAAGGTCAAGCATATGTTTTCCAAAGCATATTTTGCGACGGTGGTGGACTCACAAGAGTTTTAACATGAGGTCCGGAGGTCATGAGTTCAAGCACCCATTGTGGTGAAATCTCACTGTGATGTGAGTGTGTTGGTGTGCGTAAGGTGCCTGCCTTACCTTAGTTGAGCATGACATTTGATACACTTGCATAGAAAAATTGCATACATCACTTGCACGTATTTAAATTTTATTTTATTTTTTTTGTTAAAATTTTAAAGTTAACCATTCAATTTTTATCTATGATTTGATTGACTATAAATCAAATTATTTTACAGATTTGATTAGCTAAATAGAAGTCTGGTGGACTTTTAAGGACGGTTCAATAAGAAATATCCTATAATATGAATTTACCAAACATCTATCAACTAATCACAAGTTGGGATTGCTCGAATAATGTGATTTTTAGATGGTGGCCTGTACACTTTGGATTCTCCAATTTCGCGGTTAAAAAAAATGTAGAAATTGTCTGCATTCAATGGAAAAGTAGCCAAAGATTTTATGTCTAGGATGTTCCCATCTTTTGAGGATGGGACCATCTGTGGTGGAGCTGATCATATTAATGGTCTGGATTAAATGACTAGAGTTAGTCTTAACTTAAACCCAACCCACCCAACCCAATTTTAGGTCAGGTCAAATCAATTTAGTTGAAGTCCAATTAAGTTTGGCCGAAATCACACCCCAATCCATAGCTCAAGTGGTAAACTGAGTGAAAGATACCTCATTTCAACATTGAGGACTTGTATCGATCCCTAGTGGGAGTGGCTAACATGGGTTATGCTTAGAAACTTTCGTTGAACATATGACTGCATATGAGGATGAAGCTAAAACATTGAGAAGTAAAGTTTGAAGGACTGACATTCAAATTTCAAAGTCAAATGTTCAGATCATCAATGTAATTTCATAGCTTCTAAACTAATACGACGCAATTCGGTTCAAATCATCCTCTAAGATGCAATTTGGGTTGAATACTCACCCCTTGTGTTACCACGCTGCGGAGTCAGCCTATTTATCAAAACTCGCTATATGCATGGTTATACATATCCTTAGGACAACGACCATATAATTCACAATGGTGGATCTTTTATCTTCTGATCAAGGGGCAAGTTGTATCCATTTAATAAATGAGGACACCTTATCCGTAGCATTCATATACGTCTATCTCGCCATCAAAGCATGGGTCCCAGTTTGAATGCAGCATGCTTTAAAATATCAGCAATGGGATGATCCTTAGATCTAACTGCCCATTAAATTTGAATTGCTTATCTTTTCTTTTCTTGTTTCCCTAACCGCCCCCTTAACGAGTGGGCTGATCATAGTAGAGCGGGGCACGGGATAACTTGACTCGTCCGACTTGTTTAGATCTGACTCGATCAAACCGAGTGGGTGAGTTGATCCGAATCGAGTTGATTTCATCCGATCTGAACTCAAACTAAGTCGAGTTCGAGTTACCCGGTAACTCAACTTAGCTCGACCCGAAATCCAACTCGGTACTGACTCGACTCAATCCAAAACTCGACTTGTACATATATATTAAAAAAAAAAAAAAAAAAAAAAAAAAACTAGGTTTTGAGTTGATGAAGAGGTTGCAATTCTGGCAAGTGAATCAAGGTTTTGACTTGTGATTTTAGCCGTGGATACCTGCTGCACCCGACCCGGCACGGTTCAAGTTAGTCCAGGGCAAACACGGACTAGGATGGGTTAGGCATGCTGGACTTGGTACCGAGTTAGGTCAAGTTCCAGTCAGGACTATTTCAAAATTGGATCCAGTCAGGTCAGCCCTGACTTGGTCTGACTCGACTCGATGCCCAACTCTAGATTAGAGACTTTTATAGGATATGTTTTATACACAATGTGCCCACAGAAGTTGGAGAGTTACTCTTTACTCTTTATCATATTGAGTAAACTCTGTTGGGCCCACCATGAATGTATCTAGTTTATCCATGCCCTTCGTCTGTTTTTCCAACTTATTTTAAGGGTTTGAGCCTAAAATTGAAGCATATCCAAAGCTCAAGTGAACCACACTTAGAGGAAATAGTGAGAATAATAATTTCCACGGTTGAAACCTTCATGGGCCCCACAATGTTTATTTGTCATCCAACCTATTCATGAGATCACAAAGACATGAGTTAAAGGAAAATCACAAATATCAGCTTGATTCAAAACTTGAGTGGCCCTAAGAAATTTTCAACGGTAGACATTTAATTCACTCTTTCCTGTGTACGGTCTAGTAGAGCTTTGGATGAACCCAAAAATGGATGCGCGCGGATTAGGTACTTCCTTCCCGTGTTCGGAGCTCGCACAGGCAGAGGCTCTGAGGGCAACTAGGGTCCACCGTGATGTTTTAATTTTTTCCACACTGGGCAACTGAGGGTCCACCGTGATGTTTTAATTTTATCCACACCGTCCATCAATTTTTTCATATAATTTTAAATTATTAAAACAAAAATGGAGAAGATCAAAGGCTTAAATGGACCACACGGTGAGGATTAGATTCGTACCGTTGTAAATTTCTTGGGGACCACAGAAGTTTTGGATCAAGTTGATATTTGTTTTTTCAATTCACCCAGGTGTATATGATCGTATCAACAGTTTGGATAGAAAATAAAAAACACAGTGGACCCTAAGAAGGTTTCAAGGGCGGGCATCTTTAGCACCGCTGCTTTCTGTGGTGTGGTCCAATTGAGCGTTGGATCTGTCTTATTTTTGATTCAGTACTCTAAAATGATATGGAAAAATGGATGGACGGTTTGGATTAAAAAAAACATGTCAAATGGGCACCATTGCACCACTCCTTCCGAATGCACCCGGTCCAGCCATGATGTGTCGGCAATGAAACTCACCAATTTTGCTAGTCAGAGGTGGGACCCATGGTGAAAAGGCCAAAAATGTCATTTCCATGTAGGGAATCAATCTTTACTTTTCACTGTTCAGACCCACCGCGCTCATCAGGAGGATACCTCGAGGGCGGTGTTGCGAAAAGACATCACGTCTGGCCAATCTACCATTTCCTCGCCTTGGATGGCTGGGATTGTTCCATGGAGTATATATCTGGAACATTGCCCATTCATGGTGGCGCCCACCGGGGAAGGGCTCTAGATCCTTGAACGCTAGCCCCACACGCAAGTAGCCAATATAGGCCACTTTGTAAGCTAGGGCTGTCGATGGTGTTCTCTGGCATGGACCACACGGCCACCGATCATACTTGGGTCCTGTTTTCAGGTCAGGGGCTAGTCCTGGCCCTACGTTCGTGGCCCACCGAATTGATAGGTTAGACCCGTTTCAAGTTTTGATCACCTTTTTCACCATGGCCCAAGAAAGACCAGATTTAGAACTATGAATGGCTGTCAATGGATAGACGACGGCCTAAATCAAAGACAAAACGTGTGGACCAAGTTGTATTGATGATGTAGAGCGAGTTGTAGACACTTTTATGGTAAAGATGGACCAGAGAAGGCGTGATTGGAGGCAAAAATAATTCCGACAGTGGGATGATTTTTTTAACATATTATATATGATTTGGGGATAGAAGAAGTTACTTAAGCCAACCAACCCTGCTTATACTAGGTTGCCCATGCCAAATTTGCAAGATTCCAGTAGATAGATGGTCAAAAATCTCATTTAATTTCGCTTTTATTATAAATAGTAAGTTTTAATTCAAGTATAACTCCTGATACTTTGAGTTGCTTAAGGGCTTAGAAAAGTTAAAGGAATAGAGTGGTAGGATCAAATTGGACGCTTACTATTTTTGGCAAAAAAATAGAAGTCATCTAGTAAGTTTATTATTAATAATAAGTCACATTTTTTAGGTGTTTTAGTTGGAGTTTTAAGTTTAAAATTACTTTATGCTTTTATCCCTCGTGGATTTGAGGAAGCTCCGTGAGGAGTCCAAGAGTTCCGTGGATTCATAGTAGTTATTCTCTACGGAAGACGGTTCCGTGGATTTGTAGTTATTCCCTGCAGAATAGAAGACGGTGACCGACTTCATCACATCCTTCCCTACGTCAATTGACCATTGCCAACAATATGTTTGGCTTTTCCTGTCCGGCCTTGCTTAATATGGTTGGCAATGGGCCAGGCTAGGGTGGCTGCGGTTGGCCTTGGCCCAGCCCCAGTCAGGCTAAAAAGGCCCCGGCGACAGAAGGTTTGAAACAAGTACAATTTAAGAACTTTCCTTAGGAGATCTACCCTAGTCAAGTTATATGACACTTTGAATAAGGAGTGTCTTTAAACTGAGGAATGCGAGCACCTGGCAAGTGTATCATTGAAACATGAACCTGCATCCAGTGTGTGTCTTTGAATTACCCATGTTCATCGAATTGGAACTCCTCACAAATGTTTTTAAACCCTCCATTCTTTTTAAATAACAGTCGCCCACTTGATGATTGGACCGACCAAGAGACCAAGCCAGACCATTCGTTGGTCCAAGCAGGGCACAACCTGGACACTAGGCCTAGATTTCAGGCCTGACGTTGGCCCTTTGTCCCTGTTTAGTGGATCAGATCTGGGCCCTATAGGGTCAGGCATCGGGCTGGGCCGTTCCACCCAATCCCAGCCCAGGTCACACTCCATATTAGGGAGGCCACATAGGCTGGTGAATGGGCCCTTAGCTAGCAGCCTGCAACGGACTTAGGATTTAGCCATGTGGGCGCTTCTCTCTTTTGGAGCCCTCTCTTGATCACGGCTGCAAAATAAGGAAACATGAGCTTGCAATTGCTGTACAGTGGAAAATGGGGCAGTCCGGGATGTGCAGGAGCATGTACGTACATGTCCCATGATCCTAAAGACCTTCTTAGTTAATGTCCAATCAAGCCCATGAGATAATGAATATGGGTCGGCCTGTCGAGCCAGCCAGTGAAACTCGGCCCAGTCCTTGGGTTCCCCTACTTCAATGGTTTACTTGCAGTGGGATGCACGACCTACCACGGAAAATCAAAGCTAACACCGTTTGTTTGCTTGGTACACATGAGCTGCCACATTCTTGCACCAGCCGCTGTATCACTGTATGGAACTGGAGATATTTCCACTGCAATAAGTGATCTGAAACGTTGAGGTGGTGGGAGTCACTGATGATAGTCCATTGGCTAAACTTCCCCTTGATTGGACGATCATTCCTTTTCTTGCTTAAATGGGAAAGCTTTGCTGTATTTCCTTTTAATCTTTTTGTTAGCCGCATATACATGAGTGTTAACTTTTCCATCAATTGATAGTGGGGCCCATAACATCAATGGTTTAAATCACTAAACAAATCGGCCTGATGGTACTAACTACAAATAGAGAAATTTACCACTGTACGACCCATTTACCCGTTGAATCCCACCTCATTTTACCTTACCAGAATAAGCCCCAGCTGTACGGACGCCTTCCCAAAGGTCGAAAATGCCCCTGCTTTTTCCTTCAAGCTCGGTTGGTGCTTGAAAGCTAGGTTTCCTATCGCTACGGATTATAACCGTAGCCATTGAGAAATTAAATCTACCACTGTTCCAGCGGTAATGCCGCCAACCTCTGAACGTCTGTGCGGTAGTACCCGCCCAGGTGCAGTAGTGCCGCCTGATTTATTTTTAAAAAATTGGGTGGGTCCCATCGTGGGCCCCACATAATTTTGAATAGGCCCCACACTCAATGTTCATGATTTTGGTGGGCCTCACATCCACCTGTGTATATATATATATATATATATATATTAGATATATATATATATATATATATATTTTACATGGATAAATTCATTCTACCTACATTTTTCTATAATACATATTTATATAAATATGTATATATAAGAATATAAAAAAAAATTCTCTTTTTTTCATTTCTTTCTTATTCATTTAACAAGAACATCTTTTAAACCAAATTAGTTACTTGATGTACCCTATATGATTTTGGGGTAGGAGAAGCTACTTTAGCCAACCACCTGTTTATTTTCCAAGATTCCATCAGGTCGATGGTCGAAATCCATTTCATTCACTTCGCGGTCAATTTCATTCATTTCATTTACTTCACAATCAATTTCATTCATTTCATTTACTTCACGATCAATTCCATGCATTTCATGGTCAATTTCGACAATTCCGCTTTACTTCATGGTTAATTCCATGTATGTCACGGTCAATTCCCATCACTTCACGGTCATTTTCATGCATTTCACAGTCAATTTGCTTCACTTCACTGTCATTTCCATGCATTTCACGGTCAATTCCCTTCACTTCACGGTCATTTTCATGCATTTCACGGTCAATTCCGGCGATTTCGTTCCATTTCACGGTCATTTCCATGCATTTCACGGTCAATTTCCTTCACTTCACGGTCATTTTCATGCATTTCACGGTCAATTCGCTTCACTTCATGGTCATTTCCTTGCATTTCACGGTCAATTCGCTTCACTTCACGATCGTTTTCATGCATTTCATGGTCATTTTCGACGATTCCATTCATTTCACGGTCATTTCCATGCATTTCACAGTCATTTCCATGCATTTCACGTTCAATACCCTTCACTTCACGGTTATTTCCATGCATTTCATGGTCAATTCGCTTCACTTCACGGTCATTTCATGCATTTCACAGTCAATTCGCTTCACTTCACGGTCATTTTCATGCATTTCACGATCATTCCTGGCGACTCCGTGTGATTCATGATCATTTTCACGCATTTCATGGTCAATTCCCTTCACTTCACGGTCATTTCCATGCATTTCACGGTCAATTCGCTTCACTTCACGGTCATTTCCATGCATTTCACGGTTCACGTCATCCAGGCGATTCCATGTTGATTCACGGTCATTTACAAGCATTTTATGGAAATGACCGTGAATTAACACGAAATCGCGGGAATGACTGTGAAATGCATGGAAATGACCGTGAAGTGAAGCGAATTGACCATGAAATGCGTGGAAATGATCGTGACGTGAAGGGAATTGACCGTGAAATGCGTGAAAATGACCGTGAATCAATACGGAATCGCTGGGAATGACCGTAAAGTGAAGGGAATTGACCGTTAAATGCGTGGGAATGACCGTGAATCAACACGAAATCGTCAGGAATGACTGTGAAATGCATGAAAATGACTATGAAGTGAAGCGAATTAACCGTGAAATGCATGGAAATGACCGTGAAGTGAAGGGAATTGACCGTGAAATGTGTGGAAATGACCGTGAATCAACACAAAATCGCCGGGAATGACCGTGAATGCATGGAAATGACTGTGAAGTGAAGCGAATTGACTGCGAAATGTGTGAAAATGACTGTGAAGTGAAGGGAATTGACCGTGAAATGCATGGAAATGACCGTGAATCCAAACGGAATCACCGCGATTGATCGTGAAATGCATGGAAAAGACCGTGAAGTGAAGGGGATTGACCGTGAAATGCATGGAAATGACTCTTGAAATGAAACGGAATTGCCGGGATTGATCGTGAAATGCATGGAAACGACCGTGAAGTGAAGCGAATTGACCGTGAAATGCGTTGGAAATGACCGTGACTTGAAGAGAATTGACCGTGAAATGCGTGGAAATGACCGTGAATCAACACAGAATCGCCGGGAATGACTGTGAAATGTGTGGAAATGACCGTGAAATGAAGTGAAGGGAATTGACCTTCAAATGCGTGAAAATGACCGTGAATCAACACAAAATCGCCGGGAATGACTGTGAAATGCATGGAAATGACCATGAAGTGAAGCGAATTGACCGTGAAATGCGTGAAAATGACCGTGAAGTGAAGGGAATTGAACGTGTGAAAATGAAATGCGTGGAAATGACCGTGAATCAACACGAAATCGCCGGGAATGACCGTGAAATGCATGAAAATGACCGTGAAGTGAAACGAATTGACTGCGAAATGTGTGGAAATGACTGTGAAGTGAAGGGAATTAATCGTTAAATGCATGGAAATGACCGTGAATCCAAACGGAATCGCCGTGATTGACCGTGAAATGCATGGAAAAGACTGTGAAGTGAAGAGGATTGACCGTGAAATGCATGGAAATGACTGTGAAATGAAACAGAATCGTCGGGATTGATCGTGAAATGTATGGAAATGACCGTGAAGTGAAGCGAATTGACCGTGAAATGCATGAAAACGACCGTGAGGTGAAGCGAATTGACCGTGAAATGCATGAAAATGACTGTGAAGTGAAGCGAATTGACCGTGAAATGCATGGAATTGACCGTGAAGTGAAGGAAAATGACCGGAAATGAACATGAAATGATTGGAAACGACCATGAGGTGAAGGGAATTAACAGTGAAATGACGGGGAATGGCTGGAATTAAGTCAGTTCATGGTCAATTTAACTCAATTCATGGTCATTTTAGCTCAGTTCACAATTATTTTAGCTCAGTTCATGATAATTTTAGCTCAGTTCACGATCATTTTACCTCAGTTCACAATCATTTTAGCTCATGAATCAATAACTCAGTGGGTCCTCGATATGTTAACTCAGTCGGTGCTCAGTTTCTTTCATGGTCTTCGTTTAGTTACACATCTCATTTCACTCTTTGTTTAAAAAATCCTCAATGTGGGCCATTTGAGTCTTGATTTTGCTCATTTATTAGGACATGCCATACCATTAAACATTTTTAAAAAACTGAAAATGGATTGGGGACCGTGTGCATATATAGTATAATATACAGTGGGGTCCACACAAAGAAAGCTTAATATTTTTTAAAAAATGGAAATGGATTGTGGACCGTGTGCATATATAGTATAATATACAGTGGGGTCAACAAAACGAAAGCAAGGATTTCAATATACCTGCCATTCGAAGCTTCTTTGCTGGGGGGACCATTTTTCGTCCTATCTTGAGCTCAAAAAAGTCGAAAAGGACGTGTATGGGGTGTATATTCTCGATCAGATAAAGGGGAAAAAAGAAAGTAGTAAAAGGAGAGTTTTACTGCTAGGGTGGACAGTAACAGAGGGGGGGAAGTAATCAGAAAATAATAATCTATGGGTAGGATGAAGGATCAGGGAGAGGAAAGAAGAAAAAACTAGGTTTTTTAGTGGAGACGCAGCTGGCAGCATCAATAGGGTGCGTCGGCTATACCAGGGTCATTTTCGACCTTTGGGAAGGTGTCCGTACAGCTGGGGCTTATTCTCGTCAGGTAAAATGAGGTGGGCTTCCACGGGTAATTGGGCCATAAATGGGTCGTACAGTGGTAAATTTCTCCTACAAATACATGTGATTTTTAAACAAAATAGAAAAAGAGAAAATTGCGAGTGTACGACCCATTTATGGCCCAATTGCGAGACTACGCCCACCTCATTTTCCTTTGCGAGAATACGCCCCAGCTGTACGGACGCCTTGCCAAAGGTTGAAAATGCCCCTGCCTTTCCTTCAAGCGGGAAGACGAGCGCTGACGCTCCTCGAACTCCGAGTTGTACGAACGGTTCAAAAGTGATCAACGTTACATGGGCCCCACAGTTATGTATTTATTATATCCACAACGTTCATCCATATTTCGAGATCATTTCGGACCATTATCTATAAAAAGAAAAATCATATCCAAAGATCAACTGGACCACACCACAAAGAACAGCAGAAAATTGATTTTCACCGTTAAAAATTTTGTAGGGCCCACCGTAACATTTATTTTCCATCCAATCTATTCATAAGGTCACAAAGACCAGGATGAAGTGGAAAAACAAGTTTCATAATGATCCAAAACTTCTGTGACCCCTAAAAGGGTTTCAATGGTAGACGTTCAATCATCCACAGCCTTTAACAGTGTGGTCCACTTGATAGCTAGATCCGTCTTATTTTTCGTCTCAAGCCCTAATACGAGTTCGCAAAAAATATGGACGGTTTGGATATAACACATACCTCATAATAGGACCCACAAAAAGCGGTGGGATTACAACAGCAAAAAATTAAAAAAATAAAAAATAAAAAAATACGTCGATATATCGAAGGTCTTTTGATATATCGAAAATGGTCCAGAACTGTCCAGTGAGTTTTTCTCAAAAATCCAACAATTTTCGATATATCGAAGGTCTTTCGATTAATCGAAAAAGGTATTTAACCTTTAGCTATGGATTATAACCGTAGCCAAAACTGTAGTCTATGCTAGTCTATGAAATTTTTTATTTTTATTTTTTTTTTATTTTTTACATGGAGAGATTTATTCTACCTACAATTTTCTCTAATACATATTTATAAAAATACATATATATAAGCATATAAAAAAAATTTTCCTTTTTTTTTCCATTTATTTCTTTATTCATTTAACAAGAATATCTTCTAAACCAAAATTAGTTACTTGACGTATCATATATGATTTTGGGTAGGAGAAGCTACTTTAGCCAACTAACCTTGTTATTTTCCAAGATTCCATCAGGTCGATGGTCAAAAATCCATTTCATTCACTTCGCAGACAATTTCAATAAGTTTGCAGTCAATTTCATTCATTTCACGGTCCAATCGCTGCACTTCACGGTCATTTCCATGCATATCACGGTCGAAAATCTATTTCATTCACTTTGCGGTCAATTTCATTCACGGAAACTCACGGTCATTACCGTGCATTTCACTTCACGGTCATTTTCGTGCATTTCGCGGTCCAATCGCTTCACTTCATCCCCATTTTCATGCATATCACGGTCATTCCTGCATATTCCGTGTTGATTCACGGTCATTTCGACGCATTTCGCGGTCCCGCGTCTTCACTTCACGGTCACTTCGACGCATTCATGATCATCCCCTTCACTTCACGGTCATTTCGACGCATTTCCATGATATGCACGAAAATGACAGTGAAGTGAAGACGCGGGACCGCGAAATGCGTCAAAATAACCGTGAATCAATACGGAATATGCTGGAATGGCCGTAATATGCATGGAAATAGGGGTGAAGTGAAGCGATTGGACCGCGAAATGTACGGAAGTGACCGTGAAGTGAAGACGCGGGACCGCGAAATGCGTCGAAATGATCGTGAATCAACACGGAATATGCGGGAATGACCGTGATATGCATGAAAATGGGGATGAAGTGAAGCGATTGGACCGCGAAATGCACGAAAATGACCGTGAAGTGAAATGCACGGTAATGACCGTGAGTTTCCGTGAATGAAATGGACCGCAAAGTGAATGAAATGGATTTTCGACCATGATATGCATGGAAATGACCGTGAAGTGCAGCGATTGGACCGTGAAATGAATGAAATTGACCGCAAACTTATTGAAATTGTCTGCGAAGTGAATGAAATAGATTTTTGACCATCGACCTGATGGAATCTTGGAAAATAACAAGGTTAGTTGGCTAAAGTAGCTTCTCCTACCCCAAAATCATATATGGTACGTCAAGTAACTAATTTTGGTTTAGAAAATATTCTTGTTAAATGAATAAAGAAATAAATGAAAAAAAAAAGGAAATTTTTTTTTTATATGCTTATATATATGTATTTTTATAAATATGTATTAGAGAAAATTGTAGGTAGAATAAATATCTCCATGTAAAAAATAAAAAATAAATAAATAATTTCATAGTATTTGGCTACGGTTATGATCCGTAGCTAAAGGTTAAATACTGAATGTCCTTCGATATATCGAAAATTGTTGGATTTTTGAGAAAAACTCGCTGGACAGTTCTGACCATTTTCGATATATCGGAAGACCTTCGATATATCGACGTATTTTTTATTTTTTATTTTTTAAAATTTTTGCTGTTATAATCCCACTACTTTTTGTGGGTCCTATTATGAGGTATGTGTTATATCCAAACCGTCCATATTTTTTGCGAACTCGTATTAGGGCTTGAGACAAAAAAATAAGACGGATCTAGCTATCAAGTGGACCACAGTGTTAAAGGCTGTGGATGATTGAACGTCTACCATTGAAACCCTTTTAGGGGTCACAGAAGTTTTGGATCATTATGAAACTTGTTTTTCCACTTCATCCTGGTCTTTGTGACCTTATGAATAGATTGGATGGAAAATAAATGTTACGGTGGGCCCTACAAAATTTTTAACGGTGAAAATCAATTTTCTGCTGTTCTTTGTGGTGTGGTCCAATTGATCTTTGGATATGATTTTTTTTATTATAGATAATGGTCCGAAATGATCTCGAAATATGGATGAACGTTGTGGATATAATAAATACATAACTGTGGGGCCCATGTAACGTTGATCACTTTTGAACCGTTCGTACAACTCGGAGTTCGAGGAGCGTCAGCGCTCGTCTTCCCGCTTGAAGGAAAAGGCAGGGGCATTTTCGACCTTTGGCAAGGCGTCCGTACAGCTGGGGGCGTATTCTCGCAAAGGAAAATGAGGTGGGCGTAGTCTCGCAATTGGGCTATAAATGGGTCGTACACTCGCAATTTTCTCATAGAAAAAGCTCCTTCTACAAAGGTTGCGGATGGGTCCACCGTGAAAGTTACAAGTGGCGGTTTGGCTAGTGACCCCAAACACCAGCCAGCTGCTAGCTGGTGTCAAAGCTCTGTGGGCTCCACCATGATTCATGGCGTACATCCATTTTCCAGCTTATTTAGGGCATGAACCCAACAATGAGGCGGATCCAAACATACATGGTGGGCATCACTCTCCCCACTGTTTTCTGTGGTGGGGTCCACTTGAACTTTGGATCTGACTCATTCTTTGGATCATGCCCTAATATGAACTCTCCAAATAGATGGACGGTGTAGATACAAAACATACATCATGGTGGAGCCCACAAAACTTGGTGACGTAACTTCATAGGCATCCAGCGTATCATACAGTTCCTCGTGAATAAAAACCTTTTGAAGTGGGAGCATGGAATTGCCTGTGCCTCTTCCTGTCGCTGGAAGGTATGTGGGTCCCACAGATATTCCCATGACAAATCCACTCCGTCCTTCAGTTTATAAAGATTAAATAGAATAGAACTAAATAAATTATTAATATCCAGAACTCTTGTGGGCCACACAACTCGAAACAGTGATAATAAAAGTGTCCACCGTTGAAACCTTCATGAAGCCGAACATGATGCTTATATGCCATCAAAACCGTTCATAGAGCTATGACCACTCAGATAAACTGTAATAATAGAAATAATCCTGTTACGAAACTTCTGTGGTCCGCACAAAGTTTTCAATGGTAGGCATTCAATTCCCTCTGTTTCGTCTGGTATGGCCCGCCTGAGTGTTGAATCTGCTCATTTGTTGTTCCTCTCCTATTACGGTCTTGATAAGCTGATGGACGGACTGGATTTGTCACGTACATCTATGTGGGCCCCACATAGCTTCCGACCTCATCAACTTACTGTGGCCACTTCAGAGGCAATTTGCGTCTGCGAAACCATCCCGCTTCTCAATGACTCGGAAGTTGAAAAGGACGCAGAAAACCTCTCCTATTTTCAAAACGCACTATTTCCCGCCATCAAAACCCTAATAAAATGAGGAGAAAACGCAAACCATTCCAATCTCAATCCCAATCCGGAGACTCCTACCCTTTTCAAACTCGATCCAAACGACTACGACACCACCACTGCCAAGGTCTGGTGGCTAATTCTTCTGCACGCTCCGCGCACGATAGGATTGCATCTAATTCAAAGAGGAACGTGCCCATCATGCGCCGAAAACGTAATGCCATTTCTCAAAAGCTCAATCTCCTCAAACGCAATCTCAAACCCATCCCTTTCGTCCCTGCCAAAACCCTAGACTTTCCCAAGTACGAAGTTCTCTTCAGGTGCTTAGGGTTATGGGATTTCGCTCACCTCGATCTCGATCGCGACATCCGACTCGACCTCCTAACCGTCCTGATCGCCAATTACAACCCTTGGGCGCGCAGCATTTTCGTCAACGGCGTCAAAATCAAGATCGGTCCGGCAGAAATGTCCCAGGCGATGAGGATCCCCGCCAAAAAGAAGCGCAGCATCGACAAGACAGATTTCCCCGATTTCGATGAAGAATCCCTTTCCGTCCTCTCTGATTTCCTGTCCAATTACGTTCTTTTGCATGAAGATGCGGCCTGATGAGGTCTTGAAATCGATCAGGGCCATCAAAGAAGGGCAGCCGCAGACGTTCAATTGGGCCGTACTTATCTGGTTTATGGTGGAGAAGGAGCTTTTGCGGGGAAAGGAATTGGAGTACTGCTACTACGCTTCGCATCTGCAATGCTTGATGAAATGTCAGAAGCCGGAGCTCTTTGCAGGAGATCCTGTTGAAGAAGTCTTTATTCAAGAAGACGACAAAAACAAAGGGCTGATGAGTAAAGCGGATTTTCAAGGACAGGATTTGGAGCAGAATGCAGTAATGTTGAAGGATGTAGGCAAGCAGGCCAGAGAGGATTGCATTTCTGATTTCCAACAATGCAAGGAAGTACGTGGACATCAGTTGCAGTATTGTGATCTAAATGGCACTGTGAGTTCGGAGTTCCAACATGTTGTGAAAGATGAAGTGGACGAAAGGCATGGCCTGGCGTTGAATTTAGGGATGCTGAGTTTGGATGGTGGTCTTATTCAAGATACCAAGACCGGGAATGCGTCTGATGGAATGCCGGTGGGCCTTCTTGGTCCTCCCGATCAGTTACTATCTATGAAGGCCTCTATGCAGAAGGGTGCTGTCATAAATCCTGGCAGGCCAGCTATGTTTGGTAATGCTTACAATCATGAGATTGATGGCAAACATGATAGAGATGATGTTCAGCATCTCCGTCATGAGGATTGCCAGGTGGTGATGAGGAATCATGTTGTTTCCCAGGACCACATGCCAAATTGCTTTGACATATTTATGGATCAAGCAGATAGCTTGATGTATAAAGCTAGGATGATGTATGCTAAGAAAGAGCAGGAATGTATGCGGGTCCAGTCAAGCATGGAATTCTTGACTCGAGAGCTGCAGCAACGTGAAAAGTACATTTATACATTGCATTCGACCATGCGTGAAGAACAAAATGCAAAGGAAATGGTGATCTATCGGCTTGAGCGTGAGCTCTGTGTGATGACCCAGCTATTAAATAGTTATAAGAAAGCATTGAAGGAAACCCGCCATGAGTTTGCAGAGTATAGAGAACGTTTTCAGCTTCCGGCTGAACCACTTTACAAGGATGCTGGTCCTGGCGGCTTGGTACTCCATACCAAGGATTTAGAAAAGCTGCGTTTAGAGACCGAGGAAAAGGAGAGGAGTATGCTTTCTCTCTGGAAAGTTAAGATCAAGGATCCTATACAGTATTGGTTTAATTTGTCTCAATCACATCGTAATGTGGTTGATTTGTATGATAAGAGGTTAGCAGTGGTTGATGAAGAAATCCAAATCTTGAAAAGAACTCCTAAGACATGAGATTTTGCAAAAACTTTTTGAGTCTTAATGGTATTTAGGACTAACATATTATCGTTTTGTCGTGATTAGGACTGTAAAGTCTTAATGTTTTGAACAGACTTTTTTTTTCTCTGATTCTGATACAAATGAAATCTAGGTGCCCCTGGCAACTCCATGCTTGTAATCCATCACATTTCAATGAGGCTTTTTTAGTGTTACAGTATCTGTTTCTATCCTTCCATTTCGATGCTGAGTTTTATGTTCCATGAAAGAGCTGACTCAAGCATTTGCAGACCCTCTTAGTCTTTTGTGCAGCAATTCCTATTTTTTCTAGCTTTGGACTTGCTTGATATTGTAGCTGGTATTTTGCTTTTGAGTATGCTTGAATGACTGACTAACTACAACACGTTGCAGCTGTCTATATAATGTTGAGAACTATGATCGAGTGAGAGAATAAAATGCATGATACAATTTCATGTTGAACTCTGGAGCATAGTATCCCCCTCTTGGTCTATGCTGGAATGAACATGATTATGGAAGGACTCATCCCATGAACTGGACTGCTCTCTTACAGATTGCCATCTGCATTGCTCCAAATCCAGTATCCCAGTGAGAGAACTAAACGTCTGAACATTGCTTGTCACTGCATGAGGTAGTGATTGAGAAATAGCCATGGATCCCTTAATTTGGACAGTCATTTGATTGCCTGCCAAGTGCCCAGCTGACTCCAAACTCTAAATTAGAAGGATTTGTTGGATTTTAGAGAACTTCCAAGTACTTTCCTCACTTCTGAGATAGAAGCCAAAACAGCATTTTGTATAACTTCCCAAGGGACCAGAATGTTTGCTATGATATGGTGACTGGTGAAACAGTGGTGTGTATGATCATTGCATTTTGCACATTTGGGAGGTCATGGGTTTTCTGGCTGGATCTTATTGTTAAGACTTTTTCGAGCCGTCAGGCCATGCTGATTATGGTTAGCTCAGAGAGAGCTTGTTATCAAATTGACTGCCATGGTGGAAGTTCACATAGAATTGGATAGAGAAATATCTTTGATATTCTGGCAGGGCGTGCTGGATGATATGCAGGCATGTGGGAAATACTTGAGAAATTGCACACATGGCTTACAATTCAAATTAAACTGTCCAAATTATTGTTCCCAGTTTAGATGTACCATGAACCAAAATTTGCCCTTATTTGAGTATCCGATTATTAGAATATCCATGAATCAGATGTTGATTGTTCAATCAATATGCTTTTGGGCTGTGCTTCCACGACAATGCATTCCACAGTTTAGTCTGTTTAATTTGAGTTATCGCATGCATACAAGACTCGGTTGTTTTCTCCATCCATACATGCAAGTCTGTTTGGTTGTGCCAAATTTCATGAAATTTGCACCAAACTGTACTAATTAATCATGATATTTCATGATATTTGGTGCAAACAAACACACACTTAAACCAGCTGGATATTCTCATTTGAATTTGTTTGTGATCTGATAATGGGTCTGCCATTCACCTCACAAATTTGTCAAGATTTGGAATCCAATCTGCTCGCATGCTTCCCTGCTAGAACTTTCTCCTTGTTAATTGGAAATTGGGGAAGAAGAGCATGTTGCAGATTCCAATCTGATTAGGTGGAACGTTTGGAAGGAAGGCAAATTAAGCACAATTCTATTATGTTTGGAAAAGAATTGAAATGCGAAAACAACCAAACACTCCAAGGATCACTTCTTTTCTTTTTGGGAACCTTATTTCTTAGTCTCAAGTTAGGGAAGCACATTTTTTCTTCTATTTCAGTACGATGTTTTGCCATAATTTTCATCAGGAGGCGACTTTGGTAGGTCGCCCGTGAAGTCTAACATGGCCCAACCATGACGGGGCCTGCGTGGCTGCATCAATGGAAGAATTCGGACTATATATCAGGTAGCCACTGAATGGTGAAAGTTGGCCAGGCTAGCCTGAACATGAACCTGACCCAGCCTCCTTTGGGCTAGATTTTGGGGGGCCTGGACCTGGCCTTTGGATTAGTTTTGAACCCAAATAAACAGGCTGTGTCAGCCCACGAATAGCTAAATGAAGCAGGCCTGATCCCTGCCAGAGATTATTCCCAACCCAAATGCATACGGCTCGCCTCCACTTCCAATATGAGAGCGCACCTATGTGTCTGGATTAAGCTCAAAGTAGTCAATTAATAAACAACATAGAGCATTAGGGTCGTCCCCACCCCTCTGGGTCTGATATGCCAGCCCATGCCTGGGCCAAAACATGCCAGGCCTGAACGGCTGATGGGCCATTTAGGCCCATTGATAGCTCTAGGTAATTGGATATTTGTCTAAGCTAGCTCTGGGCTTCGGTTCAGTTATTTAACTCATCTAAGTAGATGGGCAGCTTTATAAAGCCCACGTCGGTCTCTAACAATATTGTCTGTTCTATTATCTTATCCCCCATTCAAACAGAAAAAACCATTTTATGGTAGGGATGGCAATGGGCCGGGTTCGATCCGGGCTAGGGTAGGACGGGTTCGGCCCAGTACTTAAAGGTCCTTGGACCATCTCTTTGATCCGGGCCAGGGTAGGACCGGGCTCCGTTCAGCACTTAGGGTCCAAGGGCCAAAGCAGGTCCAAGCCCAACATGGGCCTATAACAGCGGGTTCAAGCCTTTGCCTTGTTTGAGCCTGGCCTGAAAATTGATAAAAGCCCTTGTTACCACTTAAATGTTCTTAACCATTGATCAAGTGGCCCAAACATGCAGAAAGCAATAGATACTCAGAGGAATAAAATCAATGGTCTACATTCACGAAGCATGGGTTTCCTAATCAAGGAAGAAGCCGAATTGGGGCCAGATAGACCAAGCCTGGCCTGAGTATTGATCGGGCCATGCATATACCAGGCCCAAGCTAGGCCCATGAAGGAAGCTAATATGTCCAAAGCCAGGTCAGGCTCGTTGGACCAGGCAGGTTGCCTGGTCCATTACCACCTTTGATGGAAAATGTGAATTTTGTGCAGTTCCCAGCGGTACTCTTTCAACCATCAATCTTCTCGTAGACGTGTGGACCACTTGAAGAGGGAAGCAACTAGATTCTTGTACCAGGGCACACTCGCCGTGAGACCCACCTGATGAACAGTCTGGATCTTGCACAAGCGTGTCATATTCGGCCATGTATGAGACGCATGAGGAGTCACGTGTGTGCATGTGACTAGCAAAGTAGGTTTTAGGAGTCTTAAAGACTGGACCCACCACGTTGGGGTTGCCAGTAACCGTCCAAGGAAATAGCAAATGATTGCAACCCACCCTACCCCAGCAACATAACATGTTTTGAGTCTGGATACTGTTGTTGTTGGGAAACAGGGATCATTTACTGTATTTTTATTAAGCCAGGTCATCACATAACTCTTACAATGATGCCATCACTAATGCTATGGTCCAATAAAATGCTGAAAGTGAAAAGTCCTAGAAAAATCCAAACCCTTGTCATAAACAGATTTTTTTCTATTTTATTGGATTGTGATTGGCCTACATCATCACTAATGTTGTCATCACTGTTGCCTTAAATTCAGTATGTGATGATGTGCCCAATTACATTACAACAAACAGATTTTTTCTGTTAATGACAAACAAAGGATCTGGATTCTCAAACAAATGATCCATGAATCAACGACCCCCAGGGTACGCTGAGTGTACTCGGGTCCTCAGTTTGTACAAATGGGCCCCACCTACCCGTCATCCATCCGGGTCATTGGTTCGTTGCCTGCAACCTCAGATGGTCCTTGACCCCAAAATCTCCAAGATGGGAGGATAACATATAACTACCCGTCCTGGGCCTTTTCCCAGTTCCAATGGATGCTTCTGCTTTCCCATTATTAGCCGGTTATCTGCCTGGAAGAGATTGAAAGGTCAGGATTCTCCCGATATTGTAAGGTATAGTGCATCCAATGGACGCGGATTTCCTCAAAGCCTTTTGCAGCAAGTTCCTGCGGTGGGAACTTATGTGGGGGCCTGTGATGTTTGTGATAAATCCACTCCATTCATTTGTTTTGAGAGTTGATTTTAGGACACGCTAGTAAAAGACTTAAGTGGGCCATACGAGAGGAAAGAGTAGAGACTGAGTAACGTTGAAACATTGGCATTGCCACAATTTTCGTATCTTGCTAAAATTTGTGTTTTCAGTTCAGCTTATTGGTAATGACATTATAAACGGTTTAGATCTCATATAAATATCAAGGTGAAGCCCACTGAACAGTGGGCCCCACTCGTACAAACTGACAACTGGAGTATTACGTGCATATGGCATGGGGGATCATATAATTTCTCTAGGAGGCGGATTTCTGGGAAAGCATAACTGGAAGTTCCTGCGCTGTAAAAATAGGTGGGGCCACCGTGTTGTGTGTGAGAAATTTACCCCGTTTATCCATTTTGTGAACTCATTTTAGAACTTTATTCCAAAAATGACAAGGATCCAACACTCAATTGGGCTGCACTAAAAGAAAAGTTGGGTAGGGAAATTCTTACCGTGGGTCGATACTGGTGTTTACATATCATCCATACCGTTAATAACATCATTCCTAGTGAGATGATGAACTGAAGATACAAATATTATATTGATTCAAAACTTCTATAACCCCACAAATATTTCAACTGTGGACGTTCAATCCTTAAGTTTTTGACACACTTGGATCTGACTCATTTTTAGCCCCATGTCCTAAAATGATATAAAAAAACCGATGGATGGGGTGGATTTCTCACAAACATATCATCTAGGTTTAAAGCAAAGAAACTTAATGTAAAGGCTTCCGCAGGAAATCCGCGCAGCTCCCACCCACCCAAATGCCAATGAAGGAGTGTAAGAGATCTTGGCAATTCATCAGCTGGTCCTTACCATCAACATGACCTGTCCAATATTCAAGCTCGTTCATCAGGTCGGCCACATGCATGCTACAATCACGTGATGTTTGTTTACCGTTGTTTTTCTAACCGTCTGTGCTTCTTATATCAGAGTAAATATTCCTGATTTTTTGGTACAACCCATGTTAACATCTTTATGTTTTTAATTATCTAACTGAAGGCTTAGATCTTTTACAAGTGTACCATTTTGGCACGTGCACTTAAGGGCCCCTTCACAAGATCACACGCGCGTCCTGTCCAGTTACAAGTGCGGATTTCATGGGTCTCGCCTCTTACAGCGGGTGGCCCATTAAAATCCCAGCAAGTCAGCTCATCGTAAATGGAATTAGATTGCGTTAAACCCACTCAGTAAACTCTGTGGGACTCACCGTGATTTATGTCTTTCGTACACACTATCCATCGTTTTACAGCTCATTTTAGCGTGTGAACCGAAAATTGAAGTATATACAAAGCTCAAATTTACCACATCACCAAAACCGTGTTGATTAAATGACTATCATTGAAAGCTTTTAAAGGGCAACCTAAGTTTTGGATTAAGTTGATAGCTGTGTTTTTATTTTATTTATGTCTGTGTGAACTTATGAATTGGTTAGATGGCAAATAAACATCATAGTTACTGGCTGCCTAGAAATGCTTCAACAGTGTAAATCATTGTTCCCACTATTTCTTGTGATATGGTTGAGCTTCGGATGATATACTTCAATTCTCAACTCTTAAAATGAGCTGAAAAAACAGATAAGCATCCTGGATAAATAACATACATTCATTGTGATTAAAATTCCATTCATTTCTTGAGTGTGGTTCGCTAAAGATTTGTATCTACCTTGTTATTATGTTCATGATGTAAAATGAAACAGAAAAATGGAAGAACCGCGTGGATAAAACACATGCTTCAAGGTGGGTCCCACAAAGTAATGACCACTACCGTAGCCACGTTGCTGCTGGCAGTGTCGGTAATCGGCAGTGGGTCCCACGCTCCCGTAGCGGCAGACGCGGATTAGCTACTGAATGGTTGAGTAGCATCACCAGTTGATTTAGGCCCTAGGCCCCACCATGATGTATGTGTTGTATCCACACGGTCCTTCCATTTCAAGAGACTATTTTAGAGCATGAGCCAAAGTTTGAGACAGATTCAAAGCTCAAGTAGATCCCCACCACATAAAACAGTGGGGATTTAATGCCTACCATTAAAATTTTCTAGGGGCCACAAAAGTTTTCAATCAAGCTGATATTTATGTTTTTACTTCATCCATGTCTGTGTTGACTCGTAAACAGGTTTAACATCAAATAAACATTATGGTGGGCCAAGGAATGAATCAACAGTGGACGTCACTATCTCTACTGTTTTCTATGATGGGGTTCACTTGAGGTTTGAATCTGCTTCAGTTTTTATCTCCTGCTCTAACATGATCTCTCCAAATGGAGGGGGTTGATACAACACAAACATCATGGTTGGGCGTACAAAACCTGTGACGTCCCATCTGTAGTGAATCTCGCTATTGAACCAGTCAGTATATAATCCGCGTCCCGTAGTGGCGTTACTACAGGCAGGGTCAGTAATTATGGGACGCGGATTAGGTACTACCGTTGCCGTACACACCGAGCACCGACCAGTAGCGGCGTTGCTGCTGGCAGGATCGGTGTGCAATCAGTGTATTACCTTAGCCTGCCGGCCGGAGATCGGCACACGCATATCTCTAAAGAGCTCACCATGATGTACGGGTTCTATTCACATTTTATTTAATTTTTTTTTTTATATCATTTTAAGGTAGAAGCATAAAAATGAGGCAGATGCAAGTGGATCACACGATTAGGGATTGAATGCCCACTATTAAAAACTTTCACGGATGTTATTTGATCAACAGTGATATCTGTCTTTTTAGCTTCATCCAGGTCCATGTGTCTATTAAAACAGTTTGGATGTCAAATAAACATCACAATCCACCTTAGGTTCAACAGCGGGTGACATTATCACAGCTCCTTCCGGTGGTGTGGCCCACTTGAGCCTGGGATCTGCCTCATTTTTAGGCTTACACTGGAAAATGGTATGTAAAAATGGATGGATGGTGTAGATAAAGTCTATATTTCACAGTGGACCACTCAGGGCCTGCTGCGAGCTTGGACAGCGGGGTTAGTACCAACCCGTGTTTGGTAGTATCGACACAAGAATGACCTTATCAACAGATTGTATGGCAAATAAACATCCGCTGGAATCCATGGAGTTTTTAATTGCGAGGATTCAATCACGATTGTTTCCCGTGGTTAGGTTAACTTAATATTTGAGTCAGTTTTATTTTTGGATCATGTCTTAAAATGATTGGACAGTGCGGATTTAAGGAAAATACATTACCGTGAGCCCCACAGTCAAGGGTCCCACTATGATCGGAGGTCTCACGTATTCCGCTTCCCAACCCAATGCAAGATGGTGACGTTACACGTGTACTCGCGCTAGTGGGAGCGGATTGCCTGTGTCTCGGACGCGGATTGCGTACTACCCCCGTCTGTGGACTGGCCCACCGTGATGTATCTGTACATCCGAACCGTCTATCCATTTTCTCATATTATTTTGAGGCATCAACACAAAAATGACATATATACAACTATCAAGTGGACCACACCGCGTCCCTGTGTCTCCGGACACATAGATATCTCAGTGCGCGGAGCTGTGTGGGGCCCATAGAGATGTCGGTGACAAATCCACTTCATCCATCTATTTTGAAAGACGACAATAGGACTGGCCTATAAAAATCAGGAAAATCTGAAACTCATGTGAGCCCTACCAATGAAAACAGTTGGGATTGAACGGTTGGCAGTGACAGAAGTTTCGTATCCGGATGATATTTATTCCTACAGTTTATCTGCGTGATAATAATTCTATTAACGGTTTGGATGGCATAGTAACATCATGGTCAGCTCCAGGAAGGTTTCAACGGTGGACGTTGCTATGCCCACTGTTTTGTTGGTGTGGTCCACATGAGTTTTGGATCTGCCTAATTTTTAGAATCTTGTTCTAATATGGTGTTTAAAAACATATGGATGGAGTGGATTTATCAATAACATATCTATAGAGCCCACACAGCCTACAGGTACAGCCGTACAGAGATCTCTTTCTGCCCGGGGTAACAGGCAATCCACTCCCGGCGACAGTCCGTCTAATATGGAAACTGTCCATGGGTTTTGAGGTCAAAACTAAAGCAGATCCAAATCTCAAGTGGACCACACCACAGGAAACAGCAGTGATTGAACACCCACCGTTAAAAACTTTCTAAGGCCCACAGTAATATTTATATGTAATCTCATCAGTTGATAATGTCATATAGACCTAAATACAGGGAAATACAAAATCGACTTGATGCAAAGCTTTCGTATCCCCATAAGCTTTGAACGGTGAGTATTCAATCAGCACTTTTTCCTGAGATGTGTTCCACCTAAGGTTTGGAGCTTCTTCAATTTTGGGCCATGCCCTAAATGAACTGGAAACAGATAGACGTTGTGGATATAAAATATATACATGACGTGGGCCCCATAGTGAGGGATCTACCGACTTCGGTGGTTTCTCCGATCCTCCCAATCGGCGTCCCTCGCATGTCGCATCAATGCGAGGTGGTGACGTATCACGTGTGTTATTTTGTTTCTCTCTCTTCCTTAAGACAGGGATGTCTTTTTTCGTTCTCCCAACAAACAATGACATTTACTGGGGGCGTTATTTATACTGTGGCAGTGTATGACGCTTGATAAGCACCAATCAAAGATTATATGCATGCCATATATTAACTCAAAATAAACCGGCTAAAATGTGGAACCCACTATGTCTAATTAACAATCCCAAAAATAGATTAGTTGAGCAATCATGACTTCTGATTGATGGACACTTATTTGTTGAAACAAGTTCATTGGATATTTTCTTATTTTAACCGTCCAATAAATTTTCACCAACCAATGATCAAATAATCGAACATCATTGGATTTTTATTCACCATACATCTAAACTGGGACTCATAATTTGAACAGTCTAGTTCAAAATATTTCCATACCAAGTATGCAATCTCTCCAAGTGCCTGTGTATCATAGTATATGAGAGTTTATCTCTACTTAGTACCGAATGAGCCGTCCACATTTCCTTATGTACGGTATGTACGCTAGAATTTTGGGACACTCAATTCGAATAAAAATCCCTGAAGCCGAGAGATAGGCTCCCGTGTATTATGCCATTGTCTATTATTAAAATCGTGGCCCCTTATCCACCGTTCAAGTGGCTTGCATATCCATCAAGCGGAACACTAAAAGGCCCATGTAATGGGCAAAATCAGATGGCTATCATGGTTCGATCATTCAGTTTTCTGGGCCACGTTCCATCCACAGTAGGTTCCACAATTTGGAAGGCCTTGATTCACGTAAATGTGGACAACTTAACCTTTAATTAGTAGATTATGGCAAATGAGAATCATGATCTTACATTAAAATTAAAATAAGATGAGTTATATGATACTTAGGTTGTGTATGACACTTTGTAGCATGCCATGCAGAAAATGCATATGCCACGTTACATTAACTTAGGTTAGACCGATTATATTGTGGAACCCACCTGAACTAGGCCACAATCCCAGGATCATATTGCTTGAACAATCCTAACCTTTGATTCACCGACACTTGTATGTGGAAATAGGACCATTGGAAATAATAAATTGTGTTATTTTCGGATCAGGGTACATCTAAACTGGGATTTCTGATGTGAACGGTTTAATTTAAACTAATTGCATCACAATTATACAAAATCTAAGTAATTTTTAAATGCCTGTGTATCATCCATGGTACTCTGACAGAGTATCAAAAGTTTTTCTCAAATAAGAGATTAGTAGAACAGTGTCTTAACGTGGTTGGTGACGTGGCTGGATGTTGGAATTTGCTGAGAAATGGTAGAAGAAAAAGGAGACATATAGGAGCATGTGAGCCTGGTTTAAAGACAAAGCAAGGAAAGTTGGGAGGCGTGGAAACAGTGCACATGGGAGGACATGATGCTTGCAGTCGCACTTGCTTTCACAGCTCATCCAAAACCCATATGACACACTTACTACATTTATATATATTTATTACCCACACGACCTTGATGGGTCACCACCATTTTATAATAAGTGGAGGTGTCTGATCCAGTGTACACGTGGCAAAGGTTTCATTCAAATCTAGACTACTCAATTCGTGGGGCCGAATACCTCAAAATTCACTGGATCGAACAATCTTGGCCATCCGATTTTAGTTGGATGGTTAGGATCGTCTATTCTTTGTGAGTTTCACGCTGCACCCCGTCAAATTTGGTTCCAGGGTTTTGGACGGTCTAGATTGATTGGCGGGTGTGCCATGTGCACGGCAGATTGGCAGATGAAACACCATGATTTGGGAAAGATTCAATGGAGGAGATAAGCTAAAATCTTTCTTTTTTCTTGTATTTATAGTTATTGTTGTATTATAATATTTGCTGATGTGGCCAAGGTCACAAGGACACGTGGTTGATTGTGCCAGTTAATGGCTAGCTGTCCATTCCCTTCAAATCACCCATGTGACCATCACCTCCAACGCCTCTACAACTACGAGTGAGAAGAACGAAAGGACGTAGGGAGAACACATACTTCCACTAATCAAGGACGCGGATTGCGGGCTACAGGGGATTCTTGAAATCCTACGCTCTGGCCTAATGCATGTGTTATATCCACTTTATTTATTTGTTTCTATTTCTTTTGCTCGCTTATTTTAAGATATAAGTCCAAACATAAGTTAGATTCAAAGTTCAAGTGGACCACACTGCAGGAAACAGTGAAAATAAGGTTGTCCATCATTGAAAACTTCTCGTGGGCCATGATATGTGTTTTAAGATATGAGTCCAAATATAAGGTTGATTCAAAGTTCAAGTGGACCACACTATAGGAAACAATGGAAATAAGGTTGCCCATCATTGAAAACTACTCGTGGTCCATGGAAGTTTTGGACGAAGCCGATATGTGTTTTCCCCTCGTTCAGCTCCTACTCGTCTTTTGAAGTGGTTGGATGGCTTTTTGAAGTGGTTGGATGGCTTATAAACATTACAGTAGCCCGAGGAAGGTTTCAAGGGTTGGCATTATTATCTCCACTGTCATGTGGTGTAGTACACTTGAAATTTGGATATACCTCATGACTTAAAATGAACTGGTGAAGTGGATGGACTGTATGGATATAAAATACACGTCAAAGTGGGCCCACAGAGCTGAGGGCTGCAGGAATGCTGTAACCAATCGGTATCAACTAATCAAGAGACACAGCTTGCCTTAGTAAGTAGTGCCACTAGCCTCCTAAACATCCATGCATTCTCACGACTTAGCAGTCACTCAGAAAATGAATTTTTCTTATTTTAGTAATTGAAATTGTTCTTAAGATCAGAATTTTTTGGTGGGGTTTAAAGATCATCTTGATGGCTAATAATTTATTTTCCCTCCAATACATAGCTTTAGACAAGGATTGTTAGAGAGTGTCTTGTGGTCACTCCAAAATTAGTTCATCTCATTTAACTTTAATTGTGTATTAAAAACCAATGTTTTAGTAGAGATTAAATGTCACCATGATAACCAATTATTTAAACCTCCAAAACATAATTTCTATATACAAACCCAACAATACTTTTGGATGATTTTGCTCTTGCTATTAATTTAATGATAGTTTTAAACATAAGATATGGAAGAGTTTTAGAAAAAATTTCAATATAAATTGGGGTAATTTATGCTAGAGTTATTGGGGGGGGATCGCAGAAGCATACCAATATGCATCAAGTAAAGTATTTCAATCGCACAGTCAAGTCCAATCACAAACACTCCAAATTTAATATGAAAAAATCATTGTAAGAAAAAAAACCATGACACCAAGTGATAGTAATGTAGTATGAAAGCAGAAAATTACAAGAAATAGAGATTACCTGATTAGAACAAGCCTTAAATCTCCCTTACAAGCTATTGAAACCCTTTGGAATAAATTAGAAAGGACTGAGATACATCATATTCCTGATTATACCAACATATATGGCCCTTATGAGAATTATAATCAAAATAAAAAACAAATTCTGCACTTACGTAACTCTACGCGATCATTCTATGACACTTCGATGTTACTTCGATGGCATCGAACAATGTTTGATGGCATCGAAGTAAACACTAAAACGTTACAACGACTAAACATACATTTTTCAAAAAATTTCGATGGCATTGAGTTGTTGATAGACTTATTGATTTACAAATTTAATACATCAATTAATAGGAGTTGAGTGTTTAAAATAATTTAGATTATATATAAAATTAAAATAAATTAAATGAAGGTTAAATAAAATGTATTGAGTTGTTGAATTGAGGCGTAATATGAATTACTTGGTGTGAAAATGAATTTGCCTTGTGGGAACGTCCCATGAGGTCGAGCTGTGTGGGCCCCACTGTGATGCGTTTCGAACATTTACCCCATCAGTCAGATGCACCATTCCATTGTGGGCCTAGGTCTCAAAAATAAAGTCAATCCGTGACTTGTGTGGGCCACACCACATACAGAAGTTGAGAGGGGCTGTGCACTATTAAAACATTCATAATCATTTTTTGGGCCCACTGAGATGTGGTTTACAAATCCAGCCCATCCATTATGTGTGTCCCACTTGGATGAGGGTTCAGACCAAGTTTCAGCAACATTCAAAATCAGGTGGGCCCCACCAAGTGCTTTTATATGTTTTTGGCATGTCTTTACATGTTTTTAGATGGTATGACCCACCTGAGTTCCGTATACAACTGTTTTTTGGGATATTGGGGACCCATCAGATGCACGGTATTGATGGTCGACACACATCACGGTGGGGCCCACACAGCTCGACCTCATGGGAGGTTATCATCAGCTCGAGCGCATCGTACCTTTTCCATATATATATATAGGTTTTGTCATCATCATGTATTCATATAATCAAGCAGAAGGGAAAGTTCAACATAAAAGGATAAATTTAGAGCTTTGCTAAGCTTGCGGAAGTATCAACTTGGAAGACAAATACACTATACATACCATTTACAAGCTACCACAAATATCACCTTGGAAGATGAGTAATATTTAAATTGCCCATTAAATAAATGTTTTGGCTTTAAATTTGTTAAGCTCCATAGAACTTGATCATTAGAGATGTACTGTTCATCTAGTTAACACTTTTATTAGTAGTGTATATTCGGTTGACCGGGCTGTTCTTGTAATTTACTGTTCTTGTAATTAAAAGCTTCTTTTTCTTCTTTTTTTTTTTTGGCATTTGAGCATACGTGGATATACCAAAAGAGAATCACATAAATTTTTATGTTTTGATTTATATATTTTTTCTATTTTCTTTTGATTTTGATGTTGTACCGTGTGTAGTCAGAAGAGATTTGTCTCCCAACAAAATTAAAGGTAGTCTACTTAGCAAGTAAGCCACAATGTTAGAAAACTTTTGGCCATGTTCACAATTTAGAATTAAATTTGTGGGCCAGTGGTCAAGTTGACCTATTTGATCGTAGGGATAGATAAATTGAGTGCCAGATGGGCCTTGCAAAGCTCTACTTCATATGGCGGATCCAAGAGAGATATAATGATATTAACAATCGTCCGACCATCAACCTTTCCTTAGACCACATGCTGGAGTATGGCTATAGGATTCATGAGTGCTACCTTTTGAACGGGGTACATTTGATGATCTGAACTATTGATATGACATGAACATAGACGAAGGCGGCCACCTCAAAATTATTGAAGATTGGAAAATTGTAATGCTAGATTGAAATCTTAGCATTTTATTTATTTCTATTTTTTCCAATGTTTTCGGTATTTCTCTTTTTTGATTGAAATTGACCCTGTTTTGAGCACTGAAACACCAAAGAAATTACATACCTACTCTTTTACCTCACGGCAGTTTACCAATTACAGCCTGTGGCACCGCTCACTCTGATTTAAAACGTCCTCCACATATTTGCTTGGGACATGGTGATACTGGGCATCCAGAAATTTTGTACTTGCTAATGGGCCAACTTTATATAATGAGAAGTCAGGAGTCAGTGATATGACTGAATTCATAGGATGTGATGCGATTGCCTTCAAAAAGCCTTTTGCAGGAGCTTCCAGCAACGGGATGCTAGGTGAGGCCCACCGTGATGTTTGTGAGAAATCCACCCCTTCCGTGTATTTATTTTTAGACCATGTTAAGACATGGGCTAAAAAATGGGTGATATTAAAAACTCAAGTGGGCTACCTGACAGGAAAAAGCGAGTAGGAAATGTCTACCGTTGAAACCTCTTTGTCCATCGTGAAGTTTATGTGTCATCCATACTGTTCCTATCATCATTCCTATTAGGATAACTGAAAACACAAAAATATTAGCTTGATCCAAAACTTCTGTGGTCTCATGAATGTTTTAACAACTGATGTTTAATCCTCACCTTTCTTTTCATGTAGTCCACTTGAGTTTTTTTACTTTATTTATAGGCCTACTTCCTAACATGATATGAAAAAATGGACAGACAGAGCAGATTTCTCAGAAACAACAGGGTGGATCCACCTAGGCTTTCCCAGGCAATCCGCGTCCATCCATAGAATGGTACGCGCGCAACCACTAATCCAATAACGTGTCCGGAAAGCTCCATGGCGTCTCAATTTTCTTGATTTGCACATGCATAATAGCTCGTAGATCCCGGAGATCTCCCCACACGTGCTAATGTGGAGAGTGTGTGAGCGATCTCAATGGTTCATTAGGCATGCCCCACCATGTATTTAAAACGGGAAAGTTGGTCATTAAGGTTATCAGATGGGGCAAGGTTGTGCACGTGTAATGTGGTCTTTTAATCCTCTGTATGTTTCGTACAGTGTAGCTCATTGAATAGAGTGGCCTGATTTCGCACCAGGTAGTGGGGCCAACTGATGAATGGCCTAGACCTCTCTACATTAATAATATGCACCCTTTTAAGCTACTCGCTGTGTTTTTTTTTAATCCTGCTCACCCCACATCTACTAATATGGCATGCATGTGCGAACATCAAGGATATTCATCATGGTGGGTCCCACCACGTATCTGCTGCACATTAAAAGTCAGCCTGGTCCTGTCATCAGGTGGATTACACATGCGTGTGAGATGTAAAACTGGCCGGTCGTCTACAAATACATGTATTGTCCAATGAGCATACTAGCCTCATTTCAACCAAGACCTGTACATGTGGTGCCCAGCCCTGATCTCATTTACAAGTTCAAATCTCCAATCTTTACGTTTCTGTAATATATTTATGGTTCCAATCGTAAATGTAGTAATTAAAAATGATAATATGCTTAGTGCAAGTTGCTTGTTTTGTTCAAATTAAGTGAATCAAACTCCAAGCAAACATAAATAAATAAGAGAGAACAATTTAAGTTTATGCACTAATCATGTGCGATGCATGATAATCCCATAACAATATTTAATGTTATAAACAAAAGCCACTCTCAATATAAATTGCCATTATTTTAATGTATTTCTCATGGGAAGCTTCAAACCACAACAACGGGTTATATTAAGTTTAAGCCTTGTTTTAAGTATAGGGCCGAGCCTTGATTGGTAGACACCTAAAATTGACTTTAACTGACTTTAGTTAGCAATGATTCTGGAACATAAATCTTAATCTTTAATATCTTGTTATTGGTTAGCATTAGCTCATTATATATACTATGGATCAAGATCTCCATATCATAATTATTATTAACTAAATGAGATGAACTCATTTATAAGTGTCTACCAAACAGGCCCTAGCACTTGTTTATTAAGATAGTTTGGTAATTCTAAGGGAGACATTTGGATAGTAAGTTACTTAAGATAAGCTACTTCTGCCTTAAGCAGTTCATCTTAATTCTATTTATTAAATTGAAGTAATTAAGCAACTTTAAATAAAAAAATCTATTTATAATTGATTATAAACCAAACTTATCTCAAAATAAGTTACTTATCTACATTTTGTAAGTAAAAAAAAGTAACTTATTTGGTGGTATCCAAATGGGCCCTAAATGTCTTTGGATGAGATTCCAACCAAAGAAATCTATCTGTGCTTTTGTTTGATGGACCTAATACAATATATGAAGAAATATAGGACCTTTTTTTAGTTGCATCTTAACGTTTATTTCATAACTTAGGAAGGATAGTTGTTGTAAACATTTCTCACTTAGGGGGCGTTTGGATTGTAAGTTTCTTACGATAAGCTACTTATGCCACAAGTAGGTTATCTTAGTTTCTACTTATAAAGGAGATAAGTATGTTTAGTAAATTAATAATTTACTTATCAGCATCTCTTTTCTTTTTCTTCTCTCCCCATGCTTCTCTTAACTTATGAAAAGTAGAAAAGCTAAAAAAGATTAACTAAAGTGATTAATTATTTTTAAGTAAAAAAGTTACTTATAACTAATCATAAACCAAACTTAATTATCACTGTAACTAGAAAAAGTAACTTTTTTGATGGCATCCAAACGGGCCTTGATATTTACAAATGCACGTAAATTATCGGAGGGTTTCTTGTGCCCATTTACAACTCTAGATCACCATGTAGGGCTGTAAATGGGTGGATTGGGTCCAATTGAGGGGGTCCCAAATCTGACCCATTTAAAATCCGGTCAGATTTTTGGACTCAGACGTAACCCATTAAAATTTGGGATGCACCACAATTGGCAAAAAAAAGAAAAAAAAAAAAGAAAAAAAAAAGAAAACTAACTCATTAATTTAATAGGAGGTTTAGGTCTTTGACCCAAGCTTGACCTATCTATCACCTGGGTTCGGTTTGGATTGGGTCTAAGTGGCTTGTATAGAAATTACAATTGCATTTTCATACAAATAATATTCAATATCATTCAATTAGTGTTGGCTATCATTTTTTACAATAATAAAAATATAATAGCATGATGTCCAACATCAACGTGTAGAAAATAAATCGATTAATCAAATAAATGTAATTTTATATATTCTCCGTCTTGTACTATTCATATTGTCACAGTAGTAAATTGGGTAACTACATTTAAAAGACATATAAGTAACCACTTTTTTTTCCCCAGGTCTAGGTGAGGTTTGGCTTGGGTTGATTTGTCATAGTATGCATGACAAAGTTGGATCCATTTAAAACCTCAGTTCTAATTGAGATCGAGTTGAGCCAGGTCGATTTTGAGGGACCCAAATCCGACCCATTTAGTAATTTGGGTCAAAGTTTTGGACCTAGACCCAGCAGTTTTTGAGCTGGATCAAATGATGTCAACCTGACCCATTTCCACCCTTGCCAGTTTGTGTCCTCATATTGGCTCCACGTGAAAAAATATGGTCCAACGATCAGTACCATCCATTTGTCCGGATAGACGCTGAAGCAAAAAGAATGTTAAAGGGATTTCCGATCATGTTAAAATCTCTTCATGTGGGCCTCATGTGGCGATGCGTGTTGATGATCCTGGGTAGCCACATACGCAAAACGAACTACTAATAATAAGATATAACTGATCCAAGATAAAAAATAGTGCAGCTATCGAACTAAAACATACTTAGATGTGCAATAAAGATGGTCATACACCCACATATACAAATATTTTTATGATTATTCTTAAACCCTTAACTAGCCACATTTGACACGTGGACTGTCCAATCAAGATCCTGACCGCCCATTCATTTCTAGCAGGAGCTTTTAGGCCACGGTGCAAAAAATACAATAATTGGAAAATCCAAACCATTCAAATGTTGCACATAAATTAATCCGTACCCACATATCAGATAATGCATCAGATGGTTAGCATCATCTGACCACAAGCAATCCAACTTAAAGACACAAAGGATGGACGGTTTGAGTTGATGAGTGGACCTGACTTCCTTTCCACGATATTGACAAAAATCTGAAAGAGCATGTTCGCGGAAATTTACAGCATCTAAAAGCTCGCGGTTTGTTTCATGCAATCATGCTCGGGCACATGTCTGGGACCGACTACCACTCGCTAGGGAACACATGTAAAAAAAAAAAAAAAAAAAAAACCACACACTTCTTTTTCCTTATTATGCGAAAATGAGAATGTATACTACCGGGAATCACTAGTCACTGATCCAAACCGTTGATCTGATGGATCCAACATGGATGGGCCATGATCCAATAATCTCCCAGATCTTAAGATCCTATCCATAGGTCTGTTGGTTTGTTTTCTTTCTCAACCATCTATTAATTGACACCAATCAACATGTTAGGATTTTTCAGTGTATCGTCCATCCATATATAGCCAATCATATAAACGGTTTGGACCACTGAAACATGTACTCTACTGGAACATATTGAAAACTAAAAACGGTGGTATACAAACTTTCGGCCGAGCATTGTAGGATACAACTTTACGAATGCCTAGACATTGAAGGCACTGATGTCCTTGCCCTGCCGAATGGGCAACCGCACATACATACATACCCCCACATACCACCAATAGCAGATACAGTCACATGCACTTACTCATATGCGAGTACATGCACGTGATCTCACACTAGATATAAACCTATTATAATGGCCAAAGTGGAATTCTAGTAATGAAAGGTTTTGGTAGTCAGCAGTACTACCAAATTATCTGCTCCACTTATGAACACATTACTAGATTCGGTGCAGCCTTGACGTGGTGAGATTTGATTAAGCCACGTGTTACCATCAGAAATGGGGCATGCAAAGCATGTGTTCAGTCGAGTATATGTACTTAGCCCTGTCATTGGGTTAGATCAATCAAATCTCACCACGTTGGCCCCCACCGAACTCCGTGTTCCAGGCCTCACGGAATCGGGTTCAAATGACATAACACCAGGAACAGCAGAAACATGAGGTGGGTCCCACATCTCTGTACCAGCTACTTCCATCGTTTTGATAAACCGCAGCTCTCTGGTTAGCTAGTTTGGTAGTCCCTTGGACTACCAGAATGGATCCCTATATTAAATTATTCAATTTTATAATTCTAAATACAAAGGAGTGGAACCCACGATAAAAGCAGGGGTAGATTGGGAATGAAAATAGGAAAACTATCTCAATTTAGGAAGGACAAAACTCCGGTGTGCGTTCTTCCCATGTGCTAAACGATGGTGACTAATCCACCGAATAGGTAGAAAGGTAAACAAGCTAATCCAGACCATCTATGTCGTGCCGTCTATTATTGATGGATGACAGTCAGAAAATCCCACTTAGTTTTTCCAGTCGAATTGGGAGTATTGTCTATCCCTTTCTTTAAACATCCATTTGATGCCAAATGATAAGCAATCAGAATCGTTCTATCAGTATAAATTTTTCTATACACTCCATACTCAATCTCCCCCCAGTTTTTACCATCCAGATTGGTTTCCATGCATAAAACATGCACAAAATAGGAATCATTAAGGTGCAACAAACGCACACAGTATCTTGAAGCTAAGGGATATTGTCGCCGAAAAAAAAAAAACTTGGTACTCTGGAAGAGTGTGATGGATAATACGTAGGCACTTAGAAACTACAAACTTGGCATAAAATCAACCAAAATTAAAACTGTTCAAATCATGGGTCGATGTATCATGAAAAAAAAAAATCTCTTATTTGATCATCCGAGAATCGGATTAGTGGACATTTAATGGACGGTCAAAAATGAAAACCATCCATGGTGTGGACAAATCATAAATGATCATAGTTCAACCAATCTGATTCTGGGGTTGTGATTTAGATTCAGCGGATTACGGTGTAGTTTGAGTAATTACATGTGACATGTAAAATATCTGAGTGCCCGAGTATGAAACAATGTGATCTGCCAGAGCATGAAAGAAGAATCCATTACCGTAATACAATACCGGCCCATATGGCGAGCCTGCTGCTCCGGCCAAAGCCACGGTCACATCGGCACGTGGTGGCTGATTCCTCCAGTTATTAAACTATACTGCTACTTTCCTGTAAAACCGTTGAGCTCCAACCCCTCCCACAGCTGTAGCTAGCTGTCTCCTCTCCTTCCCATGTGACCCCCTTCCAATACCCCTCTCTCTCTCTCTCTCTCTCTCTCTCTCTCAAAAAGCACCCCTCAAAGAAAAAAGAAAAAATGCCCATATAGAAGAACATACACCAAAGAAAATGGTGTGAAGGAGATAGGAAAGAGATTCCAACCATTTGCATTTTTCAAATCTATAATGTATGTGATGTTGTATGTGGTGTAGCACACATACTTTCATTCATTCATTCATTCACCTCTTTAACAACATTGAGTAGAGGAGCATTCTCTTGTATTTGTGTTTGTGGGTTCTTCTGTTTTTTTTTTTTTTTTTCTTCTTAGTGTTTGGTTCTTTAAATTCTTCTACGTTATGGCACAATTGCCACCCAAGATCCCAAACATGGCACCCAACTGGGTCAATTTCCCTCACCAAAGAGCTCCTTCTGTAGGCAACTTGCTACCCAACCCCACCCACCAGCAACCCTCTTGGGTAGACGAGTTCCTCGACTTTTCCTCGGCGAAGCGCGGGTCCCATCGCAGGTCAGTCAGCGACTCGATCGCATTCCTGGAAGCTCCGCTCGATGAAGAATGCCAGCCCGCAGACAACGAGTTCGAGCGGCTGGACGATGAGCAGCTCATGTCCATGTTCTCCGATGACATATCTGCCGTGGCACCTGCCATGGTATCCACATCCAACCCATCCACACCATCGGACCACAACAGCATCAACGACGAGAAGCCCACACCGTCGGATCAGCAGCTGAGGAATGAAGGGGAGGTGCAGAGCTCGTGCAAGTCGGAGCCGCAGGTCACCACTGCGCCCACACCCACCAGCAGTGATCCCATCATCGATCCTAAGAGGGTCAAGAGGTAATGTGGGCCTCACTTGCTCATTTAAATGTTAGTTACAAAGTAGTCAGGATCAAATCTTTCTTATTTCTCTAATAATTTTCATTTGGGTTGTTTAGGATCTTAGCCAACCGACAATCTGCGCAAAGATCACGAGTGAGGAAGCTGCAATACATATCGGAGCTTGAACGTAGCGTCACGTCGTTGCAGGTATGTGTTCAAGCTTGTAAATTATATATTGAAAATCCAATTATTGATTGGATTATGATGTAATGTAGCTTAATTTTATTATAATTATGCTTAATCTTTATGGAAATGAAGACGGAAGTATCGGCATTGTCTCCTCGGGTTGCATTTCTCGATCATCAGCGATTAGTTCTTAATGTGGACAACAGTGCTCTTAAGCAGCGAATTGCCGCCCTTGCTCAAGATAAGATTTTCAAGGATGGTAAGTACTTAGTAGCCTTAACTCAGTTTAATTAAACCTTACCCATCTTTTGTTTTTAGCAAAAACAACATTTGGTTCAGTCCAATTTCCTAGTTTTTTTTTTTTTGAAATTCCGGTTATGAATTTTATTATTTCACGAACAAAAACATTTTGTAGAATAGGATGAAGAAATAAAGAGGGAATTTTATATGCATGCTATATTTTTATTAATTTAATTAGTTTAATGGGACTGAGGTTGTTTTGTGGGGGATTTTGGAATAGTCCTACAATTTCCTGAATTGTAAAATCATTGATATGACACACACCTCAAGGTTTTTTATATTGTAAATGGGCAAGCATTGATTGGTTTTTTCATATGCATACATGATTTAAGTGCAAATAGGTCATGGTACATGATCTCATGCCTATAGATATTTGTCTAAAAGATAAATGCCACCCTATTTTCATGAAAAAGTAGGAACACCCCACTTCAATAGCTAGGGGAATGAAAGCTTCTTGGACTCTCTCTCTCTCTCTCATATTAAGTAGGGGATACTCATAAGTACCGCATTTATGGCTAATGGGCTTAACCTACGAATAATAGAGTTTGGGAATGAATATTGGTTGTGGGTTCTTTATAGTTGTTGTATGTGGAAATGCAGCACACCAGGAAGCGCTGAAGAAGGAAATAGAGAGACTGAGGCAAGTGTATCATCAGCAAAACCTTAAGAAAATGGGCGGCACTCCCTCAGAGCTATGTACGGACAAGGAGCTTCTTAACTAAGAGAGAGGGAGAGAGGCTGGTGGGATATGTGTGTGTGGTGGTGGTGCTTGCCACTAATTGAGACGGTCACGTGGATGGTACCTTGAGTGGGCCCCACCACTAAGGTGGCAGAAGGAATTGTTTGTTTATTAGGGGAGGGGGTGTTTGGAAGGGTGGTGGGTATTTTTATCCATTCTTTTTGTATTTTATCCATTCTATTTCATTTTATCTATCTTGCTTTTCTTGGGAAGGGTGGTGGTGTGTTGTAGGTTAGAAGGGTGTTTCATGTCTGACTGTTGTACCATTTCTTGTGTTTTTTTCTTTGGGGGAAATAATGTTGTGCATTTGGGGTTCTCTTTTCAAGAACAAGGTACTGAAAAAGGGGGAAAAATTCCACCTCTTAAGTTATGTTCAGCTGTACATGTGAATTGGGTTTATTTCTATTAAACCTTAATTAGGGATCGTTTGGCACAAGGATTTAGATTCAAACTTGAATTTTGCATTATTTAACTTACATTTGGTAGCTTTGGTTTTTAACTCTGTGGAATTTAGAAATTATGCTCGACAGTTTAAACTTTGACAATGGGAAGGTTAAAGAGAGGAGAAGAGAGCAGCTACAACAATTGGAGAGGATTGAAAGTTCACTATTTAGCACTTCCACATTTTCTCTTAAATTCTAAATCAGGCTCTCTTGAGGATTTTCCATGTCATCTGTGGTGTTGGACTGTGGCACCATTCTGCTTGTTGGGGGGTTCACTGCAATGAGAATTGGACATTTGGAGTGTGCCTATGTTAGATTCTCACGGATAACTACTACAAATCCATATAGTCTTCTCAAATCCACGAGAAAAAGCAAGAAAATAAAAATAATATTCTAAAAAATTCATAAATTGATTGATGAATGATTAAATGAGTTTACAACCCTTTAAATAGAGCTACTAAGCCACGAATAAGTTTCGGAATTAAACTACAACTAAAACTCCTAGAAATCATGACTTACTATAAATAGTAAACTTACTATTTTATAAACGGCTGTGATTCCTATTAGTGCGCATGGTTTTTGGCCAAAAATAGTAAGTGTCCTAATTGGCTTTACCACATTGTTCTCCTAATTATTCTACGTACTTTTCATGTTGAGTGCAACTCCTTAAGCCCAACGGATGAAGAGTTATAATCAAACAAAAACTTATTATAAATAGTAAAAATGAAATTAAAACATGAATTTGACTGATGATCTGATGGTATTTCACAAATTTGGCATGCGCAACCCGGTGTAGCGGGTTTAGGTGGCTAAAGTAGCTCGTCCTACCCCAAAATCATATATGGTACGTCCGATAACCCATTCCAGATTGTGAGATACGTCTGTTTTAAGCAGTGTTTTAAATAGCGGTAGCGTGTGTGTAGCGTTCACCCTCCGTAACATGTAGCGAAATAGCGTAAGCTACACAATACTTCTTTTTTTTAATATATATATATATATATATATATATATATATATATATATATATATATATATATGATAAATATTAAATAATAAGAAAAAAGTAAAATATATAAATGTCACATTCTTCAAAATAAAAATTTCAAAGTTAAATATTAAGTACAATACAAGTATAAAGACATAACACCAACAATAACCGGCATTTTAAAAGGGAAAAAATGAGGAAAAAACTGAAAATACGAAGTTATTTTGTCTCCATATCGAAAAAAATTCAAAAAAAAAAAGGAACGAGCGTACCTTTTTTTATCTCCACAGCCAATCGGTTTGCGTCTGGAAGTAGTTTTTCTAACTCAAGATTGAAGATAGGAGAAAGGAGCAACGTCAGCACCGTTGGTTCACGTCTAGAAGTATATTTTCGATCTCGAGATTGAAGGGTGGGGAGAAGAGCAGCATCGGAAGCTTTGGTTTGGGCCTGGAAGTTGATATTCGATCTCAAGATCTAAGGGTGGGGAGATGAGCAACGTCGGCTGGTTGTGTGGGCTGCATGGGGTGTGTTGGTTTTGGTCTGAAAGCCCTTTCGAATAGGGTTTTTTTTATTACAAAACTTTAGTTGTTGGTTGTGGTGTGAGTTCACCACTATTTAACACAGTGAAAAAAAAAAAAACCATATTACAGGTAGCGCACGCTACCTACGCTACACGCTACGACCCCTGTAGCGCAAGCTATAGGAGATATATGCTACCTGCTATGCTACCTAGCGATTTTGCTACGCTACGCTACGTAGTGTACGCTACGCACGCTACCGAAAACACTGGTTTTAAGTTCTAACGGTCCGGATCAATCAATGATCGAGCATTTTCTGGTCCATCTCGACCATGAAACTATCTGCGATCTGCTCTACATCAAATAGGATCTGAACGTTCATTTGATGGGTTCACTATCAAACCGGTAGGCCACGTGTTATGTTGAACATGGACTTAACTGGTCTAGTTTTATAATAATCTCTCTCTCTCTCTCTCATATGATGTTGCCCACATAATGAGTTGATGGGCCTGATCTTGGTTAGCCAGTGAATGTTCACGCTTCACATTGAGCACCACATGATGGATGCTCAAAGTTGTGAGCACCATGTAATGAATGATCCAGATCTCACACTCGTTTCATGTATGATATCCTGGTGAGAGAGAAAGAGGTTTGCACAGTAGATTTCTTCTCTCTTCTGAGAAAGACTAGCAAGAAAGCGTGCAATGTGCAAGTGTACAATGCATGCTACCAGTTGAAATTTTGGGTAACATCCAATCTCTCAAACTGGCCGCACTCTTAACACATCTGGCCCAAAAATCAAGCCATTCTAGACATCATGTGGACAATCATCTTACAGGTCTATTAAATCAGAATGTGTGCCTATGTAGTCCATCAAGATGCTAGAACTCGCATGTCATTAAGATAAGAGTGTGAGGCTGTTAAAAAAAAAAAAGAAACGGAGAAAATGGCGAAAAATAGATATAACTATGGGAGGTTGCCACTGTCCAAAGGGCTCTTCATCTTCTTTTATTTAAGACCAGGCGTTATGGCATGTGCAGTGCACGTGGTGAGAGTAGGGAAGAGAGAAAAAAATGAGAAAACGTATGGGAAAAGGGTACTGGTACATGCGACGGGCTAGAGAGAGAAGGGCTTCAACGGTGAGCAATCTGCATATTCATTGCAGTGGACCATGCAGAGCCTTTATCATAAGGGATCCGTACACCATGCCTTCCGTGCAGCTACACACGAGGAGGAAAAGTAGTGGTGCTGGTTACTTGAGGAAAGAGTTCAAAAATAAAAATGCCACTGGTTGAAGGGCTACATGAATAAAAAACCAAAGCTTTAGCCCTTCCAATGACCATTTGCAAGTGCAAAATGACACACAGAAGGGAAGGATCTGATGAGGTCGGTCACCGTCTTTCTGGATTCCTGGCATAGTTTCCTCGAATCCGAAAGGGATAAAATAAAAATAATTTTTAATAAATTCGAAAATAAATTAATTAATGATAAAAACAAAATTACAATCTTAAATAAAGAGTACAAACCTAGGATAGAGTTTTAGACTCAAAACTTCTTTTAAAAAAAAAATGTGAGTTACTATACATAGTAAACTTATTATTTATAGACCATCATTATTCCTACTACACTTTATGATTTTTGGCCAAAAATAGTAAGTATCCATTGTGGTCTAACCACGTTATTCTCCAAATTTTACTAAGACCTTTCATGTTGGGCATCACTCCTACAACTCAAAGTATTAAAAGTTATGATCAAACTAAAATTTATTATTTATAGTAAAAAGGAAAATAAAATGGACTTTTGACTGTCAATATGATGGAATCTCACAAATTCGGTGTGGGCAACCCAACGTAGCAGGTTTGGCTGGCTAAAGTACCTTCTCCTACGTGAAAATCATAAATTATATGTTGAATAACTCATTTCGCTTTGTGACATATCGCTATTTTTAGGTTCTGAAGGTCTGGATCATTTCTGCCTCCGATTGGGCCTTCTTTAGTCCATCTTTGCCGTGAAAGTGTTGACTATCTCAACATCACAAAATATCTAAAAGATATAGTGCAAATAGAGGAAAGGTGGAATGAATAAACCATCGGTCCTTTTGGTTTTGTGATTGGCTACACCTCAGCCAAAACATTTACGTACAAAATAGTTACTATACAAAACCATAGTTGTGTAGAGTAAAAGGTCTACAACTAATTCTAGAGCTGCTAGTGTTAAACAGACAGACTTTTAAATCAAAATAGAAGGGAATTTAGACCCCGAGCAGTTCTCTTTCTTCTGTAAAAAATGATCCCAACTGTTAGGGAAGAAAAATTAGACTTGTATGCACGGAGGGGATTCTTTTTCTTGAAAATTACAACCGGAGAAATTACAAACTTTTATTTGAATAAAATAGAAATTGATTGGTGGTCCCAAATATATTTTTATAACAGGCCAAGTTCTCTATTTGTTCCAATAGCTTAGTTTGTAGATGTGAGGCCCATAGGTGGATGGACCATTCCCCCAAAATCTCCTGGAAGATCTTAGCCATTGAATCTTTGGAATTTCTTCCATTGAATGTGCTTTCTTCCATCTTTGGAAAGGTTATTGTGGAGTTATTGAGAGGATATTCTGGGAATGGTCCATCCATGATTGGATCTCACTCGACAAGGGTTTTGATCTGACTCACTAGAAAACTCAATCACAAGTTTGCTCTTATGACAACTTGTTGTAACTTGCATTAAGCCTTCAAAGTAAGAGTATGAAAGATGTACACAAGCTTTTAGGGGTTGTTTGGACAACCAAAATATTTTATGGTTAAAAACAAGACCAGGGGTAGAAATAATAGTTTAGTTATGAACAAATTTTAACTTGGTTTGATAAATATATATGTTGATATGGAACAAGGCGATCTCTATTTTAAAAATAATGTGCTATTATGAAATTTAAATTAAATAACTGTGTACCATCCACCAGGCATCCACTAATCTAACAACTAAAATATAATTTCACTATTTTATATTGGTTCATGATCCATCTAAAGTGGGAACCACTATTTGAATGGTTTAATTTGAGTTATATATTTCTTATATATATTTTTTTTGTTTATGATTTGTCTAAAGTTGGGACCACTATTTGGATTATTTAATTTTGAGTACATATTTTTCATGAGAGGCTATATAGGAAAGGGTGGCAATGGGCTAGCTAGCCTGACAAGCCCAAGTAAGCTTTTAGCCTAGGCTTGACCTATTGCCAGATCCGTGAGCTAGCATTGCTGAATCATTTTGAATTTTTCTTTTTATTTATTTTTATCTAAAATTAGGCTCAAGTACTCATTTTAGCCCAACCTGGCCTATCCTTATAATAACTTGACCTAACTTCATATACACAACCTTACATTTTATAAATGTCGTTTTAATCCTTCATTAGGCAACCATGCATTTTGAATGTACGCCATTAATTTTATTCCCTACTAAGTCTTTTTTTTTTTTGGTACCGATCACTTAATCAGTGATGGATTAGAAAAATTCAGTTAGGGAATAAGGATTTTATCCAACTTTGCACTTGGGCTTTGGCCCGCTATGCAAGGCCCACATCTAGCTTGAGCGGAGCTTGGAGGCAGGGCCTTAAGTACTGTTTTGTCGGGCCAAACCTGAAATTCCTATGAAGATTCCCCATCGGTCTAATTCCAGGACGGATAGTCGGCATGATTTGTAGACTTTGGTGTGTATGTGTGGTCATTTGACATGCTTTTGGCTACTCGACTGGTAGTTGCTTTGCATGCTTTTGTCTATTGGGTGTGCTTCCGTATGCTTTTGGGGCATTTTTGTGGTCACCCGGCACGTACTTGTGAGAAGAGAGTGCGGTAAAGGTTGTAAAAAAAAATAAAAAAATAAAAAAATAAAATACTATTATTGATGTAGAGTGGGTCGCGAACAGTTTCATGGCCAAGATGAAGGCCCGGTTAATGACAGAAGTGATTCGGACCGTCGGACCTTAAATCGAACGTATCTTGCGATTTCAGAATGAGTTATCAGACGTAAAATATATGATTTTGGGGTAGAATGAGTTACTTTAACCACCCAACTTAGCTATACTGGGTTGCGCAAGTCAGATTTGCGAAATACCATCAGATCAACGGTCAGTTTTTTTTTTTTTTTTTTAATTCCATTTTTGCTATAAATAGTAAATTTTAATGTAATTATAACTCTTGGCTTTAAGAATTGCGCCCAACGTGAAAAGTGCTTAGAATAATTAGGAGAACATCTTGGTAAAGCCAAATAGGAAAGTTATTATTTTTGGCGGAAAACATTACACACTAGTAGACATCCTGACCATCTATAAATAGTAAGTTACTATTTATAGTAAGTTGCAAATTCTAAAAATTTTAGTTGTAGTTTGATTTTGATTTCTCTCCCATTGCTTAGTATCCCTATTTAAAGGGTTGTGGACTCGTTTATTTCATTCATCAATCAAATTACGAATTTTATAGAATTTATTTCTATTTTACTTGCTTTTTTTATTTTTATTTTTATTTATTTATTTATTTTTTTTATCGTGGATTTGAAAAGTCTCTGTGATGAGTCCAGAGAAGTTCCGTGGATTCGGAACAGTTATCCCCTTTAGGAAGACGGTGTTGCACCTCATGTCATTTCCTGCGTCAATCATTAAGAGAATAAAAATAATAAAATTGAAAGAAAGTAAAACAAGTGTTGAATTAACATGGAAAATAAAGTCATTCCTAATAATAATAATAATAATAATACCCAATTTTGAGGCTTCTCTTTTGTTAAAATATTATCTAGGGGAAAAAATCACTTTTCATTGCGTAACTAAAGATGATTTAAAAATTAAAATAGAAAGCTAACTTCTTCTTCTTCTTCATCATCATTTTTTTCAACTTAACGGGTTATTGGTATATTCAAACAGCCCCTTAATTTGTATCATAGCTCGGTGACTCCAGTTAATGAGATTTTGAGCGGAATCACTAGGAAGCTCGATCACAAGTATGACTCAGTGATGACTTGGCATGACTAGCGATGACTTGAGCCCAGAAACTTGCCTGGGAAGGTTCTATTTCACATGAAGCATGACACACAATCCCAACCTCCAAACACCTGTAGCTATTTTATGAGTTACATTTTTTGCTTCTTCTTCAGCTATTTAATGCATTTAATCATAATTATTTAAACGTTCACAATGTTTTAAGCATTATTAATTTAATTATTAAATATTGAGTCGAATCAAATAAAAAGTCACTTCAGTTTTTGAATCCGCCAAACCCAACTAAACGACGGTCTGTCCGTCTGTTTGAGTGTTTGAATTTTTGAAGTATGGTCTATATTTAAATTATCTAGATTCATTGGTTTCATTGGGTATACCAGTACTCGGGGTTTAGTTTGTACAAATGGGACCAATTGGTGTATAAGGTCCACCATGGGTGGGCATGGATAAGGACCTCAGTATGAGGATCTTATCCTCTCGGTCTGTCACTAGCCAAATAGGCATGTAATGAGAGAAACACCACGAGTGCACTTTCAATGGAAAAAAGATGTCTAAGATTGGTTCTAGGTGGGAGTGGTACGTGGTGTGATTTGTCTTGAAGGGTAAGACTTGAGCTATTAAATTTGGTTCGAAGACCGAGTTAGACTTCAAATTTAGGCTTGGTGTCCAAGTCAGGCTAGGACAAGGTCAGTGAAGAAAAGCCTGGCTGCTGGCTAATAATCTAGACTATAGGTAGAGGTGGGCACGAGACGACCTGATCCGGCCAACTCGACTCGTCCGACTTGGTCCGATTTGACTCGACTGAACCGAATGGGTGAGTCGGTCCAAACCGAGTAAGCTTCGCCCGATTTGAACTCAAATCGAGTCGAGTTTGAGTTACCCAGTAACTCGACCCGACTCAAACCAAAACTCGATCCGGTTAGACTCGACTCGACCCAACTTTCTAATCCTACCCCGACCTGATTCCAATCTCTCTCTCTCTCTCTCTCTCTCTCTCTCTCTCTCTCTCTCTCTCTCATCCTCCTCTTCCAAGCCCGGCAACACCCCCACCACCATCACCCTCCTCCTCCTCCTCTCTCTCCTCTCCACTCCCTCCCTCCATCATTTCTCAATCTGACTTAGAGCCAACTCAATCCAACTCAGTGAAGAAAAGCCTGACTATAGCATATAGGGTATGTATATTTAGTGAATATAATAATACCAAGAACTTTGGTACTCCTATAGGGTGTGATGTGATGGATTATACGCATGAACTTTTAAAGTGTTTAAAGTGCGGGATTGAATGCGAAATTTGTGGAGCCCAGGATGATGTGTATTTTATCGAGGCAGTCCATTCATTTTGATAGTCATTTCAGGGCATGAGCCAAAAAAGAAAGAAAAAAAAAAAAAAAAAAAACCAAATTACAGTCTCAAGTGGACTGGTTTCGGTGTTGGTTTGCTGATACCACACACGCTTGACAACCATATACATCCACATGGGAGACAAATGTGTCATAATGTGACATATGAGATCTGAGCTTTCCATCGTATGAACTTCACCTTTTGATTTTGTGGCACAAAAGTCAGGCGACTAAAAACCTCCCGGTGGTGGCCTACACCATATCAAAGTAAATGAGTGGCTATAAAAAAGAATTTAACCAGTCAAATTATTTTGTAAGATGTGGCCCATATTGACATTGGGAGGGACGTGGTGAGGTCGATCACTGTCCTCCTTAAGAGATATCTACTCCGAATTCACGGTTCCCTGGGAGAATTCACGGTTCCCTGGGAGATATCTACTCTGAATTCATAGAGTTTTTTGAACTACTCACAAAACTTCCTTGAATCTACGGGAGATAAAAGTAAAAATAATCTCTAATAAATTTGAAATAACTTTATTAATGATAAAAAATGAAATTACAACAAAATCAAACGTAAGATAAGAGTTTTACACTTAAATCAGGTAAACTTATTATTTATAGACAAACTCCATTTCTACTAGACTTCATGATTTTCGGCCAAAATTAGCAAGTGTACGATATCCCAACTAGGTTATTCTCGTAACTTTTCTAAACACTTTTCATGTTCGTAGACTCCTACGACTCAAAGTATCAAAAGTTATATTTAAATTAAAAATGACTGTTTATAGTAAAAATAAAATTAAATAAGACTTTCAACCATTGATATAATGAAATCTCACAAATCCAACCTGTGCAACCTATCCCAGCAAGTTGGTTGGCTTAAGTAGCTTCCCCTGCTCCAAAATCATATACAATATGTCAAAAAACTCATCTCAATTTAAGGATACAACTGATTTAAGGTCCTGATGGTCTAAGATCCTTTCCACCTTCGATCAGGCCTTCTCTGATTCATCATTGCCACGAAAGTATATGCAACCCACTCTACTGATGGGGTTTTCCTCCTCAAGTCAGAGGAGATGTGGTGCGGTTCGGATGCCACAAACAGTGGAATCATTGCGTTGCTCTACCAGTCGAGAGCACTGCTCGACGGGTCGAGTGGTGCTCGACTAAAAGTCCAACGAGCAAATTGATTTGGAACTCCGTGGTGCTCGACCAGTCGAGGGAGGTGTTCGACCGGTCGAGTGGGCCGCTCGACCGGTCGAGGACTTTGCTCGACCAGTCGAAGTTACGTAGATTTGAGTCTGAATTTTGTGCGAACTGCGGAAATTTGAGGCGGTTTCTCAAGAGGTGAGAAAAGGAGTTGCCTCAACTATAAATAGGGGTTCCTAGGACTTTTCTAGGTAATGCAAGAGAGTTTCCTAAAGCTTTGCAAAGGTTTACTAAAGGGTTTAGGGCTATTAAAGGTGTGTGTGTGTGTGTGTGAGAGAGAGAGAGAGAGAGAGAGAGAAAGAGAGAGAGGAAGCTTGTGGAAGGGAGGCTCTGCTCGTATAGGTGATCTACTATGCACTCGACATCTCATCACTTCTACGTCCTCGTAATCGGTGAGATCTCTCCATTTTTCTTTATTCTCTTATTGTTTATCCACTCCAACCTGAGTGAAGAAGGTTATAACGTTCTACTTCATAGTGGATTGTTGATCTAGACTAGGTCCCGTGGTTTTTACCTCTTTGAGAGTTTTCCACGTAAAAATTTCTTGTGTCGTGTGGTTTGTGCTTTGATTTATTTCATTGCTTTATTATCCTATAATTCCAGTGTTTTTGGGAGGCTAGATCCTAAGGTTTTGTGCAACGGCCCCCAACAAAGTAGTATCAAAGCTATTGGTTTATTGAACGGAGTAAGATCGGTTCTGAATTATGAAAGGTGGCTCATCAAGGATGATCAGTCTCAATGGTTCTAACTGGACCATATGGAAGGCTAAGATGGAGGCCTTGCTTTATCGCAAGGACTTGTATTCTCCAATTCAAGGCATATCAGCAAAGTCAAAGGATATGTCAGATGATGATTGGAATAAGTTGGACCGGAAGGCGGTGGAGTTTATTAGACAATGGCTGTACGATTCCGTATGTCACGCCCCAGACTCGGAGACCGGGCTCACAAAATTTCCGATCGCCGAATCCGGCGCCGACAGCCTCCGTAGAACCCCATTCTCGGCTCCCAGCGCCCATACGCCAGGTTCCGATCCTGGGATGCTACAAGGAGGATTTCTAATAATCAATTTGATTCGTAATGAGCATAACCACAAGCATAACCCACGAACAATAACCACAAGAACACCATCACAAAATCCACTATGAACAAAAACTTTTGAGTACAAGGTGTATAAAAGGGAAATACAATATACTGAAAATAACAAAAGCTCCAGAAGACTGCTGCACGCTCCGAGCTCAACGCTGCTGCAACCTAACGCCACCTGCACGCATCTATCGTGCATAAGCTTACAAAAGCTTAGAGGGTGGTGAAAGTGTGTGTAAGGCGATTGCCAAGTGTACAATATCAGAGTAATGCGGAAATATGCAGTAAGTCCATGAATGCTATCAGCTTATACTAAAGCTATGTAATGCAAGGCATGAATGCTGTCGGTCATACCAAGACCATGCGATGCGAGGCCTATGTAGCCAAATGTCATATGCGAGATGCAAAGCAAGCGTGCCAGTACCCATAAGTACACATATCCATGCGATGCATAATGCAGCTCAAGCATGCCAATCCTCATGTCAATACAGTTATCAGTCTGGATAATCACCGGGGTCTAGTACACTCAAGCCAGCTTGCCGCCCCTATCCGAACGCACAACTGGGAGAGTGGAAGAGACCTCACTATCCGCCTGCCAATATCGGGCCCGGCTCGTCGATAGCGGACCGATTCCTCAAGCTGGTCAAACTCAACCTAGAAATTGCCCCCTCACTCAGGCGGGTAAGGTCACACCCCTTTCCAACCGACCACGACACAGTGGGAGACGCGGCCTCCTGGTATTCGGCCCTCATGCGCTCGTACATCCACTCGGTCTCGACGTTGGAGTCATCCTCTGGTACCATCGGGTTTAGGGATTTTCACCCAGGGACATCTATGGCGCCCGTATGCTAGAACCAAACATTTCTGGTATTCAATCCAGCCACCCATGATGTGTCTGTGGAGGCTATGGCCCTGGTGTCGCTGGGGCATACAGTAACTACAATCACACAATGCAAGTGCATGAGTCACACTACCAGTCATGCAATAGTCCTGCGTAAACCATGTGCTCATGCAGGGCAACTCCGCCTATCAGGGAGCCCGTAACAGTCTGCCCGAAGGCATATGTTATGATCAGTCACCACTCATCTCAAGCATGCATATGATGCGTATGATCATGAATCATGGGGCAACACTATACTTATGGTATGATAATGGGGGTTGCTCAAAGTGAAGATGGGCCCAAACGGACTGCAGAGTACAAGTATGGGCCTATCAGTGGGCCTTAAGGAGTGTGACAATGCGGACATTTAACCAACATTATCCTTACAATGTGGACGTCAAACCAACATTGTTCCCAAGGCATAACCCGCCATAAAATATCATTACACAAACCATAGGAAATCACACATTGCAATGGACCAATATACATCTCATTAGTCCTCGACCCATAGTCCTTAGATACATCAAATGGGCCGTCTCATATGGGCCTTATATAAATCAAGTGGGCCGCATTAGTGGGCCTTATGTACATTGCAATGGGCCATAACCCATGGGCCTTTAAATACCTCAAATGGGCCGAATCACATGGGCCTTATGTATATACCAAGGTGGGCCTCAACAATGGCCACAAATACATATCAAGGTGGGCCTCGACAACGGGTCATAACCATATCAAAGGTGGGCTTCACCGATGGGCCTCAACAATGGCCACAAATACATTAAGATGGACCCACATTACATGGGCCTTATATATGTCAAATGGGCCACAACAATGGACCACACCCGAACACAAGTACAATGAGTCCCACCATTTAAAATTCCTAAGGCCCACCATAACGTGTATTTCCCATCTAACCTGTTCCTAATGTCACACTGTCCTTAAAGGGGGGTCTTAATGGTGGACGGTCAAACCCACTGTTTTCTATAGTGTGGTCCACCGAATCCTAGATCTGTCTCATTCATTTTATTTTATTTTATTTTATTTTTAATTTTTTTTTGTCTCATGTCATAAAAATTATCTTTCAAAATGGTTGAACGGCCTGGATGTAACACATGCATCATGGTGGGTCCCATGGAGGCCTACCATCATAAATATATATATATAATTTATATACAGTAATATATACAATATAATATTATATATATATATATCCACACACTCACACACGCGTGCACACACACCCACACGCATGCACACACGTGCACACACACGCACACTCACACATGCACACACACGTGCACACTCACCCACGTCACAGTGGGCTCCACCAAGCACAAACATCACTGTGGGCTCCACCGTCCGTTGGACGGTGGAGTAAAACACGTACATCACTGTGGGCTCCATGTGGGGCCCACCATGCCGTTTATACGCCATCCGGACCGTTGGTAAGGTCACATGGGTCGGGTTGAAGGGTAAACCCAAATTTCAGCTTGATCCAAAACTTCTGTAGGCCCAAAAATGGTCTCAATGGTAGACCTTCAATTCACACTGTTTCCTTTGGTGTGGGTCACCTGAGTCTTGGATGCACCTGAAATTTGGAGGGGACCCACCTCAGAGGGTGGTCCACCTTATGAACGGTTGAATGGCAAATATACATCATGGTGGGGCCCACAGCTGGAGCTGTGGGCTGCTGCCCGTCCGCAAGCCACACGCAGCAGCGCTGCTGCTGTTGTCAGGCGCAGCAGGCGCTGCCCCCCTTATATTATTTTTTTTTTTGAAAGGAAATAGATTTCCTGCCGTTCTTCACAGGTGGGGGCCGCTTCAAGTTAATCCAGCCCGTCCACTGCACTCAGTGGCTCAAGACCTTCCAAAAGAGTCCAATATTGAAGGTTTTCTAGGTGCATGAGGACACCAGGGAAGTTTTCAAGGGTGGAAATACTGTTTTCCCTGCTATGGCCCGCCTGAACGTCATATTGGCCCCATTTTTCGGTTCAATGCCTAAAATGATCTTGTGAAAGGAATGGACGGCGTGGATTGAACACATACATCAAGGTGGAGCCTACACCAGCGGCTCACCCAAATAGCCTTGGACGAAGGCTTATGTTTGTGTTTTTTTTTTTTTTTTTTTTTTTCCTTTTTAACGTCCAGCGTCCCTGGACGCTGGACGGCTATGTGAATCAGATGGGCCGGCCACGTGGGCCACCAAATGATGTGTGGTTTGGATACACCACTTGTAAAGTGGGCCCCACTTATAGATGACTTGGATAAAAATACGTGCCTTAGGGCGGGGTCCATCCAAGTGGGCCACAAGACCACATGATCATACCAAAAAAAAATGAATAAGAGAGGGAAAGAGAGAGAAAGAGAGAAACAAAAGTGGGGCACACGTGTGATGGAGGGACCCCGACACTATGGGCCCTCCCTTGCATTCCATCATACATCAAACGGTAATCAAAGTGGACCATTGGCCACATCTTAGGGTCCCAAGTGAGATCCATACCATTGATCGGTAGGCCTCACTTGGCCTATTATAAAAACATAGAATTCTAGCCTATGGAAGCACCCACCGGTTGATCTCTTCGGTCCGTTGGAACGCCACCCTCCTTGTGCTCCTTTTTGACGGTGGAGATGGGAAATCAAGGGCTAGGATAAGGGATTTTTGAGAGAGAAAAGGTGGGCCACACAACTCATTTTTTTTTTTTTGCACTTGGGGAGAGCTTGGACGTGGGAGTGGGAGAAAATGGGAGAATGAGAGAGAGAGAGAAAAGAAATAAAATAAAAGGAGAGGGAGGGATGGAGGGATGATGTCATGGGATGGTAGAGTTGAAAAGAGAGAGAGAGAGTTGACTTGGGCTTGCTTGTGTAAGAGAGAGGCATGGGTTGTTGTACTTGGGTAGGTGTGACTTGACTTGTACTTTACATGAGTGATTGATTTGATGGATGGGACATCTCGTAGAGATTCCCTCGAAGTTCGCAACGTGCGGTGTTTTATTCGAATTGAACGCAGGCCGACATCTTCTAGCCTGGGTATCGGGTCGGTGCGTGGGTCGCGGCGTTGGAACCGCGGCGACGGTGCGGTCGCAATGATATAGGTCTCAGATTAAACGGACTCGAATCTAAAGGATACGACTTACGATCGATCGCAACGTCGATTATCAGTCACGGATTGCCGGACTTCGACGGAAATGATCGCAGGATTCATCGGAACAGTGCGAACTAGGATACGGGTCTTACACCGTATTCCACCATGTGTCTATGGAGACCTCAGCCACTAGCCTATGGCTAAAATTGCAAGGGCTGTATGAGAGGAAGACAACCGACAATAAGATTTTTCTAATAAGACGACTTGTGAATCTCAAGTTCAAACATGGTGGTTCTGTGGCTGAGCACGTGAATGAAGTCAGCAATATATTGAACTAATTCTCTGCCATGAAGATGGTCCTGGACGATGAATTACATGTTTTACTATTGCTTAACTCATTGCCTGATAGTTGGGAGACATTGGTGGTGTCTTTGAGTAATTCCGCGTCAGACGGAAAGGTGTCCATGGAACAGGTAACTAGTTATCTCTTCAATGAGGAGACAAGGAGGAAGTCTTAGGGGTCTACTTAGCAAGAGGCCCTTGTGACACAAGAATGAGGGAGAGGAAAGAACAGATAGGGCGGGAAGACCCGAGATAAATCAAGAGGCAAGTCGAGTACCAAGAAGGAATTGAATGGTGGAATTATGGCAAGAAGGGCTACTACAAGCATGAATGTCATAAGAAGAAGAATGACAAGAAAGGAAAAGGAAAAGAGAAGGAAGATGAATCAGATTCCACTACGGTCATTTTAGATGGCGACGTTGTAGTTATTCTTTCAACAAATCATGATGTTTGTCTTACGACTACAAGTCAAGACACCGACTGGGTGATGGACTCAGGAGCCTCGTTTCATGCTATTCCACGCAGAGATTTCTTCACAAGCTACAGGTCAGGTGACTTTGGGACAGTGAAGATGGAAAATTCTGGCGTATCGAAGATCGCAGGGGTTGGTGATATTTGTGTGAAAACTGATGTGGGCTGCACATTGGTTCTCAGGGATGTGAGGCATATCCCAAACCTTCGCCTCAACTTGATGTCGACGGGGAGGTTGGATGATGATGGCTATGAAAGCCGATTTGCTGGTGGGCGTTGGAAGCTCATCAAGGGTTCGTTAATCACAGTCAGAGGAAAGAAGTGTTGCACCCTTTACAGGGCAAGTGTTAGTATGTGCAAGGGTGAGTTGAACGAAGCGGAAGATTCAGCTATTGACATGTGGCACAGGCGTTTAGGCCACATGAGTGAAAAAGAGCTTCAGCTATTAGCGAGGAAGCCGCTCCTTCCAGACGTGACAGGTATACCTCTCAAAACCTGTATTGATTATTTATCAGGGAAACAACATAGAGTTTCATTTGTTAAATCTGCTTCTCATGTTAATAAAGTGCATGCATTAGATTTGGTTTATTCTGATGTTTGTGGTCCTATGAGGACAAAAACCTTGGATGGAGCATTGTATTTTATCACTTTTATAGATGGTGTATTTAGGAGGGTTTGAGTTTATGCTTTAAAATCCAAGGATGAGGTCTTTGGTGTGTTTAAATTGTTTCATGTTATGGTCGAGAGAGAGACAGGTAGATCATTGAAGTGCAATTGCACTGACAATGGTGGTGAATACATTAGTGACTTCCATGAGTATTGTAAGTCCCTAGGTATACGACATGAACAGATGGTTCCTAAGACCCCCCAGCATGATGGTGTGGCTAAGTGAATGAATCGCACTATTGTCGAGAGAATCAGATGCATGTTATCCCATGCGAAGTTGCCTAAGACGTTTTTGGGAGAAACAATGCATACGACAGTGTATTTGATAAACAGGTTTCCATCAGCCCCGTTAAATAGAGAGGTACCCGAGAAGGTGTGGACTGGACAAGATCCATCGTACAGTCATCTCAGGGTGTTTAGATGTAGGGCATCCGTTCACCTACCAAAGGACGAGAGGTCCAAGCTCGATATGAAGATCAGGCAGTGTGTGTTCTTGAGGTACGATGATGAAAAGTTCGGTTACATATTGTAGGATCCGACTGAGAAGAAGCTCGTCAGGAGCAGAGATATGATATTCTTTAAAGATCAGTGTATTGAAGACATTGGTAAGCCAGAGAAGAACCAACCTAGTTCAGGTGAGATAGAAATATGAATCCGGTTATTCCTCCTGTAGTGCCTGATGACGGGGGAGTATAACAAGGTGCGGAGGATGAGAGAATTCCTACAGAAGATGGACCGGGGGAGCAACCCCCACTTGATCCACCTATTGAGCCACAGGTGAGGAGGTCATCTAGGGACAGACAACTGTCCAAGATATACTAGCCGCATGAGTACAGTATGCTCACTGATGGGGGAGAGCCAGAAGATTATTCTGAGACCCTAGCCGACGAGCATAAGGGGGGAGTGGTAGAAAGCTATGCAAGAGAAGATGAGATCCTTACATAAGAACCATACCTATGATATGGTGATATGGATATTGCGGTATCTAAGAGGCTCATCCATGTTAAGCCTATGCTATGGTGATGGAAAACCTATGTTAGAGGGCTACACAGATGCAGATATGGCAGGTGACATAAACTCTAGGAAGTCTACATCGGAGTTCATGTTTACATTTGCAAGGGAAGCGGTCTCTTGGCAGAGCAAGCTATAGAGGTCGTAGCATTGTCGACGATAGAGGCCGAGTACATCAAAGTCAATGGCAAAGAGCATATGGTGTGTAAGCTGAGGAAGAGCTTGTATGGGTTGAAACAAGCTCCACGGCAATGGTACAAGAACTTCGACTTGTTTATGTTGAAGCATGGGTATGACAGAACGGAGTCAGACCACTATATGTTCACGTGCAAGCTCTCAGATGGCAGATTCCTCCTGAGTCGTAAAGGGAGAGATTTGATGGGGTTTTCCTCCTCAGGTCAGAGTAAATGTGGTGCGGTTTGCATGCCACAAACAGTGGAATCACCGCGTTGCTCGACCAGTCGAGAGCACTGCTCGACCGGTCGAGTGGTGCTCGACTCAAAGTCCAGTGAGCAAATTAATTTGAAACTCTGTGGTGCTCGACCAATCGAGGGAGGTGCTCGACCAGTTGAGGTTACGCAGATTTGAGTACGAATTTTGTGCGGACTGCGGAAATTTGAGACGGTTTCTCAAGATGTGCGAAAAGGAGTTGTCTAAACTATAAATAGGGGTTCCTAAGGCTTTTCTAGGTAATGCAAGAGAATTTTCTAAAGCTTTGCAAGGGTTTACTAAAGGGTTTAGGGCTATCAAAGGTGTGAGAGGAGAGAGAGAAATAGAGAGAGGAAGCTTGTGGAAGGGAGGTTCTGCTCGAAGAGGTGATCTACTGTGCACTCGACACCTCAGCGCTTCTACGTCCTCGTGATCAGTGAGATCTCTCCATTTTTTCTTTATTCTTTTATTGTTTATCCACTCCTGCGTGAGTGAAGAAGGTTGTAACGTTCTACTTCATAGTGGATTGTTGATCTGGACTAGGTCCCGTGGTTTTTACCTCTTTAAGGATTTTCCACGGAAAAATCTTTTATGTCGTGTGGTTTGTGCTTTGATTTATTTCATTGCTTTATTCTCGTATAATTCTGGTGTTTTTGGGAGGCTAGATCCTAAGGTTTTGTGCAACGGCCCCCAACATCTACATCACATATGAAGAGGGAAATTATCTATTTTCAGAGAGTTGTAACCATAATTCCAAATTCAAGTATCAGATGTCACACACGTGCTTCATATCTGTACATGTGTCCGCGTGTCTCTCTACAGATCAACACTCGTGTTATCCTTTGACTCATCGATTTAGCAGCAGATTCCGTACCGAGTTGTAACACCCCGTACCTGCAGTACACGGGTGTTACCTTTTAAACCCGCACTAACCTAAAACAAATTAGGTTAACCAAAAACTTGAACTCGACATACGCAGGATGAAGATTCCGGTCGAGGCTAAAGCCATCCATCAAGGTCTCCAAGAGCCAGAACACGCCCCATGACAATCGGGAAGGTGAGACTACTCGAGCACTCTCAATTAAAGCCATTATGTTAGTTAATACTGTTGTAACACACTTGTCACCAACACATGAGGTTTAGTTAGCAACAAGCCATGCCTTCATCGTAATCAGTACTTGATATTAATCGTTGAAAACAAATATCAGGTCCAACCAATCGACAGATCGTGTCATTCGGGCCAATAATAGCTCCAAAGAAGCAGGAACCGATCCACCTGGGCCTCACCGTCGGCCCAAAGAGGGCCAAGATCCCTGTGTTGGGTCCCCAATACGGATGAATGGTATGGATTATAACATTAACATTCCAGTGGGTACCGACATGGCGCATGCACAACAAAAACACTTGTGTGCGGGGTGCACCAAATCCTTTCCTCGGTCAAACAAGTCTTGACCGACTCCTCTTGCAAATACAAAGATCTCCCGCCATCCTCTCTGTTTAAAACCGACCTTACTCAAGCCTCTAAGTGGGCCACCACGATCACTTTTCGGGCAATCTGGTCCGTTTAGTATCTCCGTAGGGCCCCGCTTAACAAAACGGTATAGCCGTTTGATCTCTTGTAAGCAGACGAGGGAGATGGATTGCAACCGTCCATCCTTGCCAAAAAATAGCCCGACCCGAGCCTGTGAAAGGAGGGAGAGAGAAACCGACTTCCTCTTTGGGAAGGACAAAGCTCAACCGTCGATGGTAAGGACGATCACAGCCGTCCATCCCTCTCTCTCGCTAGCTATAAAAGAGGGCACTGTAGCCCTTGGAATGACGCCAAGGAAGAAGAAGAAAGAGAATAGGGTGACCGTTTGCGGAGGCTGACATCCACCCATCCCAGGTGACCACCTCCTTATTTCCTTCCTTCTGCTTCAGCTAGGATGAGGCCTCAGGGATGTTTTTATCAGGCTGAAAGCTGGCCAAGCAATGGCCATGCTTTCGGATGGAAAATGGACCGTCAAAACTACTATGTTGTTAAAACTGTCGAGCCTCTGTTTTAGACTGTGACCGACCAAACGATGGACGAGTCTCAGGAAAACATCAGGCCTGAAGGTTAACCATAGATGGGATGGAAACCAGCCAAATGATGGTTGTGTTCACACCTAAAACGAGTATTTACATGAGTCCCTGTTTTGCAATGGAACGAGCCCAGCAATGGCCGTTTCAGACCCCATTCCAGACCTCATTTGAAGAAGTGTTGAGCACTCCGTAGAACTTAAAACCAACTCAGAAAATCAGCCAATCAATGGCTGTCGATCCGACTGAAAAACCAGTCGTAGTTGGGTCCTTGTTCTAGACTGGAACGGAGCCAATCCATAGCCCTGTTTCGGGCTGAAAACCGACCCAACTAAAGCTCTGATTTAAACTGAATATGGGCTAAACAATGGCCATTGTTCTGAGCTAAAACCGGGCCTAAGAACATCTGCACTAGTTTCTGTTAATAAGCTATGGTTAGAGCCGAGAATCAGGCTTTCGTTAGGCTCTGTTCTGAGCTGAAACGGTGGCCAAACATGGCCTTGCATGAGGGCTACCAACTCAGAAACAATGGCAGGGAGATGAGTCGACACCACGCCAATCCATGACTGGGAAGATGACCTCGAACCAGGCCACAAACAGACCTTAGCGACGGGAAACGTGCCACAGTCAGCCTTGCTGAAGGCAGTGCATGGAGTCACGTAGGCTCCTTTTTCGGTGAACTGTATGCAGCAGATGGGTCGCACCATCAGAAAGTCTCAGTGGGCCACACATATAAACGGTTGAGACGTGAATGGGTCCCAAGAATCCAGCTGCAGCAGAGCCTGACAAGGAAACAGCTCCAACGACAGTCTTCCTTCACGTTGCAAGCTGGTGGGCTGGTCATGGGCCCTACATAAATGCAGGTGGGCCTCACCCAAAACGTCAGTGGGCTGCACCGACCAGGGGCCCTATGCTGACCGTAGGCCCCACCAACGTACTGGTGGGTTGCACTGGCCATGGACCCACCTTGGTGATGGGATTCACCTTAACCGTCCATCAGGGATGTTGCCATAAGGTCCTGGGCTGGACGTCCCTCAGTGACGTCCAGTACTGGGCAATTTCTTTTGTTTCTTTTTTCCTTTGTTTCTTTATTTTCTATAGTTATATGTGTATATATGTGTGTATGTGTATGTATGTATATAATATATATATATATATATATATATATATATATATATATATATATATATATATATAATATACACACACACACACCTGATAGTATACATAGATCGTGGTGGGCCCCACATGGGACCCACCTGTGAAGTGAAATAAATGGTGTATGTATGCACCATAACGTTGAAACAGAGGACATTTTATATATATAGTTGAACACTCACCTGCCAACCAGTTCACGTGAACAACCTGCAAAATTTTGAGATCTCATCATATCTGATGAGTATGGAAAATTTGCATGGTCCACATGGGGCAGAACCTCATGAAACCCCCTGGTTCCAATTTTTATGTTGAACCAAAACTTCGGTGGGCCATGAAAAATGCAAACAATTTTTTCCCTTGAATTGAATTTATCCTTGTTATGGCCCACCGGAATCTTAGATCAGGGTGAAAATTCACCCCCTAAGGTTTCTTGGGATTCCACATCTTATGGACTATCCTGATTCGACACCCATGTCACATGTGTAAAGGTGCGCACGTGCATAGGAGCGTAGGTGGGCGTGCCTCTTATATATACTATGCAAATAGCATGGTGGGTCCTACACGTGTGGAGCCACCTCATGGATACCCTCTACATCTGAGTAGTCCATCTGATGGGCGGACCCGTCCTAGGGGTCTGAGGAGGATATTGGGCAGATCTAGTAACCAAGTGGGCCCTGACTAGACCCTGTTTGATTAAAATAGGGACTCATGCTTGAGCTTGGTCACCTTTGATTACAGCCCAAGACAACCTTGGTTTAGGGTTTTCCAAACCTCCACCTAACCCCAAGTATTTAACCTTGTGGCTCACTATCTATTATGAATAAAATTGTACAGGGAGATACGAGAGCAGTGTAAACTCATTTCGTTCTCACGAAAACTTGCATCTAGAAGCACCGTACGATTTGACTAGTGATGATTTCTTCACCTTGAGCATTCCATCCCTAACTAGACTAGAAATAGTAATTTCATAAAGTTTAACGGATAGTTGGATTAAGGATGAATGGTGTGTAGGAATGGACTGCTTCTACTTGACATATCTGTTTAAATGATTCCCATGCTTACTATTATATATCACATGAAATGCAGTTAATATGTGCTGATGTAAATGCATGCATTGCTTTTCATTCCCCCATTTATGATAAGATTTATGTTACTGATATGATGGTACGACACACATATTACTGAAATCTCTCTATAGGAAGTCCGGTAGAAGAAGAGTCCGTGCTTGGGGTGTAACTAGCCTAGTTGTGAGATAAGTAGGCCCCTGACATGAAAGTCTGTCGATTGACCGCCTCTTGGTGGGTCCTACTCACACCCCAAGACGATAGTCTCATGGGCTGGGGATGGTAATCATGGGGTACTATGCCCGAGCCGTCGGCCAACGCTAAGCCACAAGCTCCCCGTAGTGACCATGAGCGTATTTAAATGGCTGAGTGTAATTGGATTAATAAATGGACTGACTAATCATGCATACATGGCACAGACCAGCATCCATTGCTATCGTACGTAATATACGTATTGTTCCGACTGGATGAATGTGTCCCGGGTTCAATAATTGCATGGGTGATGTACGTATTGTTCCAACTGGATGATGTGTCCCGGGTTCAATGACGAGTCCACTGTCCGCACGGATGAACATCCCCGGGGCAAAAATTGCAATCCATACATCCATGCACTTAATAAGGCTGCATCTACTGTGTTTTGGATTATCTGTATGTTTTATACTATTCCTTATTTAGGACGACGGTGTGTAATCTTGAGGGGAGATCACACTGAACTGGTCACTCATTCATCAATGTTCAACCGTACAGAGGATGCAGGGACTGATGGACCTGCAGTGGATCCAGAGATGGCTGAAATCGAAGAGGAGCCTTATAACGAGGAGCCGTACTAGGAGGCGACAGCTTATTTTGGATTAAATTAGTAGACTATTTACTTATTGTCATTTCAGTTCATCTAGAAATTTGAGGTTTTGTATGTGGGCCCCAGCTGAGTGGCCTAGAATACTGTTACTACTTGGGTTTTATCTATACTACGCTTGGTTCCGTTAAATCGCACTTTGATTGGGTTTGATTATCCTTTTTTCTTATCAATTAACACCTGGGTTTTCAAGAGACGAGTGGTATACTCGGGTCTCGAAAACCGGGGCGTTACATGACTAAACTCTGTGGGGCCCACCGTGGATGTTCATTGTCTTATTGACACGGTCCATCCTTTTTTCAGGATCATATTAAGGGTATGAGTAGAAAATTTAACCATCTCCAACGCTCAAGTGAACCACTCCATAGGAAACGATGGTTATACTGACGTCTACCATTGAAACCTTCCTAGGGCCCACAGTGATGCTTATTTGTCATCTGAAACTTACGTGGTCAACACGTGATTTTAATATGTAGATGTTGAATTCACACTGATGTTGAATTCACACTGCTTCACTTAAGATTTGGATATGCTTCAAATTTAGTCTCATGCCTTAAAATGAGTTGGTAAAATGGATGGATGACACGGATAAAAGACATAACTTACGGTGTGTCACGTAGAGTTTACTCAGTAGCCTCTAGCGTACACAGTCTGCTTTTCGTCGATTCAACGTCCTCCTTCTCCGTCCATCCGTTTGAAACTCGTGCCCCTAATCACCCTCATTCGGACAGAAGCGGATTGGCTGGTGTACCACTAGAGTTGGGCATCGGTCCGGATCGGATCGGATTGGGCCTAACTCGGTCCAATCCGAAATCCCAATAGTCTAACTTGAACTCGATCCAATCCGAGACCGAGTCCGGGTCACTTGACTCAGACCGATCCAATGCTTGATTGACTTGACCCGAACTGAGTCCGACTCGGTCAGGGAAACCGAGTCGGATCGGGTTGGGTACGATTCAGATCGTTTGATATGGTGTGGTCCACTTCACTCTTCAATATATCGTACTTTTGTGTTCAATGCCTAAAATGATACGTCGAAATGGATGAATGGCTTAGATAAAACATATACATCAAGGTGGGCCCCACATGATTATGAAAGAAGTGTATCGCGCTTTCTCTGGACGTATTATGTTAATGTGCACTACACGAAAGTGCAGTGACTTTCTTTTCACGCAAGTCTGTGACTTGCTGTATTGAGGTTAGCAAGTTCTATGGGTTTGATAGTGGGGTATGTGTTATATCCAAACCATCCATTCATTTGGCAATCTCGTCTTAAGGCTTGAGACTAAAAATAAGACAGATCTAACTATCATGTGGACCACACAAATTGTTTAACGGTGAAAATCATTCTCTGTGCTATTTGTGGTGTGGTCCAAATGACCTTTGGATATTATCATTTTTTGGATAATGCTCTATAATGGTCTCTAAAAATATATGAACAGTGTAGTTATAATAAATACATCACTGTGGGGCCCATGTAACTTTGATATCCTTTGAACCGTTCGTACAACTCGGAGATCAAGGAGCATCAATGCTTGTCTTCGCACGACACGTACTACACTAGCTGGAGTAGATGTTAGATAGACATCATGGTGGGTCCACAAAGAGGGAAACAGATTGGCTACTCCCCTTGGCATGATCGGTGCTATGTGGGCCCCACCATGACGTACATGTTTCATCCATGCCGTCCATCTATTTTTACAGTATGATTCCAAAAATGAGGTATATCCAAATCTCAAGTGGACCACATTGCAGGAAACAATGTTAAATGAGAGTCGACCATTAAAAACATTTTGAGGGCCATAAAAGTTTTGGATCAAGCTAATCTTTGTTTTTTCTCTTCATTTGAGACTATATGACCTAACCAACAGATTGGATGTCAAATAAACAGTATAATAGGCCTTAGGAGGATTTTAATGGTGGATATCCAACCACTATTGTTTTCATGTGGTGTTGTCCACCTAAGATTTATATTCCTCTCATTTTTGGTATCCAGCCATGACATGATCTTTAAAAATGGATGAATGGAATGGACGAAACACATACATCATGGTGGGTCCCACGGAGCATGGCAGGGGGAGTAGCCAATCCATTTCCCACAGGAGCAAGATTTGCCTATGCAGTAGCCTATGCTTGCTCCTTGCTCCTGGCCGTTTGGAAGCGACCCAAGCTAATTCGATATGCTTGTGAAGCCACCTCCACACCGGTAGTAATGGGATAATCTTCATGTTCAGCAAATCCTTCCCTCCTTTCCCACGCAATACGTATAGAAGCTACATCCCACAAGCGGTGCCAGCAAATGCATGTGGTTTGTTCACTTCGGATCGAGTCGGGTCGGATCGGATCGGATCGGATCGGTCTGGGTAGGCATGAATCCAAACTCGACCCGAAAATCTTTCGGATCTATACTGCCCTACTCAATCCGCATCGATCCAGGCCGTTAGATCGGTTCGGATCTGGTCGGATCCACCGGGTCGGGTCAAGATTGCCCAGCTCTATGTACCACACACCAGCTATATAGCTGTTGTAGGTATGTATCGTGCGAAGACGAGCACAGACGTGGAAACAGATTGGCTATTCCCCCTGCCATCAGCCCCGTGGCTGGTGGTCGGTGCTATGTGGGCCCCACCATGATGTATGTGTTTCATCCATTCCACTCATACATTTTTACAGATGATTTTCGAGCTTCATACAAAAAATTAGAGGGATATAAATCTTAATTGGACCACGCCACAGGAAAACAACAGTTATTGGATATCCACCATTAAAATCCTCCTTAGGCCCACTGTACTGTTTATTTGACATCTAATCTGTTGATTAGGTCATACAGGCCAGATGAGGGAAAAAACAAATATCAGTTTGATCCAAAACTTTTATGGCCCCCAAAAGGTTTTTAATGGTCAACGCTCATTCAACACTATTTCCTGTAATGTGGTCCACTTGAGATTTGGATATACCTCGTTTTTGGTCTCATAGCATAAAATGATATGAAAAAATAGATGGACGGCATGGATGAAATACATAGATCATGGTGGGGTCTGCAGAGCACTGACCACCAGACATTGGCTGGTAGCTGGGGGAGTAGCCAATCCGTTTCCCACATACGCTCCTCGAGCTCGAGTTGTACCAACATTCAAAGGACATCAAAGTTACATGGCCCCACAGTGATGTATTTATTATATCTACACCATTCATCCATTTTTAGAGATCATTTCATAGCATTATCCAAAAAATGAATCATTTCCAAAGATCATTTGGACCACACCACAAATAGCAGCAACGATAATGATTTTCACCGTGAACAATTCATAGGCCCATTATGACGTTTATTTTCCATCCAATCTGTTCATAATGTCACAAAGACAGGAATGAAGAGGAAAACAAATTTCATATTGATCCAAAAACTTCAATGATTGCAAAAACGGTTTCAATGGTATATGTTCAATCCCCTATTGCTTTTTGCATTGTGGTCCACATAATAGTTAGATCTGTCTTATTTTTCCTCTAAAGCCTTAAGACGATCTCACCTAATGGATGGCCACTCTGGATATAACACATACCTCATGATCAGACCCAACGAAACTTGCTAATGTCAATACATTAGCTAGGTACACCAGCCAATCCGCTACCACACACCAACAGCTGGTGTAGATACCATGTCGCGAGAAGACGAGCGCTACTCGAGCTCCAAGTTGTACCCACAACAATGTATTTATGAGATCGAAGTTAAATGTACCAACAATAATGTATTTATTATATCTATACCATTTATTCATTTTTCAAAATCATTTTAAGTTATTAGCAAAAAAAAAAAAAAAAAAATCATATCAAAAGTTCAAATAGACCAGACTAAAAATAGCAGCGATGATAATGATTTTCACGTTTAAAGATTTAGTAGGCCCATTCATAACGTTTATTTTTTGATAAAAAATATATTGACGAAGGGGAAAAACAAATTTCATATTGATCCGAAACTTCGGTTACCCCAAAAGGGTTTCAATGGTAGAAGTTCAATCCCTCACTGTTTTTTGCAGCGTGGCTGACTTGATTTTTAGACCTGTCTTATTTTTCGTTTCAAGCCCTAAGACGATCTCACCGAATGGATGGACGGTTTGGATATAACACATAGGACCACAGAACTTGCTGACGTCAATACACCAGCCAATCCGCTTCCCATTCGGACGAGGACCTACCTCTCGGGTCTCGAGCCTCGACAGCCTCTCTCTCTCGATACCCTGTCGTTCTCTTCTCCCGCAGAACGAGCTCGATCGAATCCAACGGCAAACCGTCAGATTTCTCATCTCTTCCGATGGTAGATTTTGTAACCTCCCAAGAGAAAAACGAAAAGGAAAGAAGAATGCATTTCTCTGAGCAAGATGTCGATTTTTTCGGAGAAGATTTCAAGCAGGAAGAAGAGCAGCAGCAGCAGCAAGACAAGGAAGAAGACGAAGAAGAAGACAGTCATGAATCCTCTTTTTCTTCCTCATCCTCTTCCTCTAACAGCAACGAAGCAGAGAGCAGCAGTGGCAGCGGTAGCGCCAGCAGCAGTGATGGAGAAGATGACGACGAAGACAATGGAGAAAGGGGAAGTGTGTCCGAAGAGAAAGGTATGTTCGGCTCCGATAACGAAGGGTATTCCAGAATGTCCGCTTCCAGTGCTTTCTCTGTTCCTGTTAATGTTTTCTGAGATTTGTTTTTTCTTCTGATTTTGACTGGCATCTTTGGTTGGGAAGGTATAGATTATGAGTTCTATGATACTCAGGCTATGTATTACGCTTGATACGCAGGCACTCAGAAACTGTACGCGTGGAATAACCCAAGATTAGATTTGGTTGAATAATCCTAACCTTTGATTCGTGGACACTTATTAGTGGAAATATGACAGTTGGATATTTTTAAGGTTTATTCATCCAATAAATGTCCAACAATCCGATAGTCAGATGATCAAACAAGCTTCATTTTTGGTCCATGATAAATCGACACTGGTTACCATAATTTTGGCGATTTAATTTGACTAATTTTATGCCACGTGTACAAGTTCTAAGTTCCTGCTATCATCTATCACACTCTGCCGGAGTATCAAAATATTTCTCGTAGATTTTTGGTGTCTGGGTTTTGTATTATCTGGCATTTATAGGTGTTTGGGAGCGTTTTTATTGGAAGAGTTATGTTTTGGAGTAGGTATTGAAGTGTTGTGCCTGCTTTTTAAGGCCAAAGTTCTCTGGTTTGATTATTCTTTGGGGAATCAAAGAAGCACTGCCCAACATGCCTCTTGAAAGATCAGAAGTGATAGAGCTGTAATTGTAAGTGCATGTACAAAATACGGGATAATGGTATGATAATTGATAATTTGATATAATGACAATGCAGTAGTTGAAATTCATCAAGAAGGAAACCCAAAAGGAACTCGAGTTATTTGAGGGATCGCTTCAGAATTTAGATGTGGATTTCGATTTTTGGTGGTCTTTGGTATTTGGGTCTTTGTATTTTCTTGCAACTGTTTGTGTTTGGAATCTTCTTATTGTGAAGTCGTTCGATATTTTGTGATGGGTGTCCTTAGATATCGGAAGAGCTGCATTTGGAAGTAGAAAATGCAATTCAGTGCCCAATGCCCATTCATTTATTCTATAATATGTTTCTAATACCTCTAATTATGTGGAACATGAACAAAAAGCCCTTGGAACTTGCATGCTATAGACGCATAGAAGGTGGAGATGTTTATTTTGATGATCACAGCTTGGTAAGCCATCCAACACCATATTTCTAGTCACTCATGCATAGCTTAACCCTACCACTAATATCTACTTCATTTCTGCTCAACTTGAGTGTTGCCATATATACAGTCTTGGGTTTCATTATGACAAATTTAAATTGGATCGTATGATATTGATAGGGTTGGTAGAGGTACTAGTTGAGTGTCTGTTTTCTCTGTTATAATTGTAAGATTGCTCTCCAAATTGGCGCTTAAATTCAAGTCTACTTACGAAATTAGAGTTGCCACTAGCTCAGTTTGTGTATTTGGGTGTGCAGAGCTAGAATCCACACAAAACTCAGAAAACGGCTCTCAAATGGGACTTCAACTAGAGATCTAGGCAAGGGACATCAATTATAAGGAGAGAAGGTGTTAGGCACCTCTCCTTGTCCGTGTTCACATGGTCTCTTCTGGCAATGCACTGAAATTCGGTTTTAACAAATCAATTTGCACCCATTCATTAAGATTAACAGTGCAATTCATCTGATAAAGAAATACACAAACTGTGAAAAGAAAAGAGATAGAGAATTGCTTCGATGTGCTATGAAAGCCTGATCAAATCTTCTTTCAATGACGATGCCAATGACCTCGATCTTTAGTCACCTTGCCTCTGCTTTGGAAGAGTTACTAGAACCAAGTCTCAGGCCTTTTGGGCTGAGCTATACTCAGCTACTTCCAAGCAAGACTCTTCAAGAACTTGGTCATTCTTGTCCATCGTCATCTCTGCAAGTTGCTGATATTCTTTGATATCTTCTCAGGAATCTTAAAAAGAAAAAGAAAATAGAAAGAATGAAAAATCCAGGACTTAGAAGATCTATGAGGTCAAAGGCCCTTCTTCAATGCAATGAAGGGGTATTTATAAATCTAAGTCATGACATGATTGTAATTCAAGAGAATTTCATGGATATTCAGAAAGGATAAGTGAAAATGTACCTAGATCAACAAGGATCATCGGATGAAAAAGGTAAGATGCCATTTGTATGAGAAAGAGAGGGGAATTCTGTTAAACAAGATTCCCTCTCCAAATTTCAAAAATTTGGGTACAAAATGGAAAATTTACTCATCCAATTCTGTTACAATGGCAAAGTGCGTAATTAAAACATGCTTAGGGCTCAATTAACACACCCTATCATTTGAAATTTGGAGGTAATTGAATTTCTCAAGAATTCATACAATTGGTGGGCCATTTCAGGAAATTCTTACACGGTTCTGCAAAAAAGGGTATCAGATGGCCAGATGGCCAATTCGTGCAAACTACCATTAACCATCCACACATCAAATTAGAATGATTTCAGTAGCATTGAAAAGCTCATCCAACATACTACTCCATGCACCAGAAGATCAAACAATTTAATAATCAGACAAGGAAATAAATCACACTTGAAAATCAAATTTCATCACAAACTGCAATCCTATCAATACAACCACCTCCATTTACGGGCTCCAATATCTCATAGAATAATCAAGAGCCTACTTCATTTTCTATCCCGTATCAAAGCCCACCCATAGCAAGCATATTTGGGGAAAAATTCACAAACCTCCCACATTTCTTGATTTTATAAAAATCACACAAAATCACCTAAAACAGGCCAAGGTTGGTTAAAGTTTAATCACCTCTAGCCAAAGGTGGTCAAATACTCTTGTCTCAACCAGAGATGCCAAAAAGTCTTCGATGTGGGGTGGTTAAAGTTTAACTAGCTTTAACAAGGTGCGGTTAAACTTTATCTGCCTTCTGCCCATCATTCCAAAAAAAAAAAAAGGGTTAAACTTTTGAGGGCCCAGTCCCCACACGATCCGAGTCATAGCCCTAAACTCGAGAGCCACTTGAGTCTGATCAAATTTTAGGTTAAATCTGAACCATTGATCTTAATCAAAATATCAAATCTGGGCCATTCGAGTGTGGGGTGTCTACAATGATATTGAAACATTTGTGTTTGCCCCTAAAAAGTTTTTTTTTTTTTTTTTTTCCTTGTCTTTCTCATGCAGTGCTTGATGCCTCTTCTAGGTTAGATTCATGGTTTTTCTTGCACTTGTTTTCTCAACTCTAGGATTCTGTGGAAATGCTTGATTCCCCTAATCTGGTTTTCCTTTTATTATGTCTGTGGTAGTAGAGACTTTTTAGGCGCCATGTTGGTGACTATGTCGGTGCTGTTCTAAATGAAGGTTTCAAATCATTTCTTGAGAAAAAAAGGTAGGATTTATTTTTTCAAACTTGTATCTATGTTTAGCTAATGTCTCCGTATACATGGCATACTATTTTAAAATGATTATCTAAAAAAGATGCATTGATTTATTATTTTCTTAAATAGATTCTTAATTCCTATTATTTGGTGTGATTTGTTATTGTCTTCGTGATAGTGCTGGGATAATATTTTATTATGGCTATATCATTAAAGAATGAAATTCGATACTAACTCTATTTATGAAATGCAACCAATCCATCCCGTACCTCTATCTTGATTTTGTGATTTGGACCAATTTGCTGAACTTTATCTTTGCCATACTCGACTATCATCGATGTCAATAATGAGTTTGCCAAGAATGCTCCATTTCACAAAAAAATAAAAAATATAAAAAAATAAGAGAGAAGAAAAAAAGAGAGGAATTGATGTCAATAATCCAATCTCTGGCCTTATAGTTTCTACCAGGCCATTTTCTAAGCCATAAATGGTATGGTGAGGATTGTCTAATCAAGATGAATCTATGAAATCATATGCAATCCAAGTGAGGACCACCAAATTTTAGGTCCATATTGATTACGGAATCTATCTGCTGCAAATGTTCTTAATCTTCCATTTTGTAGGCCGTTGGTCAGATGGTTATAATAATCCTATTGTTGTCTTTTTGAAGTGTGGTCGAAGTTGATTGATTGGACCACTGATGAAACCGCATAAAACTGTAAACAGGCAAAAAAAAGAAAAAAAGAAGAAGAAAAGAAACATATGCCTTGGCTACATGAGGCTTAAGCCTCTCATAATTTAGCTGTACAAAAGGCCTCAAGACTAATTTCTTTCTTGCCTTGTGAAGCCTGCCACGCTTAAAATAAGAACCGCGCCATTTAACCCCTGCCCAAATGGCACCCTAGAAATACAATATCCATAACTTGAAGCACATCAGAATTATTCAAGCACTAAGCACTGCTGAAACACAGCACTGAAAGATGAATTAAGTTTTTTTTTTTTTTTTTTTTTTCTGGATAACCCATGCTGGCTTGTTGTCTGATGAGCAGTTTTTAAGAAAATGGAATGCCCTTTCACATAGATTGTTGGTACAGTAAAAATACAAAATAAAAACAGCAGCGTGTATCTTTCTGCTTACCTATTACCATTTTGTTACTCGCCTCCGATGTCTTTATCTTTTCCATAGTTAATTGGTTTTACTACACTAGTAGAAAGTAGAAAGTTTATTCCTTGTGAGCTGTGTGCAAGAGTGGTGACTTATGTAGACAACTTCTCATTCTTCTCTGGAAATCAGACTAAGGTTGTCAGGGTTTTGGCGATCTTCTTGCTTGCATAAGAAACAAAAATATTCCACTTCAGAATATTCATTTTTTGGTCAGTGGCCTATACCTTCGGTGGATCTGCGTGTGAACTTTCCTTCTCTTTGCATTAAATTCCTGAGGTTTTAAGACAGACCTTTCTAATCTCAACTTTGGTTCTGTTCTGATGTTTTGTTTTTGTTTTTTCTACAGACTTTTCATAACAACCTTAAAAAGATAACGACTAATCAAATGCATTTCATTCTTTATGAAGTTAAATTAGCATCATACTGCGTAATTGTTAATAGTTTCTATTGTCTTATATATATATATATATATATATATATATATATATATATATTAACGGCCAGAAATTTCTGTTGTTTTAATATTGTATTTTTCAACTGCTTATCATGTTTGGAGTTTCCTGTTTCTTCAAGGAGTCTCCTCATATAGTTATCATCTTGTCAATGGTTAAAATTATTGAAAGAATCTTTTGCTGCTGAACGTTTCAACTGCTGATCTAAAGCTAAACTACTGCCCAACCAACGGGAGATGTTATTGCAGTCATCCATATTCAATCGACAAACTGAGATGCCTCACAAATGCTGATGCTACATGTGTCTGGGATCCAGGCCTTTCATCAAGCATGCCACATGATGAACGGTCCATGTCCAGAAAATGAAGCTGATCCAACCAACCATCACACTGGTGCTATCATGGTGAACATTCCTTATCCATTGCTTGTTTCTCCATTCCAGCCTGATGAGTGGATTACCTGCATATTTTGGCTGAGTCAAAGCTGTTGATAATACATCTTAGTTTGGCCACGGTGTTCTGGCTTAGAAGTCTGCTCCCTTCATCAGGCTTGCCTTCTTTGTTCAACACACGGCCATAAAACAACTCAGGTGGGCCACCCGATGAGGAGTTTAAAATCAGGCCAAAAACCTGTAAGATTATCCTGTGTGGGCTTCCTGAGTTTGGATCAACCTGATTTTTGAAATGTCTTTCCACCCTGGTGAGGTGCACCAGATAAATGGGTTGCATGGAATTTCATGGGTGGGCTCGCCCAGCCCACCCGTTTCTCCTAGTGTTGTGGCCTGCCTGAGTTGTGGATTGGGCTGATTTTTAGTCCCTGGGCCTAACATCCAGGGACACAGCTGATGGACGGAGTGGATGTCACACAATTAATATGGTGGGCTCTGTTGAGCTCGGTGTTGTAGACAAGTCCAATCCATGGATAAACGACTGACAGGCATTGAAAGGAGAAACTTTACCCTCTGTATAGTATAGATGTATCATGAACCAAACATTGAACTTATTCGATTATCCGAGTATCAGATTGGGGGACAGTTATTTGACGGTTGAAAATGAAAAAAATCCAACGGTTGTATTTCCACAAACCAGTGTCTACGAATTAGAGGGTAGGATCTTTTAAATCACAGCATTATTTGAATTTATGTTTTATTGATGAAAACTATTTATAGAAGTAGAATAGCCGAATAAATACAAATACCAAGCTCACCAAAGACCATTCATTAGTCGAAGCCTTGTCAGGTAGTTGAAGCTGTGCCCCTTATCCCAGTACTTCACCATAGTTACTGCCCATTTCCTCATGCTCTCGTCTATCGGTGTTGCATTTCCTTTGTTGTCGTCTAGGAATTTCCTTAGCAGGTGAATGAGAAATGGTAGAAATATGGTCGTCCACATTTCACTGGTATCTTTAAAGAGACCCCAGAAGTTGTCCAGGCTCAGTCTCTGAATCATAAAAGTAAAAAGTAATTTAAAAATTAGATGTTCATGGGAATTCATTTTTCAATTTTTGTAACATCCAAACATAATTTCAGCTCCTCATTAATGGAATCTAGAGCCAAAGGGCACAGCCGAATGATATGTGATCAGATGGTTAGTAATGGCCCAAGAAGAAGTCACACCTCCAGGTATTTATGGCCTACTTCTGACCAGATGAGGATCCAACCACCAAAATGCTGCTTAGGCATGTCCCACCATTTAAGAGCCCTAGTCCCATAACCAAGATGGTGCTTCATCATGCTTGCTACACCATACACGCGCAAAATTGTGGACAGTTAAATTGAATAACAGTCCATATCAAACACACAAGTGTGGCCCACAATCTGATCAAGAGGAGCCACAGGAATACACATGGGGGCCACTTGATGAACAGCTCTGATCCTGGAGGTATGCTGTGGTGTCAGATTTAGCCTTTGCCATTTCTCACATGGGTGTGTTCTTAGCCCGTTTCCTCCGAATCTGTAATTTGGCCCAGCATCAGCAAAGTCATTACAGAATTTAGTGAGGAAGACTCGGATGTATGGGATCTCAAGGAAAGCTGATGCGATCTTTCTGCTTCTGAAGGTCTCCGGATATTCTTTTCTGTTTGTGATCATCTTGATGTTTCTTGTGTCGAAATGCAGCACCTTCTTCAAGTATTTCATGGTGAACGAGTCACCATCCTGACCAGCGATTTGGCCTGCTTCAGACACTCTTATCTTAGTCACCATTGGTGCAAGCTATCGGCTGGATAGCTGTGTAGCTCAAAGTTGAGAATAGCACGACGAACAGTCATACCACGAAGAACACTTGAGAGAAGTTGCTCCGGAACCTTTCTCCTGGTAAGGAAATGTAGAGAGTTATGAGTTGAAGAATATTGAGTACAGTGAGACAGACCGTCCATCTCATGGGCTCCGCCTTGGTTTGGCCATGGCCCAAAAATTGCACTGACAGAAAAACTAATAATCAATGCAGTGGCAATGACCAGCATATAAAATGTTAATGGTCCATTTATCAAACGGTTTGGGAATATTTGATTGGTGCATTTATCAGGTGGCAAAGTTCTAAAAATGGGCCCACGTCATGGAAATTTAAGATCCAAAAACATATTTCCTTGTCGTGTGCCGCCCTGCGCGGTTCTTGGGGCCACACCAATGATTAAAGATCTTCTGATCCTGATTGGTAGGACTTAATTTCTGTTTCAGGGAGCCATTCAACAAAAAGCTCCGTGGAGCCCACCTTGATGTTCGTATGAAATCTGCACCAACCATCATTAATGCCCGCTCATGTTAGGACATGAGCCCGGCAATCATGCCAATCCAAAACTCAAGTGGGCCAAACCACAGGGAAAAGCAGGGATGGAGACACCAAGCATTGAACAGTTCCTGAGGTCCACATGATGTTCATAAGTAATCGAAACAATTAATAAGGTATCCCATCAGGACGAAGGAAAAAAAAAAAATTTCCAAAAAAAAAAAAAACAAGAACAGCCTAGTCCAAAACTTCAATAGGCTACAAAATGGTTTTGAATGGCAGGCATCCCTGTCACCACTTTTCCCTCCGCTGTGGCCCACTTGGGCTTCTCATTGGCCTTATGTTGGGCTCATGTCTTACGTGAGCGGGCTCACATGATGCCGGAGTGGTGACCAACATTACGGTGGGATCGACAGCTTTTTGTAGCACGAGCTCTCTACAACAAAACAGTGGTCCTGATTGGGTGTGGACCACACATAGGGACCACCACATGGAGCCATTCAAGAGAAGGTACATCGTCCATCTAGGAGTGAGTTGGTGGGCCTCACAGTGTCCATACGTTGGTGTGGTCTCACCCAACACAGTGTGGCCGTGACCGTTGGTCCGACCTTGATGTATGTGTAATATATCCACGCTGTCCATCCGTTTTTCCATATCATTTTAGGGAATGAGACAAAAAATGAAGCAGATCCAAATCTCAAGTGGACTACACTACAAGTAAAAGTTGTGATTGACCCTTTAAAATTCCTTGTGGGCCACAAAAGTTTTGGATTAAGATGACAGTTTCTTCTCTTCATCCATGTATTTGTCCCTGGGAAGTTTTTTTTTTTTTTTTTTTAATGCTAGAGATGCAATCACCACTGTTGCTGTAGTGTAGTCAACCTTTTTTTTTTTTTTTTTTTTTTCAAAATGAACTTTTCATTGATAAGGATGTTGTCTTTACAGATTGGTAGGGGAGCTCAGGCAAACAAAAAAACCCTGAGACCTTGGCTGAACAACTCATTCACATTCGGGGAGGCCCAACTCAAGAGCAGGCCCACCTATTGTAATAAAAGGAAACAAAAATAACAAAACAAAGGCCAAGGAAAACCGCACCACTCCTAAACCATCCCTATCCAGGACCAGCTCTCCGCTGGAGAGAAAGGGAAGGCCGGAAACGTCATAAAAAATTCTGGTTTGCTGGTTTGAACTACCCCAGCGGGCTAGGCTATCTGCAACCCTATTGGCCTCTATCGGGATATGCTTGATGGAAATAATTCCTGTGGACCGAATAGAATCAAACTTCTTTTTCCAATAGAAAACACTCCAGGGAGCATCACCCGACCCGGAGAGCATATCAACTACGACAATTGAATCACTTTCCACCTCAATCAAGTTGAACCCTTTGTCTATACAAATGATGAGGCCGTTTACCACTGCTTTCACTTCCGCAAGAAAGATGGATCCCAGACCTTATCCCTTAGAGAATGCAAACTTGAACTCGCCTTTGTCATCACGACAAACACCCTCACACCCTGAGGGCCCAGGATTGCCTCTGGACGAGCTGTCCATGTTCAGCTTCATGCCTCCCGGGTTCGGCCTTGACCATTTCACGTATGACACCGAATGGGGGGAGCTTACGCCTTGAGGGAGCTGGAGATCTGCCAGGACCTCTCTCTGCTTGATTTTTAATCGGAGGGAGGGGAAAAGTGTTGGACAGGAGGATGCGCTAAGACTGAACGTGGCGAATGGTTTGTGAGGAGCTGGACTAGACCCCATTAAAGCGAAGTGCGTTCCTGGACTTCCATATTTCCCAGGGGATGAGGGTCGGGATCAGCCCTCTAAGGACGCCCAATGAGAACGAGTCGTTGGCCATGGCCCACCATTGGGAAGCTCTTCCCCCAGTCGATTGGATGAGGAGGAAAGCAATGGAGAGAATGAAGGAGAAGTGGCTCCAAACGGAAGAAGCAAGCTCACCTTTGGCAAAGAGGTGATCGAGGGATTCCTCCCTGAGGCACGACGGCTTACAGTAGACGTAGGAAGAGGCCATGTGGACGCCCTTCCTTTTCACATTGATATCGACTGGAATGGCGTTGTTCAAGGATTTTTCAAATGAAGACCCTAATTTTTGGAGGCAGGTGGGAGTGCCACGCCCACTTGGCCCAATTGCGCGTCTAGCCATGGGCACAGATGAGATGCCATGCTGATTTGACGATGAATTTCTCGGACTTGTCCATGGTCCAAACTGCTCAATCTTTGTTCTAGTTAAGTGATATGCCTTCAGCAATCACGTGGAGACGCACTGAGCTGGAAGAGAGGCTGGAAAAGGAGCATTGTGAATTAGGCCATCAGGCCCTATAATATCCTTGATCCTCAGGTTTAGAGATTGAGGAGGGATATTGCCTGGAATCCATCTCTTCAGAGGGCCCAGCCCCGTCCAGTTTTGATCCAAAAATTGTTGTTCCCATCCCCCAGTAGCAAACAAGAGTTTTCCTCAAGGAGGTTGAGAAGTTTACCCACCTTCCACGTTGGGGAGTCAGACTTTCGTTGAATGGAGGCAACTCGGGACACATTTATCCCGTATTTGAAATGTATGAATTTCGCCTATAGGCTACTCTTATGGCCGAAGAATATGGTCCAGGCTCGTTTCAATCTCAGGGCCATGGAGACATCCCTTAAGGCTTTGATTCCCAGCCCTCCTTCCTTAGTTGGGGAAGAGGTTTTTCTCCAACTAATCGAGTGAAGCTTCTTTTTTACCTTCTGACCACCCCCAAAAGAAGTCAGCAAACCCGATTTCCAAGGCCGCTAACATCTTTTTCGATACCTCTGTTGCAGCTAGAGTGTGAATGGGGATACCCGAGAGGACATGTTTGATGAGAACGATTCTGGCGACCTGGTTTTAAAAGCGGGCCTTCCAACCTGAAATGCAGGACAATATTTTCTCCACTAGAGGCTGGTATGAGGAAGATCGGATTCTCCCTTAAGACAGTGGCACGCCAAGGTAGAGAAGGTTAGACAACGATCTAGCAATCTCGGATAACCTGTCAATTCCCCGAATCCTACTCACCGCCATCTTGGAGGATGCCATGAAGCTACTTTTGGCGTTATTGATCTTGAGCCCTGACACGTTAATGAACTGCTTGAGAAAAGCCATCGGGTGTCTAATGGATGCGCTACTGCCGTTGATGAAAATTGTTGTGTCGTCTGTGAAGAGAAGGTGAGAAATAGTCTGGGAGCCTCTTCTGGTCTTGTATGTTGGGATTTGTGCTGCGGAATCACACAGATCTAGATCCGATTCGAACAATCTCGAATCTCACCCTTATTACACCATTTAGAAACCCTGAAATCCTTTTAGGAACCCTTGGAACACCTTTAGAAAACCTTAGAATACTTTAGAATAGCCCTAGGGACCCCTATTTATAATTTAGAAAACACTCCTTTCGCACCGACCTTGGAAAAGTCTGAAAACTGCCTCAAATTTACGTAGTCTCTACGCAGGATCTGTGTAACCCTCAACTAGTCGAAGGAGGGCCTCGACCGGTCGAGCAACCCGCTGGACTGGTCGAGCATCACGGACACCCAAAAATGAGCTC
>JAJHSJ010000003.1:99788813-99875260 GCA_021015155.1 Magnolia officinalis
AGAGAGTAACACCGACTTGGTCAGGCCAGGATCTTTTAATGTACGAGTATTGTATATTCGTGCTGTCTATCCATCTTGCCAGCTCATTTTAAAGCATGACAAGAAAATAAAACTGATCCAAGTCTCAGGTAGACTAAGCCACAGCAAACGGTGGTGATTGAAGGTCCACCAGCTTCTTGTGGGCTGTAAAAGTTTTGGATCAAGTAAAAGTTTGTGTTTTCCCTTAATCATGGTTTGTGTGGCCATATCAACATGTTGGATGGCAAATAACCATTATAGCAAATCATAAAAAGTTTTATTTTATTATTATTATTATTTTTTTTTTTTGTGCGCATTTGATCACTATTATTTTTTGTCGTATGGTCTACTTAGAAATTGGATGGACTTCAATTTTGGGCTAATGTCCTTAAATTGAAGCCTGTTTACAACATAAGATTAGATGGTAATTACATTTAGTCTAATATAAATTCCATCCAATGTTTGGAAGCAATGGAAAAGACAATGATTAAGCTAGTAATATATCATTTCATCATCTTTTAGGATATAAGGGAGATTTTGAATTCCACTGCATGCAATGATACATTGTTTTACCTACACTGCCAATACATACGTGCCTTTTACATGTGATAATTGAGTTGCATTTATATATAAATGACAACATAAATTGTAAAATTTGGTATATATGTAAATTATGGTCCAAACATAAGTTTCACGGGGTGGAGCACTGCAAAATGCAGACTCACGTCTGCTAACGCAAGACACAAGCACCCCACATATGCCAACTTGGCTCGCATGTATGAAATGATGTCTGCTTGTCAAGTAAGCCCCATTGTGGGTCCCTACTCATGGCTTAGTACACGGTATACCCACAAGAGTTTCAACACTAAGGTCATGGTCCCAGTATCCATTGTGGTGTGCGTGGGTTTGTGCGTTAAAAAAGAAAAAAGACGAAAGAAGTAAGCCCGACTGTCAAAAATTGCACCAGTTCACTCATCCGGGGAGCCACACTAGTACGTTGAATGTGGATTGTGGGTTATCCATTTTTATCATTTTTTTTTTTTTTTCACTTATATGGCCATCTGACAAGTGATTGACCTGATATTAGATGAATGGCTCAGATCTTTCACGGGCACCACATTTTCGCACTTGGGTTGGTTCTATTTGGAATTTGCGGATGCACGCTTGCAAGTGGCATTCCTCGTGTACAGCTGAGTCAAAACCCAAGGTGAAATGGTAATATCAGCAAAAGCCCTCTACTGTCTAGACTGTGTTGCGCCTTGTGAGATCGTGCAGGTCCATCACGTTCTGGTTTGGGCCAGGATATTCATTGTCGTGGATCTTGTTGGGTCGTGAAGATCAGCCCACCTCTCTGGCCCACCAATAGGATCCAACTTGGTAACCTGCATCGGCAATTGTAGCGATGTCTGCTCACAAGGAATGGAACAAGAGCTAATATTGACATGCTGATATCCAAACCTTCTGGGAATACCTGAAGCAAGTAGTCCATACGATTCCATCTCTTGGATCATTTGCCCACATATAGACGGATAGGAAGAAAGCCCAACAAGATCAGCCTAGAATAGCAGTTACAGTGGGGTGAACAGAAAGTCTCAATGTGGAAATTTTGAGCACTTTATATATATCAACGGTCTTCATAACCAAAATACAAAACAGACATCACGGGATCATTCAGAGGCATCAAGACCGTATATTTCATCAACTAGGTAGGTTGCCTTGAGTATCTCTTGCCTAAATAGGGAGTTATTTCAAACCCTGGTGGAGTCGACGCTTGCTAGGCAGGCACCAAGAAATGGATCATGTGCTATGCATTAAGTAAAATTAAATCGACTAAATATTAGGATCAACTGCTTTAAGCAAAGTTCCAAAATCAGGTAGAATAACCCATAACCTCTAATTTCTAGACACTTGTTTGTTGAAACGAGGCATTGAGTACGTTTTATTTTCAACCGTCCAATAAATGTCCATGGATCTGATAGTCAGCTAATTGCCTACGTGTAAGCTTCGGCTCATCATACATGTCAATTTGGAGCCATAATTTGATAGTTTACTTTGCTTACTTGTATGACAAATTCGCGACTTAGTGCTTGTGTATCATCCATCCGGCTCTGCGAGAGTATCAAAGTTTTTCTCTTCGCACCCGCATTTTCATATTAAATTTAATTTTATACTTTGCATCGCGACTAGAGAGAGAGAGAGAGCACCGAAAAGTCATGGATGCCAACACACTGACAGAAAAGAACATAAATTAAATGGAGAGAATCAAATGGCTTGGCGCTTCCCCATCTGGAAAAAAAAAGGGCCGAGGAGGAGCACCCAAAGAAATGCACCGAACTACTTCTTTACATCCAAATTAGTAGGTATCGATGGGGTACAACACGTGAAAATGCAAACGCACATCTGCAAACGCCGAACAAAAGCACTCCACATGTGCTGATACCTTGGCTCACTTATAAGAGATGGTTGAAGGCTTCTTGTCACGCTTCAGATTCGGTAATCGGACTCACAAGGAACCTGATGGCCGGTTCTGGCCGCAACAGCCTCCGTAGTATCCCATTATCGGCTCCTGAGACAGGTTCCAATCCTGGGATCTTACAATGAGGATTTCCATAACAATATAATCATTTCCAATACGAGTATACCCAAGATCACAATGAGTATATATGAGAATAACAAGGAACACATCATAAAATCCACTAAGAATTTGAACTTTTACAAGTTTTTATAAGGTCCAAAAGGACATACATAAGATGATAGAAAAGGAGAGAAAAGTCAGCAACACTGGAGTCCTCAAGGTCAACTCTACTCCAAGCTCTGCCGCTACAACGCCTGCCTAGAATCTCCTGCACTCATCAATCGTGCATAAGATTATAGAAACTTAGAGGGTGGTGGAAAGTGTATGATAATAATGCGCAGAAGAATAATAGGAGGTACAGAAAGAGAAACATGCTCGATGGCAATATCACCAGCCTTACTAAGGCTTATCATGAATATGATGTAATGAGTATTAAGCGCCATACCAATGTAATGCATGAAGGGGGCTTATACAGCCGATGCGAATGCGATGCAAAGTGATGCCAATGCTCATATCCGATTCACATATCAAGTATATTTCCAATCATAAGGAAATCACCGGGGTCCATTACACTGCTGGACGACTACCGCTCTACAGACCCCACACAGTCAAACGAGCGTAAGAGACCTCACTACCCGCCTATGGACAGTCAATCATCAGCAAGGCCTGACGGTAGCAGACCCATTCACGAGCTGGTCAGACTCAGCCTAATAATGCCCTCTTACATAAGGCGAGTAAGGCCACGCCCCTATCCAACCCACTACACGATAGTGGGAGTCGCGACCTAACGGTATAAGGCCCTCGTGCGCTCATATATTCCACCCGGTCACGGCGCTGAAGCAGATCCTTGGTACCATGGAAGTTTTAGAAATTTCACCTATGGGCATCCTATGCACCCTGTATGCTCAAGTAATATTTTCGGTGTCCACACATACGGCCATCCACTATATCCCTGTGGAGGCAAGGCCCTGGTGAAGCAAGGGCGGTATCATCATAAAATGCGATGCTAATGCATGAGTCACACATACAGATCATGCACAACCTTCAGGCACTCAATGTGCACAAAGGGAGAAACTTCATCCCTCTATGACCTCCAACAATGCAATCAATTCACACAGATGATGCATATGGGTCACAATGATATAAGTGCACTACCTGTAGAATATATTCCTCCTTCCCAAGGAAGGACAAGGTTTAGATCCATAAACGGTACTCTAAGGGGAAGTGAAGTCCTCTAGTGGGGGATCAATACTTGGGATGACCCACAAGCTAAGAGAGTCATAAAGTTTTAATGGAGGAAACGGTCGTAGCCAGGTCCAAGGTGGGCCTTCAACCAACTATAAGGGCCCTATGGGCCTACTTTAGGGCCACCAAGGAGGGCATCCAACCTCAACTGAGTCCCAAAAAGGTAGCCGCTACGCATATAAGGTAAGGTCTAAGGCCCAAGCAATGAATGACCTAATGGGCTATACACAAAACCCAACTCATACGCAATATGGTGGGCCCTCAAGCAAGGTTTGGGCCCAACCATAAAGGTCATAAACCCAAATATTGTGGTGGGCCTCATGGGTAGCCCAGTAGTTCAACCACGTGAGCAATTTCACATTTAATACTAGTGAGTTGGGCCTCACTTCTTAGCCCAAGTACGGCGTTAATTTTGGTGGGCAGTCAAGGGCCCAACTACTTACATATTATAGCCCATAAACCCATCACAATAGGTAGAAAGTATAGGCTCAAAAGTAAATGTGTCTATCTAGAAAGTTTTAGTCCAAAAGGTCTAAAAAACTAGCAACTAATCCCATATAATGATCCAATAAAACCCAACTTGGGTGGGCCTCAGGTAAGCACTACATAAGCCCAAAAATACTGAAAGAAAAAGGCAAGATAACTAATTAAATCATCCTCAAATTTAGTGAGTCATACTGTCCCAAACAAACATTTATGGGTAGCAACATTGGGCCCATTGCTGAATTTCTAGCCCACCCGCTTACTGGGTTGGTTGGAGTTCAACAAATAAATTAATTTATAGTATTTATTTTCTGATGACCCACACACATCACTATGGGTCCCACTAGATGAGAGGGGATGCACAACACATATTACAAGTGGGCCATGTTACTAGAATACAGGCCCAGCAACAGCCCAAGGTAGGGGCGTCCCATGGTGGGTAGTCATACGGGCCTGTGTATTTGGCCCAAAACTGATCCAAATTTACAGGCCGCACCACAAACAACCCAGGGGCCCGATGGCCCTGAAAATTTTCAGGATGGTCCTTCCATGGGTGGGCCACACCTCCACAAAATTTTACGATTTTTGGACGGTCAGAAGTATTTTAATTAATTTAAATAAAACAGACTATCCAGAAAATCTGGTTAATCTGGACGTCCCAACGTGGTGGGCCAGTCCAGCCCTTTCCACGGTGTACACAGGGGTCTGTTGACCCTAAAATTTAGTAGGTGAGTCCTAACATGGGTGGACCACACCTCTACAAAATTTCATGATTTTTGGATACTCAAAAATATTTTATTTTAATTCAGGATTACAATCTGTTCAGAAATCTGGTTGTTGCTGGAATTATAATTGTCCCCATGTTTGAGACCACATGGAGTGGGCCTGGACCCACCCAAACCCTTAAAAAATTGGGGGAAAAGGTGGCCCTACATCTAGACAACAAGTGGGGTCCACTGGGGTGGCCCACTTCTTCTATAAAGTCAGGTGAATATAGTGTTTTCTGCCATATTGCATTGCTGAACTGTCCAAATATTTCTGGACAGTTAGCCATTTTTGGCCCAACCCATGGGCCTCAATCATGGGAGGTAGGGTGTGGGACCCATACCACATCAAAGTAGGGTCTACACACTACAAAAACCCTAAAGAAATTTGGGATAAAAAGGACTGCAAATAGGTCTAAACAGTAGCTCAAAACACATGCTTTAACTGGGCCTGAAATCTAGACAACAACATAGGCTGTCCATATTTTAGCCCATGCAAATAAATCATAGCCTTGATTCCTTATGTGGGGGTCCACCTTTGAAAAGTTCATAAAATTCCAGACCCATCAGAGATCTCAAACCTCCATGAAAATCCATTTAGAAGCCACCCAAACCATGCATGCATGATTGGGCCTGGACGTCCAATTAAGGTGGGCTTGGACGTTCCATTTTGCTAAGGGCCTGGGATGTTGCTGACCTACTTTGGTGGGCCACACATCATCAGAGAATGTACAGAAGAAGATAAGATAAAGGAGGGAGAGAAGGAGCAAAATTGGCCATAGGTGGGAGGTCCTGCCACTAATGGACTACCCACACACAAATCCACACGATCACTATATCATACTCTTACATACAAGCAAAGATACATCAAAATAAGTTGCTGGATGGTAGTGATCCCTTCCCTACATGCATGCAAAGGCATAGGTGGCCCATGAGATGCAAGAAATAAGAGAAGATCATCATGATGGGAAAAATGGCCCTCCATGGAATGGATTGTGAAGGATCTAGGCCCTTAGCCTTCATCTTAAGAAACATATAGGGCCTCGACCATGGATTGGTAGGCCCTACATGCTCCCATGCATGTAGCAAAAGAGTAAGAAAGAAGGGAAGAAGAATAAGGAGAGATGAAGCCAAGAAGAGCACCCACCTCTTGGATCTTCAAGCTTCTACCATCACCACGAACCTCAAACTTCAAGGGTCATGAATCAATGACCAAGATGGGATTGCAATGGTGAGATGGAGAGAAAATAAGAAAGAAAAGGGGTTGGAATGGAGGGAAGTTGGGCTGGAGTAATGGAGGGAAGTTGCCGGGGAAGAAGAAGAGAGAAGAGAGAGAGAGAAATGAGAGGGAAAGAGAGAAAAATCTTTTAAGGGAAGTAATATTACCTCTCTTACTTAGGGTAGAGAAAGTGATGATTGTATTAGAGAGATACAAACAAGGTTGTAGGGTAGTAACCTTTTATAAATTTCAGCCTAGGGTGACACTATGTGCATGAAAAAATGTGTAAACCATGGTGGGGTTCACCAATCATGCAATCAATGGCTCATATTGATTGATGCTCATAACTTGAGATGTACATATCAGATTAACGCACGGGACGCGGCGTTGAAATTGCGGCGCCGATACGGATAAGATGGCATGGGTCTTGGGCCGATCCAAGTCGGGTCAACATGACCGAACTCGAGGAAGACCGCAAATGCTAACCGAAAGTCGCGGGTCGCCGAAATTCGACCGGTTGAACTGCGGGACCAAGATGAATAGAATGCATACTCACATGCACACATGCACATATAAGAAATCTCGGGTCAGGTCTTTCACTTCTATACAGTGTTGTGCCTTTTGAAATGAGGCAATTCCATCACCTCGCCGTGTGGGCCATGATCATCATTGTTGTGGATACTCTTAGGCCCAAAAATCTTCCCAACTCTCTGCCCCACCAATTTAATTTGAGGGTAATACTTGTATTGCCAATTGTTGCGGAGTCGTTTTACAAGGAAGATAAGAAGAGAAAACGTTGACATGGCGCCTGTTACTACGAAGAGGCCCCAAAAGCCATTTAGGCTTAGCCTGCTATTTTCATCCTCATCGTCAATGCTCAAACGCTTGTGAGAAGAAAGTAATTTATCCTCTAGTTCCCGCAATTTCCCTCAGTTTTAGAATCTCATAGGAGACCCCTGCAATGAGATCTGAACCTTTTTGGAATACCTGAAACAAGTATTAAATAGGCACTACGTAAGTTCAATGAAAACTAAGGGCTTGTTTGGTCGGGCGAATCCCATGGGATTAGGAGGGATGGGATGGATTTTAAGGTAATGATGGTGGTGTCAGTGGATTGGTTTAAGATCCATGGGATTGCTATATCCTGAGACAAGTTCATTGGGTCTGTTTGGCACGCCTAGCATATCCTGGGATTTTACCTTTCAATTCCTCCAACCATGGGATGGGATCAATTTTAAGGTAATGATGGTGATGTCAGTGGATTGTTTTAAGATCCATGGGATTGCTTATATCCCAGGACAAGTTCACTGGGTCTGTTTGGCTTGTCATGCATATCCCGGGATATTGCGATCCCATCCCTCATAATACCATGGGATCGGTCCGGCCAAACAGCTTAAGGGCAATGGGATTAGGTGGGATGGGATTCATCTGGTTTGTGCCAATTCCGCTCCTTGTCGGGGAAGAATGGAAAAACTTGGAATTAGATTAGATGGAATTGCATTGGGTCCCGTGCCAACTTCACTCAATGTTAGCAAGTTGTGTAGGTCCCACCATGATGTGTGGACTATATCCACACCGTCCACCCATTTTTTGAGATTATAATTTTAGAGCATGGACCAAAAAATCAGGTAAATCTAAAGCTCAAGTGGACCCCACCTTAGAAAGCAACGGGGATTGAATACTTACCGTTGAAAACTTCTTTGGGGCCACATAAGTTTTGGATCTACCTCATTTTTAGGCCATGCCATAAAATGAGGTTACAAAACAAATGAATGGTTTAGATATAACACATGTGTGTTATTTGTAGTAATTTCAAATGATGGTGGGTATATCTATTCCATGTACCACTGTATTACCAACAAATCATGGCATTAATCTTATCCCATGACAACAGGGGACAATCCCCGCCATGGCTAATAATTATGTTTTTTGAATCCCATCCCACCTAATCCCTTCAAATCCCACCGCCCAAACACGCCCTAAAGGTTTTTCTTTTCTTCATCTTACAATTTGGTCTTACATTAAAAGGCTAGTTAATGAACTAGATTTTCATCCAACGCAATGTTTATATGACATTCAACCCCTTAATGAGGTGATTAAACCCCAAATATCAGACTCATCCAAAAATTAATGAGGTGATTAGACCCCAAATCTTTATATGACATTCAACCCCTTAATGTGTGTGTCGACAGCCAGGCAATCAACAAAATTACCATCAAATATCGGTTCCTAATCCTGCGGTTGGACGACATGCTCGATATGTTAGAGGGGGCCAAGGTGTTCTCTAAACTAGACCTGATAAGCGGGTACCATTAGATTTATATCCGACCTGGTGATGAGTGAAAAATAACATTCAAGACCAAGGAAGGGTTGTATGAGTGACTGGTCATTCCCTTCGATCTATCGAACGCACCAAGAACTTTTATGCATTTGATGAATCAAGCTCTAAAATAGTTCATTGACCAATTTGTGGTAGTATATTTTGATGATATACTGATATATAGCTAGGATGAGACGAAGACAGGAAACATCTCAGGCAGGTGCTGTAGGTCCTACAAATCAATAAGTTGTACCTCAATTTGAAGAAGTGTAGCATTTTAACGGACAGTCTGTTGTTTCTAGGATTTGTTGTAACGTCCACGGCCATCTGTGTGGACGATAAAAGGTGCGACCCATTAGGGAATGACCCATCCCGACAAACATTCATGAGGTGAGGAGTTTTCATGGGTAGGCGACCTTCTATCGTCGATTTATGCAAAATTTGAGCACAATAGTCACGCCTATTATAGATTGCATGAAAAAAGGACCGTTTCAGTGGACCGATGAAGTTGATAAGAGTTTTCATGAGATCAAGCATCGTTTGTCCACAACACCAGTCTTTGTACTTCCTAATTTTGACAAGCTGTTTGAAATTGAGTGTGACGCTTTATACATCAGAATTGGAGAGTATTATCACAGGAAGGCAGACCGGTAACCTTCTACAGTGAGAAGCTCAGCGAAGCCCGAAAGAAGTGGTCGACGTATGAGCTTGAGTTGTATGCAGTTGTTCAGGCATTACGACATTAGCGGCATTATATGATTCAAAGAGAGTTTGTTCTATACACTGACCATCAAACGTTAAAGTTTATTAATAGTCAGACTAACGTGAATCGTGTGCATGCTAGATGAGTTACGTTTTTATAGGAATTCATGTTCACTTTGAACCACAAGTCAGGACAGCAGAACAAAGTGGCCGATGCAATTAGCTGTCGTGCATCACTACTTGTTACGATGAACAACGAGGTGGTCGGCTTCGATTGTCTTAAAGAGCTGTATGCCGAGGACGAGGACTTCAAAGATTCTTGGATGAAGTACCAAGAAGGTCACCCCAATGACCTTCATATATAAGACGGTTTCTTCTTTAAAGGGAATCGATTATGCATCTCCTAAAGTTTTCTGAGAGAACAAATTATTCATGAGTTACATAGAGGGGGCCTAGGTGGACACCTTGGGCGAGATAAGATGCGAGCTCTTGTGGAAGAGCGATATTACTGGACGTAATTGGTACATGATGCGGGAAGAGCCGTACAACGTAGTCATGTTTGTCAGACCTCCAAGGGACAATCTCAAAATACGGGCCTCTACACCCCTTTTACCTGTGTCTGACGGTTATTGGGAGGATATATCTATGAATTTTGTGCTTGGTCTCTCACAAACACAACGCGACATGGATTTAGTGTTCGTGGTGGTAAATCATTTCTCCAAGATGACGCACTTTATCCCATGCAAAAAGACCCTCGATGCAACACACGTGGCGAATTTATTCTTCAGGAAAGTCATATGGTTACACGGGGTCCCCAAGACCATTACTTCTGATCGTGACATGAAGTTCAGTAGCCACTTTTGGTGGACTTTGTGGACTCGATTCGATATACGACTTCAATTCAGCAACGCCGACCATCCATAGATTGATGGGCAGACCGAGGTTGTGAATCGTACATTAGGAAACCTCATTCGCTGTATTTCAGGAGAAAAATCGAAGCAGTGGAATTTGGCCTTGCCTCAAGTAGAGTATGCATTCAACAATATGGTGAACCGCCTGACAGGAAAATCACCGTTTCAGATTATTTACGGACGAATGCCTCGCCACACACTTGACTTAGTCCCTCTACCCAAGCTCCCAGGCACGAGCATTGCAGCAGAACATATGGCAGACAGGATCATAGGCATCCATGCGGAGGTGCACACCAAGCTACATACCTCGAATGAGAAATACAAGGAACAAACGGACAAGCATCGGCGACAAAAAGTGTTCGAGGTGGACGACCGAGTTATAGTTCATCTGCGCAAAGAGAGGTTTTCGATCGGGACGTATAACAAGTTGAAGAATAAGAAGATTGGACCCATACCAATCATCCAAAAGATCAATGACAACGCTTATGTTGTTGATCTTTTAGATGACATGGCGATCTCATGGATTTTTGACGTCGCAGACCTGACCGAGTATCATAAACCAGAGCAGGACGAGTTCTTTTGAAGTGGAGGGGACTGATGTAGAGCTGATCGCGAACAGTTTCATGGCCAAGATGGATCAGAAAAGGCCCGGTCAACGACAGAAGTGATCCGGACCGTCGGACCTTAGATCAGGCGTATCTCACAATCCGGAATGAGTTATCAGGTGTAAAATATATGATTTTGGGGTAGAATGAGCTACTTTAGCCAACCAACCCACGCTGGGTTGCATAAGCTGGATTTGCAAAATACGCCCGAATCGACGCGGTCGTTTCCTTATTTTAATTCCATTTTTATTATAAATAGTAAGTTTTAGTTTAATTATCACTCTTCATCCGTTGGGCTTTAGGAGTTGTGTCCAACATGAAAAGGGCTTAGAATAATTAGGAGAACAACTTGGTGAAGCCAAATAGGACACTTACTATTTTTGGCCAAAAACCCTGCGCACTAGTAGACATCACGACCGTCTATAAATAGTAAGTTGCGAATTCTAGGAGTTTTATTTGTAGTTTGCTTATGATTTCTCTCCCATTGCTTGCTACCCCTATTTAAAGGGTTATGAACTCATTTATTTCATTTATTAATTAAATTTCAAATTTATTAAAATTTAATTCTATTTTCGTGCTTTCTTTCCTCGTGGATTCGAGAAGTCTTTGTGAGGAGTCCAGAGAAGCTCCGTAGATTCGGAGTAGTTATCCTTGAGGAAGACGGTGATCAACCTCATCACGTTCATTCCTGCCTCATTATCTTATTAATTGTATAATTAAGATCTCCTTGTACAAGAACAAATGAAAATAAGTGCTTAAACTACTTCAACTTATATTTCTTTTTTTTTTCTACTAGTTTTACACATCTGGAGCTACTTAAGGTCTAGTACTATGTATTCGCTGTGTAGTGTATAAGCTCGTTGGAAGACTGGAACGATTAATCTTGCGGTAGTGTAGCCGAATGTTTTGTACAAATGGAAGGCGACTATTTTCAAGAAACATATAGTGGTATGCACTTTCAAGCTATTATCGACATTCCATAAGTGTAAGAACGTTTTCTCATTTTATTTCCTATACAAAACACAAGTACAGCAAAGGATGATCAGTTGAAGCCATTTTGACGGTGTTGCACCTTTTTAAACTGGGAACCTCTACCACGGCACTATGTGGGCCTTGATTCATCATTGTTGTGGATCATGTTGGTCCCGAATATCGGCCCCACATTCTGGCCCACCGATCGGATCCGAGGGTAATAACTGCGTTGCTGATTGCGGAGTCGGCCCACGAGGAATAGAACAAGAGCCAACGTTGACATGCTGCCTGTGATCACGAACAGTCCCCAAAAGCCAAATAGGCCGATCCTAGCATTCTCATTATGGTCCAGCTCAATACTCGAACCTTTTTTAGAAGAAACTAATTTCTCTTGCAGTCTCCGCAGCGTACCGTTTTCCCGCAGTCTTAGAATCTCGTCGGAGACTTCCTCCGCAAGTTTTGAATCTTTTGGGAAGACCTGAAGTAAGTTCAACGAAAACTAAGTTAACTATTCTTTCCTTTCTCTTGTTATTTGGGCTGTTTGGGCCCCGGCCGGATGAGGCTCGTGGGTAGGCATGGTCCTCGATATTTTGGCTTGAATCAGGCCAATGTGGGCCCACAAGCTAAGATCTCATGTTTAAGCGGCTAGCTAGTTAAGAGCGATGCAGGCAAGTCCTGATCCATGGGCTCCATCCAAATCATCCAAATCTTGGAAACCATCATGTATGGGAAACCATCATCCTGGCCATCTGACTGGTGTCCCAAGTCAACGGTGAGAACAAGAGATGTGAGAATGGACGGGAGTTTCCTGCGACACAAAGCCCTGTGGGGCCCACCGTGATGTCCATGCAGAATCCACTCCGTCCATCAGTTTCACCAAAATGCTACGATGAGAGCCCAGAATTGAACCGTATCAAAGACTCAAGTGAGCCACACCAAAAGAAACAGTGAGGACTGAACGCCCACCATTGTTATTGAGGTCCACAAAAGATTTGGATGAGAATAATATTATGTTATCCTTTCATCTTGGTTGGAACGATCACCTTACGAAGGGGTTAGAAAGCACAGAACCGAAAAGACATGGACGCCACAAGCTTAGAGACACAGAAAAGAATGTAAATTAAATGGAGAGAATTCAGCGGCTAGGCGCCTCCGTACATGTGAATAAAAGGCCAAAAGAGGAGCACCCAAATAAATGAAACCCACTACATCTTTACAGGTAAATAAATAGGTATCCTAAATCCACAAAGGAGGAACACAGCAAAAATGCAGACGTACATCTGCAAACGCCAAACAGATGTACACCACACGTGCTACCTTTAGTCACTTATAAGAGACCTGGTTGAAGGCCTCTAGACAGTGTTGCACCTTCTGAAATGGGGCAACTCAATCACCTTGCTGTGTGGGCCATGATCATCATTGTTGTGGATCTTCCTGGGCCCAAAAATCTTCCCAACTCTCTGTCCCACCGATTGGATCTGAGGGTAATACTTGCATTGCCATTTCTTACGGAGTCGGTTTATAAGAAATAGAAGAAGAGCCAACGTCGACATACCGGCTGTTACAACGAAGAGGCCCCAAAAGCCATCTGGGCTCAGTCTGCCATTTTCATCATCATCGTCAGGATCCATGCTTAAACGCTTGTGAGAAGAAAGTAGATTCTCCTCTAGTTTCCGCAATGTCCCATTTTCCCTCAGTCTTAGAATCTCATCGGAGACCTCTTCGACGAGATGTGAACCCTTTGGGAATACCTGAAGAAAGAATTCATGGCACTCTGTAAGTTTTCTTTCCTTCATCTTACTATCTGGGCTTTTGGGCACAACCATTAGTAACTGATATTGGGCCTCAATTAAAAGCCCAATTAATGAACTTCAACCCGTTAATAAGGGGATTAAAACCCAAATATGAGACTGATCCAACAACTTCGATGGCCTCGGTTAGTTTTCAATGATGTCCATCCCATCCGACTGTTTCCTGCTGTGTGGCCCACTTGATAAATGGATCGGTCTGATTTTTGGGTTTCACGTCCTAAGACAGACAGGCACAAATGATGGATGGAGTAGATGTACACACACATCACGGTGGGCACCACAGAGATCTTTCGTTGCGCGCGCTACCTTGGTCCATTGAAATATAGAGGAAGGGACACGTGTGCATCAGCACATTTGCAATCGGGGCACATGTACACGAGGTCCAGGCCATTCATCAGCTATCAAGTACAGTAAGCTTGCCTGGCCCATAAATCAGACTGGTCCACTTATTGAGCGGGTCACACCCGGTGCACAGTATCCAACATACACGTGTTGGGCACTTGATAAATGGACAGGCCTAATTTCTGTATGGCGTTGCACGATCATAGTGCTCCCTACTGATGAATGGCCCAGATTTGACACGTGTGGCGCGAGTGACCGACGAGGGAGCAGTACACTTACAAAGGCGTATCCTCCAATTTCGTAGGTGGGCCCAGTGAGAGCAAAACCCTTGGGGTTCTCATCAAGGAAGAGTTGAATGGATGGGATTTCAAGGAATGCAGCTTTGATGGCCCCACTTGAAAGTGCTTGTGCGTACTGATCCGAGTTATACCTCTCGACGCATCCCGCGCTAAAGCCCACCACCTCTTCCAAGTACTTTGACATGAACGACCCAACGTCGCATCCCACCCTTGCTTTGTCCTTTAACAAGGACTCGACATCCACCACACTCGGTCTGAGTCGCCGGACAGTGAGCATTGAGGTGAGGCTAGCCGTGTAGCTCTGAGTCAAGACCAATGCCACGAACAGCCACACCACCATTGCCATTTTAGATAAATTGCTACGCAGCTTCTCCCCTGGAAGAAGAGAACAAGGTCAATTTGGGATCTGGATTACCCTGTGGGACCCACCTAAAATAGCATGGAAACTCAAATGAGTCGTGTTGAATCGCTGAGTTTGAGTTTACTCGACTGGGATCCAGTTGACTTACGTACCCACGTACTAGCTGATTCAACAAGGTTTAGAACTATTCTGCAGGCAACTGTCCTCTTCTTTTGTAGAAAGAGGGAACGCGTGTCTCACGACACAAGTCAAAACAAGGCTCGCTCGAGTGAAGTTCGACTCGCTCATCAGGCAAGCCCCTCCTTGTAGATGCCATGTACAAAACAAATGAATGGTTAAGAAAATCTGATCAACCGTCTAGATTTTACACGTGGTCCACCAGAAGTCTAGATCAGCTCATTAATTTCTCTTATGCATGGCATCCACACAGCGAGCTAACCAGATGAGCGACTCCAAGTTTGCCATTTCCATTTATGAGCCAGTACAGTTTCCAAGTGCGGTCAAGCCAGCGGATTCTCTTATTCCTCAGCAAAGAGCTCCTTGATCAGTCCACGTCCTACATACTCATTGCAGACACGTCCACTTAAGGTCCACCAGTAATAGATATTCCTTGATTGGGCCACTTACAATTCGTGGTCCACCAGAATGATATGGGTAGATTCTTTTGGTTTCAGTGATCCCATTGTAGGTTGCACCCAACAGAGCATCTGGTGCCCTTTTGACATATCACTATTAAGGTTGCAACCAGCCAAGCTTCCACTGCGAAATTCTTTGGGTACGGGCCCAAAAATGGATTGGGCCCGGGCCTGAGCTTATATTCGATTGGGTGGGATCCATGCCCACCATGCATTCTTCTGGCTCAGACTCATTTGAACAGTATCTGGCACGGTGAATGGCTATTGGATTGGGCCTGGGCCTGGGCCTGAGACTGCTCGACCTGATGACCATATCAATCTTTTTGGATCCCTACTTACCGTGAATGGGGAAGAGGGTGGTGAAGGAAAGCCATATCAAATTGCCAAATCGATCGCAGAGGGAAATCTCTTCTTCATCATCAGCACTCTCTATTAACCACACGATTAGGCCATTGTAAAAGAAAATGGCCCCAGTTAAGGCCCACAATTTTTTCGTAAAAGGCTTTACGAATATCCAAGCTTTTCCTTCTTCTTGCTTCTCAAGCACCACCATTCTTGCTCCCAGTTCCGTGTAAGGTCTGGAGAATTCTACGAACTGACTTCGCTTGGCCACTATGGATGTATCGCCAATAACTGCATCGAATTTCTTTAACACGAGAAACAAAGAGAAATCTTATGAAAATACAGAGATAGGAAACAGAAAACTAATTTAACTGAAAGCCCAAAGTGCCCGTGTAACATACAGTATATATGCTCGTCAGTTGTGCCTGCTCATGTTACTATGTAAGCCAAAAATTTAGGTAGATCCAAAACCCAAGTGGGCGGCCATACCATAGGAATCAGGTTGGAACCCCTACCATTGAAACCTTCTAGGGCCCACTCAAGATTTGGATGAGGCTGATATTTGTTTTTGTCTTTATCGTATTGTGACCCGCCTTATAAAGGGCTTCAATTACATAAAAAAAATCAAGGTGGGTCCCATAGAGGTCTCAATGGTAGTCGTTTGATCATCTCTATTTTTATCAGCAGCTTTATCCACAGTTTTGGATACCTTAATTGCTCACAGCATAACATGCGCTTGCGCAATTGATGAATAGAGTGGAATTCATCACTGATAGGTTTCCTATAATAAGAAAATTAGATTCCGAATGAAATCACCCTCTGTGTCCATTCAAGTGTTATGCATTCAACTCAAATCTTTCATATGGTTTTGGTTCACCTAAGCTTTAGATGAATCTAGGTTTTAGGGCCACGTCCTTAATAGAAACTATATTTGATTTGAATCAGATGATTGGATCTACACGGATATTCCTTCCCTATTTATAGACTGTGATTTGTAACAATTAGATCTTAAAAAAATTTAAATGTACACTTTGATTTAAAATTTCTGTCAGTAATCTGCCAACCATCCAGAGGTAATTTGGTTGGAGACAGTTTGAAATGCTCGAGCACATACGCCATGATGCAATCAATACTTGTAAAATAGTGGAAACTATGTTCCAAATGGATAAATTTCGTCTTTTTAGACTGATAATGACACAGGGATGGACGTGATGAGGATAACTACTCCGAACCCACGGAGCTTCTCTGGACTCCTCACAGAGACTTCTCGAATCCACGAGGAAAGAAAGCAGAAAATAGAAATAAATTCTAAGAAATTCGAAATTAATTAATTGATGAGTAAAAACGAATTCACAACCCTTTAAATAAATAGGGGTACCAAGCAATGAGAAAGAAATCAGAATCAAACTACAACTAAAACTCCTAGAATCCGTGACTTACTATAAATAGTAAACTTACTATTTATAGACGGTCGTGATGCCTACTAGTGCGGAAGGTTTTCGGCCAAAAATAGTAAGTGTCCTATTTGGCTTCACCAAACCGTTCTTCTAATTATTGTAAGCTCTTTTCACGTTGGGCGCAACTCCTAAAGCCCGACGGATGAATAGTAATAATCAAACTAAAACTTACTATTTATAGTAAAAACGAAATTAAAACAGGAAACGACCATCGATCCAGGGGTTTTTCGCAATTCCAGGCGTCGCAACCCGGCCTAATTGGGTTGGTTGGCTAAAGTAGCTCGTTCTACCCCAAAATCATATATTTTACGTCAACTAACTCATTTCGGATTGTGATCACTTTTATCGTTGACTATGCCTTTTCTGATCCATCTTAGCTATAAAACTGTTCGCGACGCACTCTACATCAAATAACAACTCTCTTTTGTTAACTTTCTATCAATCAAAGTTAAAAAAATTGTCTTTTCTACGTAAATCTTAAAGCTAACGTTTATTTAAATCATCAGTGATTTATTTTTATTTTTAAATACCGACTAAATCATTACTGGTCATATAAAAAGTCAACTTTCTCAGCTTACACGACTTTGCCGAGTAATGTAATGTGGTGGACGTAACCGCAAACAACACGGAAGGAGGCCTGAAAAGACAAGGTGATGCTGAAAACCAACGTGTCGAACGGATATCTTCGAAAGCAACAGCGTTCGACTTACATACGACGACGAAGATCTTCAGAGTATGCATGCATCGGAAGAATACGTTCTACTGCAGGGTGGGACCGCCTGACTGTGGGCCAACAAGCATGCGTCCTAGGTTTATTTATATGAGGTCGAGATGCGGACATGGGTAGATGATCCAAACCGTCAATAAGCTTAGCATTATACAGGATTTGCCTTGCTCAGAAAATCACACTTAAAGTATCGTCATGACAACCAATTTCTCACATTAAATCCGGACCTTTAAAATTTTTTTGTTTTCCGGCACTGACCAATTGAATAGTCAGTATCATCCACTACGTTTCGGCTTTGGATAATTGTCCATTCATTTTACCATGCATCTACCAGATAGGCGACTCCAATGAGCAGTTCGTGGCTGCTTGCGGGCTCCATGTAACAACGGATGAGATGTTAATAGGTTGCAACAGATGTAATACAGGGGCATTTTACACCGGGTGTAAATGGGGGTGGCCTGTGGAGTGCAAAGGCACACTTGGGGTGGGTACCCATGTGAAGCCCGTGGCTCATGTGAGGTAGGCCCCACCCGTATGAGGCAGGTGTGAGTAGGGCTGAAAGTCAGGTGGGTTCAACCTGACCGACCCGACATTGGGTGGGCTGGGGCAGGATGTATCGGGTTTGGTCTTGAGCTTGGGCTATATAAACACCAGCCCTATAAAGGCAGGATGACCCCACAGTTTTGGATACCTTAGTTGCTTGCAGCATAACATGAGGAAGTCATCACTACTAGGCTTCCTATAATAAATGTTGCAGAAAATTAGATTCCGAATGAAATCACCTGTGTGTCCATTCACGTCAACACAGTTTTTACTTTTTATTTACAATAAACAACCATTATTTTATTTTATCAAATATCTAACGGACGAAAGAAAGCACCCAACTTTATTGTTTTCAGTTAGAAAGCCTTCTATTTAAAATAAACAAGGGATACACCACAAGGGACCTTAGGCATGTTTGGATTGATGGAAACCAAAACATGGATATGAAAAGCTGAATCTCACATCTATGGGAAAAGAAATGTGCCGAGAATAGAGTTACTATTTATAATTTTGAGTCCACACCACAAGGGAACTTTTAAATAAGGATTAGTGAAATGAACTCACCTTGAGGTAAACTTCCTGAATTAAAGAATCATAGTCGCCGTAATATGGAATGAACTTGTAAGGCAAGTTGTTGTGCAGATTCTCCCAAACCAACCGGAAGACTCTAATGGAGTGGCCACTGAAACATCTCTCGTCCGAAGTCCAGTTGCATTTCACCTTCACGAACTTGGGATATGCAGAAGTTGCCGGAACGCCGATTCGAAGAGTCTCTGCACCTGTTGGTATGGCCAAATACCCTCCCATTAATGCAAGTAGTAGGAGGTGATGGAGGGAGAAAGAGGCTGAGGCATGTGTCCTCTTTTTCTGCTTTTTCTTCGTTTTCGTTTTACTTTTGCCAAAACACAACCGACGATCTTAAATAGGCCAAAATGCAATGGTTCATTGATCATTCCAGAAGCTCCAGATCTAAAAAAGATTTCTGGCCTCCTCACCTATTGCAAAATTTCCACTTTGGCAAGATTACGAGAATGCCCCTCTAGCGACTAAGGAGATGCAAAGATATTATCGTAATTTTTAGACTAGATGAGGGTAGATTTTGTTGTTATGGCTTCACGGAAATTGCCTGGCGGTGCGACCAAACCCAATTTTTTTAATAGAGCGGGAGAGACCTTGAAAATGAAGCATCACGACTTGGTCGTCTGCTTGATAATTATTTAATTATTTAAAAACGTTCACAGGCGTTTACAAAGTCCAATATAGATCCTCTGTTTGCGTCAAGCAGCAAAATTGTGGCTGCTGCAATCTAATTGTACCGTGTGATTGTGTAATTGCATCGGTGATTAAGGTGGCCCAATCACTATTCAGCAAACGACGAAAAAAGCAGGAAAGTCGTGCTTTCGACAATTCAGATAACGCGCACGCTACCTACCGCATGTGACAGTGTGGCACACGGGTGAAATATCCAAGCCATCCATCATGTGCCTTACCCTGTAGATGCTACGGCCAGAAGATAAAGGTGGTCCACTCATTATGTGTGCTGTGATAATGGAAATAAGTGGATAGGTACGGAGTAGAGTAATTGGGCCGATTTTCTTCACAACTATACATTTGTTTAGTTAATTGGGGCCCACTTGACTAGTAGGCTGGCATGATTCTAGGAAATCTAGATCTAATCTGATGGAGGGTTTGGATATCACACCTGCCCGCCATACAAGTATATGTGGTGTGCATGCATTAGTTGACCTGTAGTCTGGTACACCATGTCGGCTTGCTTATACACCACGTTTGCAGTTTTAAGTAGCCGTGTATCATCCAACGTGCTTTGGCAGAGTATCAAGTTTTTCTTGATACCAGCGTTTCATATTTAAATTTTAATTTGGCCTTCAAACGACGTCATTAAAAGTTGTTCATTAAGAGGGAGGGAGAGAGAAGCCTATACTAGAACAGCCGAACACCCAAGAGAGTAACACCGACTTGGTCAGGCCAGGATCTTTTAATGTACGAGTATTGTATATTCGTGCTGTCTATCCATCTTGCCAGCTCATTTTAAAGCATGACAAGAAAATAAAACTGATCCAAATCTCAAGTAGACTAAGCCACAGCAAATGGTGGTGATTGAAGGTCCACCAGCTTCTTGTGGGCTGTAAAAAGTTTTGGATCAAGTAAAAATTTGTGTTTTCCCTTAATCATGGTTTTTTTCGAGCACTAATATTTTTTGTGGTATGGTCTACTTGGAAATTGGATCTACTTCAATTTTGGGCTAATGTCCTTAAATTAAAGCCGGTTTAGAACATAAGATTAGGTGGTAATTGCATTTAGCCTAATATAAATTCCACCCAATGAAAAGACAATGATTAAGATAGGTATATATCTTTTCATCCTCTTTTAAGATATAAGGTGGATCTCCACTACATGCAATGATACGTTGTTTTATCTACACTGCCAATACATACATGCCTTTTACATGTGATAATTGAGTTGTATTTGCATATAGGTGACAGCATAAATTGTGAAATTTGGTATATATGTTGATTAAAATTATGGTCCAAACATAAGTTTCACTGGGTGGAGCACTGCAAAATATAGACTCACGTCTGCAAACGCAAGACACAAGCACCCTACATATGCCAACTTGGCTCGCATGTATATATGAAATGATGTCTGCTTGTCAAGTAAGCCCCATTGTGGGTCCCTACTCATGGCTTAGTGCATGGTAGACCCACAAGAGTTTCAACACTAAGGTCATGGGTCCTAGTATCCATTGTGGTGTGTGTGGGTGTGTGCGTTAAAAAAGAAAAAAGAAGTAAGCCCGACTGTGAGAATACCCTTGCTGAAAAATTGCACCAATTCACTCATCCGGGGAGCCACACTAGTACGTGGAATGTGGATTGTGGGTTATCCATTTTTATCCATTTTTTCTTTTTTTCCACTTATATGGCCATCTGACAAGTGATTGACCTGATATTAGATGAATGGCTCGGATCTTTCATGGGCACCACATTTTCGCACTTGGGTTGGTTCTATTTGGAATTTGTGTATGCACGCTTGCAAGTAGCATTCCTCATGTACAGCTGAGCCAAAACACAAGGCGAAATGGTAATATCAGAAAAAGCCCTCTACTGTCTAGACTGTGTTGCACCTTCTGATCAGATCATGCAGGTCCATCACGTTCTGGTTTGGGCCAGGATCATCATTGTCGTGGATCTTGTTGGGTCGTGAAGATCAGCCCACCTTTCTGACCCCCCAATAGGATCCAACTTGGTAACCAGCATCGCCAATTGTAGCGATATGTCTGCTCACAAGGAATGGAACAAGAGCTAATATTGACATGCTGATATCCAAACCTTCTGGGAATACCTGAAGCAAGTAGTCCATACGATTCCATCTCTTAGATCATTTGCCCACATATAGACGGATAGGAAGAAAGCCCAACAAGAACAGTCTAGAATAACAGTTACAGTGGGGTGAACAGAAAGTCTCAATGTGAAAAACTTTGAGCACTTTTCCATCTGGGCGCATTATATCAACGGTCTTCATCACCAAATACGAGATCCATAATACAAAACAGACGCATCACGGGATCATTCAGAGGCATCAAGACGGTATATTTCATCTAGTAGGTAGGTTGCCTTGATTATCTCTTGCCTAAATAGGGAGTTGTTTCAAACCCTAGTGGAGTCTGACGCTTGCTAGGCAGGCACCAAGAAATGGATCATGTGCTATGCATTAAGTCAAATTAAATCGACTAAATATTAGGGTCCACTGCTTGAAGCAAAGTTCCAAAATCAGGTAGAATAACCCTAACCTCTAATTTCTAGACGCTTGTTGTTGTTGAAACGAGGCATTGAGTAGGTTTTATTTTCAACCGTCCAATAAATGCCCATGGATCTGATAGTCAGCTAATGGATTACACGCGTAAGCTTCGGTTCCTAATACATGTCAACTTGGAGCCATAATTTTGACAGTTTATTTTGCTTACTTGTATGATAAGTTTGCAACTTAGTGCCTGTGTATCATCCATCCGGCTCTACCAGAGTATCAAAGTTTTTCTCTTCGTACCCGCATTTTCATTTTTAATTTAATTTTGTTACTTTGCCTTGCGACTACCATATATAAATATATGATGAGAGAGAGAGAGAGAGAGAGAGAGAGAGAGAGAGAGAGAGAGAGAGAGAGAGAGAGAGAGAGAGAGAGAGAGAGAGAGAGAGAGAGAGAGAGAGAGAGAGAGAGAGAGAGAGAGAGAGAGAGAGAGAGAGAGAGAGAGAGAGAGAGAGCACCGAAAAGACGTGGATGCCGACACACTTACAGAAAAGAATATAAATTAAATGGAGAGAATCAAACGGCTGGGCGCTTCCCTATCTGGAAAAAAAAGGGGCCGAGGAGGAGCACCCAAAGAAATGTACCGAACTACATCTTTACATCCAAATTAGCTTGTATCCACAGGGTACAACACATGAAAATGCGGACGCACATCTGGAAACGCCGAACAAAAGCACCCCACATGTGCTGATACCTTGGCTCACTTATAAGAGATATGGTTGAAGGCTTCTAGACAGTGTTGCACCTTCTGAAATGGGGCAACTCCATCACCTCGCCGTGTGGGCCATGATCATCATTGTTGTGGAATCTCCTGGGCCCAAAAATCTTCCCAACTCTCTGTCCCACCAATTGGATCTGAGGGTAATACTTGTATTGCCAATTGTTGCGGAGTCGGTTTACAAGGAATATAAGAAGAGAAAACGTGGACATGGTGCCTGTTACTACGAAGAGGCCCCAAAACCCATCTGGGCTTAGCCTGCTATTTTCATCCTCATCGTCAATGCTCAAACGCTTGTGAGATGAAAGTAATTTATCCTCTAGTTCCCGCAATTTCCCATTTTCCCTCAGTTTTAGAATCTCATCCGAGACCCCTGCCACGAGATCTGAACCTTTTTGAAATACCTGAAACGAGTATTCCACAGGCACTACGTAAGTTCAATGAAAACTAGATTTTCTTCGTCTTACAATTTGGGCTTACATTAAAAGGCCAATTAATGAACTAGATTTTCATCCAACGCAATGTTGGAACTTTCGTTGCCTGCGCTACCTGGGTACAATCAAATACAGTATGGAACACGTGTGCATTAGCATATTTGCAATCATGGCACATGTACACGAGATCCAGGCCATTCATCAGCTACGGTGTACAGTAAGCATTCCCTGGCCGATAAATCAGACCGGTCCACTTATTGAGCGGGCTACACCGGTGCACAGTATCCAACATACACGTGTTGGGCACTGTACAACGTACGTGTTGCATTAGCATATTTGACACGTGTGCCACGAAGGACCCACGCCGGAGCAGTACACTTACAAAGGCGTATCCTCCAATTTCGTAGGTGCGTCCAGTAACGGTAAAACCCGTGGGGTTCTCATCAAGGAAGAGTTGAATGGCTGGGATTTCAAGGAAGGCTGCTTTGATGGTCCCATTAGAAAGTTCCTTTGCGTACTCATCCGACTTGTAGGTATTCACGCATCCCGCGCCAAAGCCCTCCACCTCTTTCAAGTACTTTGACATGAACGACCCAACGTCGCACCCCACCTTTTCTTTGCCCTTTATCAACGACTCGACATCCACCACACTCGGTCTGAGTCGCCGGACAGTGAGCATAGAGGTGAGGTTAGCCGTGTAGCTCTGAGTCAAGACCAACGCCACGAACAGCCACACCACCATTGCCATTTTAGATAAATTGCTACGCAGTTTCTCCCCTGGAAGAAGAGAACAAGGTAAGTTTGTGATTTCGATTACTGGGTGGGGCCACCTAAAACAACGTGTAAACTCAACTGAGTCGAGTTGAATCGCTAAGTTTGAGTTAACTCCACTAGGAATCTGTTGACTCACCCAAGTTCTGTGAACGTTAGTGAACTCGCTTGAGCGCACTTTGTAAGTGTGCTCGCGACCCAAGTCAAAACAAGGCACACCTGTGTAAGAAGCAACTTGGATTCGCTCATCAGGCAAGCCCCTACTTGTAGATGCCACGTACAAAACAAATGAACGGTTAAGAAAAGCTGACCAATCATCACGATTCCTTGTACACATGTAGTCCACCTGAAGACTAGATAAGCCCATCTCTTCTGCATGGCATCCACATAGCGAGGTAGCCTGATGAGCGACTCCCAAGTTTTGAGCTCGTACACTTGCCAAATTCAGTCAAGCGGATTCTCTTATTCCTCAGCAAGAGCCCCTTGATCCGTCCATATCCTACATACTCATTGCAGATGGGCCCACTTAAGGTTCACTAGTAATAGATATTCCTTGATTGGGCCACCTGCAATCTATGGTGGGTAGATGTAGGTTGCACCGAACAGAGCATCTCATGCCCAACCAGGCTGGACTTGGGTTTAGCGTACAGGCTCGGAGATGGATGGGCTCGGGGCTTGGCCTGATCTGATATTTAATTGGGTGGGCTCCATCCATGCCTATGTCAATCAAAGGCCCTACAAGCATTCTTCTGGCCTAGACTCATTTGAAAATTGAGACTGTGCATGGCTATTATACTGTGCCTGGGCCTGATACTGTCCCCTCATGAGCATATCTTTTTTCTGTGTCCGTACTCACCGTGAAGGGGAAAGAGGGTGGTGAAGGAAAGCCATATCAAGTTGCCGATTCGACCGCAGAATGAGGTATCTTCTTCATTGTCAGCACTCTCTATTAACCACACAATTAGGCCATTGTACAAGAAAATGGCCCTGTTAAGGCCCACAATTTTTTTGTAAAAGGCTTTATGAATAACCAAGCTTTTCTTTCTTCTTGCTTCGCAAGCACCACCATTCTCGCTCCGAGTTCTGTATAAGGTCTGGAGAATTCTACGTACCGACTTCGATTGGCCAGGATGGATATATCACCGACCGCTGCATCAAATTTCTTTAACACGAGAAGCAAAGAAAATCATATCAAAATACAAAGCTAAGAAACAAAAAGCTCTATGGTGCCAACCTTATGGCTGTGTAACATCCAATCTACTCATCACTTGTGCCAGCTCATGTTACCAGGTAATCCACAAATTAGGTAGATCCAAAACCCAAGTAGCCCATTCTACAGGATTAATAGGTCGGAACGCCAACCATTGAAAACTTCTTGGGCCCGTTGAAGATTTGAATGAGGCTGATAATTTGTTTTTCTCAATTGGCAGATTGCAACTCCACCTTATAAAGGGCTTCAATGACATACAAACATCAAGGTAGGTCAGGAGAAGTCTCAATGATAGTCGTCCTATTTCTATTTTTTCCAAGCGCTTGATATATATTGAATCAGGAACTAACATGAGCTCCGAGCTAAGCACAATGGATGTATAGAGCAGGGTCACAAAGACATCATGTGGGCGTCGCCGAGCTTTAATTTTGTCAGTGGGATCCATCAATATCACCATATTATTTTAATATACAGCAGCCACTGTATTTTATGTTATCTATATCTAACAGCCTAAAGGAGGCACCCAACTTTGTTATTTTCAGTCAGAAAGTCTTCTATTTAAAATAAACAAGGGATCTAACAGACATGCCTAGTGGGCGCCATGGGTCCCACAATCATTCTTTATGGCTACTCCATTATGATGTGAAACATGGATATAAAGCAATCTTTTACGCTTGTTTCTATTGATGGAAGCCAAAACATGAATATAAAAAGCTGTCATCTTTTCAATGTGCAGAGAATAGAGTTACTAATTATTTGGATCAGGAAAACAAGGGACTTCTCACCCTGATATGAACTTGCTGAATCAAAGAATCATAGTCTCCGTGGTATGGAATGAACTCGTAAGATGAGTGGTTGTGTAGTTTCTCCCAAACCAACCGGAAGACGTCAATGGAGTGGCCGCTGATGATACATTTCTCATCTGAAGTCGAGTTGCATTTCACGCTCACGAACTTGGGGTATGCGGAATTTGCCGGAACACCAATCCGGAGAGTCTGTGCGCTAGTTGGTATGGCCCAGTACCCTCCCATTGCTGTAAGTAGTAGGAGGAGATGGAGGGAATAAAGAGGCTGAGGCATTTTCTCTTTTTCTCTGCTTCTTTGTTTTCGTTTTACGTTCTCCAAAACACAACCGAAGATCTTAAATAGGACAGAATGATATTCATCGATCCATTCAAAGAGCCCGAATGGTCAAAACGATTTCAAGCCCTTCTAAATGTTTCAAGATTACGAGAATGCCCCTTAAGCAAGTGAGGAGATGCGAAGATATAATAGTAATTTTTAGGCTAGATGTGGGTAGATGTTGTTGGTATTGCTTCATAGCAATTGCCTTGCGGCGCGACCATTCTCCATATTTTTGTTTCTAGAGGGAGGAGACATTGAAATTAATGAAGTATAACGTTATAACGACTTGGTCTACTCGAGCTTTGCTAAGCTCAAATGTATTGACAAGTAAGCTAACGCGCATGCTACGTACGTAACGTACCTATCACATATACCGTATGGCACACGGGTGAAATATCCAAGCCATCCATCACGTGCCTTACCCTTTAGATTCTACTGCCGAAACATAAAGGTGGTCCGTTCAGTAGCTGTGCTATGATAATGGAAATGGGTGGACGGGGATGGGTTAGAGAACTTGGGCTGATTTTCTTCGTAACTGTACATTAGTTTAGTTGATTAGAGCCCACGTAACTAGTGGCCTGGCTTGATTCTTGGGAGAGGTAATCTACATAGTGGTACCCATCTGATGGAGAGATCGGATATCACACCTGACGGCGATGATAGGATATGTGGGTGCATGTAAGTTACCTGACTTGTAGTCTGGTACACGGTGTGGTCTTGGCAAAGCTTTTGTGGCTGTAGTTCATCCGATGCTAAATGATACATTAGGTCATGCTCTAGTATAGAAGGGTAGACTACCGGCAAGAAACGCATACGGTAACCCCGGTACCGGAAACGGATTGGCTGGTGTACCTCACTGCTGTATTGACGTTAGCAAGTTTTGTGGGTCTGATCATGAGATATTTGTTATATCCAAACTGTCCATCCATTTGGCGACCCCCGATTAAGGCTTGAGACAAAACATAAGACATAAATAACTATCAAGTGGATTACACTGAAAAAAGCAGTGTGGGATTGACGTCTACCATTAAAATCCTTTTTGAGGTCACAGAAGTTTTGGATAAATATGTAAAAAAAAAAAGAAAAAAATATATTCCTCTTCGTTCAGGTCTTTTTGACCTAATGACCAGATTGGATGGAAAATAAAAGTTATGGTGGGCCCTACGAATTTTTAAAGGTGAAAATCATGATCTCCGCTTTTATTTATAGTGTAGTGCATATGATCTTTGGATATGATTTAGTTTTTGGATAATAGTCTAAAATGATATTTAAAAATAAATGAAAGATGTAAATATAATAAATACATTACTGTAGAGCACACGTAACTTTGATCTCCTTTGAGCCGTTCGTTAGGCTCGGAGCTCGAGGAGCGTCGGAGCTCGTCTTCGCACGACACGTACCTACAGCAGCTATATAGCTGGTGTGAGGTACACCAGCCAAACCGCTTCCCCCGGCACCTCGCACCTCCGTGGTTTACTGCCATTGGCAGAGATAGGCTGCCGCAAAGCGTGTTTTTGAAAGTTTTTCCGATATGTCGGTACTCAATTATGTGTATCTAAATGTCAACACGTGGCTTAATTAAATCCTTCCAACACCAGTTGCCTCGTGGTACTGGGTTCACCCAACAATCTATATCCTCTCCGCTGCATTAAAATAATTTTAAAAATATTTTTCCTCTCTCTCTCTGTATATATATATATAGATAAAGAATGAAACTACACGGTATCAATTTGAACCTGATGTAAAACTCTAGTGGGCCACAGCGGAGAGGGATGCATCTTAAGAGAGGAAACCGTTTTTTCATGGCCACTAAAGTTTTGGATCAAGGTAAACTTAGGCTCAGGAGTTTCACATAGTACTGCATCACGTGAACCCTTCAAATTTTGGACTCACATCACATACGGTGAATTCTCAAAAAGTTCTCATGAGATATCTCACACCATACTTTCATTGGTAATATACCCTAGTACGGTACGGTTACCCTACCATTCACCTGATTCCGGAACGAGGTTCGCTAAGCCCGTACAAATGTGCAGCGCGCCCTCTGCATGTACATCGGTACATGGAACACCCGCCAATATGGTACTTGTGTACAGGATGTAGTTTTCGCCGATATGGCTAAATTGCCTAAATCACGTGGCCCGTAAATCAGGCCAGTTCACAAAAAAAAAAAAAAAAAAAAAAAAAAAAAAAAAAGTACAGGATGGAGCTTTCGCCAATATGGATAAATTGCCTAAATCACGTGGCCCATAAATCAGGCCAGTTCACAAAAAAAAAATAAATAAATAAATAAATAAAAAAATAAAAATTGGGACATGAGGGGCCCTGGTCATCCGCCTTGGACCGACGAGTAAACAACATTTATGCCTATCCACTGATTTCTATGCTCTGGCCGTATGAAGAGGCAACGTGCCTGATTTTTGGACCTTATAATCTACCCAATGTGGCCCATCAAAGCTCAGATCTTGTACACATGTGGCATATTGACATGTGCAACACAGAACACGAGCAGGTATGCGCATGCGTGTGGGCTTCTCAAACCTTCAAAAGAGAATATGCCATGGTAGTTTCACTGCCCAAATGAGATTCGGTACATTGATATTATTATTATTATTATTATTATTATTATTATTGTCATAGCAGAATCCGACTCCAATTGAAGTTAGCTCGGCTCGGCCACATTTTTGAATGGTTCAACTGAGCTTCGTTCAAGGTTTGCTTGGTCAAACGAGCGGCCGCATCAAATACTTCATCAGGCAATATAGCGAAGCTACAAAGGTCCGATCCGTGGCGGGATATGGGCTCAGATTAATTGGACCTAATCGATTGCCAGTGCTCGGGGCATGCCCGTTTACAATTGATCTGACATGATCCGAGCCCAAACAGGGTTAGTAGCGCTCGGTTCGTCTGCCCTGCCTGAGTCCGGATGACCAATCGAGATAGTGCGGTTGAGTTGAGCTTAATACAGTAACTCATGATGGCATTAACCGTTGCACCACGGTCATAGAGTAACCAACGACATCAGTGCACGCGCAGTTCCCACCTAATGGCAGAGATCGTGCTGAGAATGAAAGACACGTTCACTCCAATCAAATGGTATAAATAAGAGACTCATCTATAGGAACAAGTACGTAAAATCTCTCACCCAAAACCCGCCTATATACTTAGACCCAGATTCTTATCTTGACTTTGACATCAGAGGGTTTCTTGCTCTAACCAGGATCTCCTTTATTTACCTCCTGTGCAGGCTTACAAGGCTCGGCACAAGTGCTCGGAGCTCGGTGAGGATGAGCCAGATTTCCGCATCAATAATAATAATTATTATCCACCCTCTTATATGAACTAGTTTGGATGTATAACTATTTGTGTGAGAGCATATATTATATATATATATATATATATATATATATATATATATATATATATAGATATAGAGAGAGAGAGAGAGAGAGAGAGAGAGAGAGAGAGAGAGAGGAGAGAGAGAGACTCCATGTGCTCTGTTGGGTCAGTACTCGTGTGATCTGGGGCAACCGAAACCTGTCCGGTAACTGTGCTCGTATTATATCGGCTATGAACGGGGATTCGGTCTCTTCTGTTCTAGACGGGTTGGCTTAGTAGGTTTGCTTCATGTCTGCAATCTGCTTTTGCAGGCTCTGAATCTCTGCTTTCCATGGTTCCTCACTTTCTGTTGTTGCTTCGGCTAGGGGTCGGCTATGTCTTCTTCGATCTATCTCGTGACGTAGGTCAGACACGTGCAACGGGACCGTTCCCGAAACATGGGATGGGACTGGCTTGAACGAATCATGATGCTGGCTCGATTGCAGAGCTGCCTGCGCAACAGAGGGCCGAGGAGGGTTGGTATATGGTCGGACGTCACTCGATTGTCCCCCCCTCTGATTGGATCCCTACACTAGTTGGGGCTGCATTTGCTCCAGCATCTGCTTCATATAACCTAGGTCTGCCCTGATATCCCCGACCTCCCTTTCAAGGGCGTTCCGTCAACCATTCGTTCCATGGTTTTGATAACCACGTCTACTCAAACCTAAGGTGGCCTAGTGTTGCGGAGGACCCTGACAGCTCTCCTGCTGTTCCGGCCGTTCCACAGATCGTGGAGCACGTTCTGGCGCGAGCAAAGTCGTGATTGGAATCGCCATTGGAGGAGATTGTTCTTTCTTTTTTCCTTTTGCCATTGCAAGATACCTAGACTCGTAATTTCCAGTAGAGTAGGAATGGCTTATGATGTCGCTTCCCATAAGCGGCGCCAAACTGTTATTGCAATTTTCCGATGGATCCAATATATGGGCCTTCCCTGGACCTGTAGAAGTAGAAAAGAAGGACAAAGGAGGCCTTGATTATCACAGGGGACTCTCCGATGCATAAGTCAGGATGAAGCTCTTTGAGAAGGGACTAAGATCTTCCAGAAAGTTTTCAACGTACCTTTAATGATAGATGGTGCCTTTATTTATAAGAGATTTTGTATATTAATCTGGTTGGACTCTTCCCTGATTTTGCGGCTGTAATCCAGGATTTCCGTATGATGAGGGATTCTCGAGATTATCGGGATCTAATATTATCCGTCAGAGATCTCGAATGATCCCCCGAGATGTTAGGAGTTTAACCAAATCTTCTAGGTCGGCCTTGGGTTGGGACTAGAATGGGCCTCGACTTAGCCCTTGCTATTCACAAGCCAATTGAGAGTATTGTTGATCTCTGTGGTCGTATGACTCCTGACCTATAGTCGATCCATAATCGACTTACGACCGAGCTATTGTCGATGCGTAATCGACTGTTGGCCGAGATACGATCAATCCATAATCGACCTATCACCGACCTATGAGCTAGGTCGGTAGTACATGGCTCTTAAAGGGGCCCTTTTGAGTGTCCTTAAAGTTGCATCAAACATCCTTGGAAGTTTCGCTCTTTGGACGTACGGGCCTCATTAGGTTCGGGGCTCGGTGGGCTGGAGTTATATTAGAAGAGTTGGTCCATTCCATAAGCCGACCTGTCAACTTGTCCATTCTTTCCCCAACAAGGTATATGGAATATCTAACAATGGCTGCATTAAAACTATGTATATTATTAATTGTATAATTAATCGATATCTCCTTGTACAAGAACAAATGTAAATAAGTGCTTAAACTACTTCAACTTATATTTCTTTATTTTCTACTAGTTTTACACACCTGGAACTAAGGTCTAGTACTATGTATTCGCTGTGTAGTGTATAAGCTTGTTGGAAGACTGGAACGATTAATCTTGCGGTAGTGTAGCCGAATGCTTTGTACAAATGGAAGGCGACTATCTTCAAGAAACATATAGTGGTATGCACTTTCAAGCTATTCTCGACATTCCATAAGTGTAAGAACGTTTTCTCATTTTATTTCCTATACAAAACACAAGTACAGCAAAGGATGATCAGTTGAAGCCATTTAGACAGTGTTGCACCTTTTGAAACTGGGAACCTCTACCACGGCACTATGTGGGCCTTGATCATCATTGTTGTGGATAATGTTGGTCCCGAATATCGGCCCCACATTCTGGCCCACGGATCGGATCCGAGGGTAATAATTGCGTTGCTGATTGCGGAGTCGGCCCACGAGGAATAGAACAAGAGCCAACGTTGACATGCTGCCTGTGATCACGAACAGTCCCCAGAAGCCATCTAAGCCGAGCTTGGCATTCTCATTATGGTCCGGCTCAATACTCGAACCTTTTTTAGAGGAAACTAATTTCTCTTGAAGTCTCCGCAGCGTACCGTTTTCCCGCAGTCTGAGAATCTCGTCGGAGACTTCCTCCACAAGTTTTGAACCTTTTGGGAAGACCTGAAGTAAGTTCAATGAAAACTAAGTTAACTATTCTTTCCTTTCTCTTGCTATTTGGGCCCCGGCCCGATGAGGCCCGTGGGTAGGCATGGTCCTCGATATTTTGGCTTGAATCAGGCCAATGTGGGCCCACAAGCTAAGATCTCATGTTTAAGCGGCTAGCTAGTTAAGAGCGATGCAGGCAAGTCCTGATCCATGGGCTCCATCCAAATCATCCAAATCTTGGAAACCATCATGTATGGGAAATCATCATCCTGGCCATCTGACTGGTGTCCCAAGTTAACGGTGAGAACAAGAGACGTGAGAATGGACGGGAGTTTCCTGCGACACAAAGCCGTGTGGGGTCCACCGTGATGTCCATGCAGAATCCACTCCGTCCATCAGTTTCACCAAAATGCTACGATGAGAGCCCAGAATTGAACCGTATCAAAGACTCAAGTGAGCCACACCAAAAGAAACAGTGAGGACTGAACGCCCACCATTGTTATTGAGGTCCACAAAAGATTTGGATAAGAATAATATTATGTTTTCCTTTCATCCTGGTTAGAACGATCACCTTATGAAGGGGTTAGATGGCATATAAACATCACGGTGGGCCCCAGTAAGATATCAATGGTGGGCAGTTACGGTGAGTTGCACAGTAAGCATGCCCTGATCCATGAATCAGATTGGTCCACTTATCGAGTGGGCCACACCTGTATGAGAAATATGGACGGTAGAAAGAAAAAATAAACGTCAAGAGCCCATATCCAACACACACGTGTTGCCTACTTGATGAATGAACAAGCCTGATTTCTGGAAGGGGGCACATAATCACAGTGCTCTCCAACTGATGAATGGTCCAGATCTCACACACGTGTGCCAGCCTAGTCCATCTCACACGAGGGAGCAGTACACTTACAAAGGCGAATCCTCCAATTTCGTAGGTGGGCCCAGTGACAGTGTAACCCTTGGGATTCTGATCAAAGAAGAGTTGAATGGATGGGATTTCAAGGAATGCAGCTTTGATGGTCCCATTTGAAAGTGCCTGTGCGTACTCATCCGACTTGTACGCGTCCACGCATCCCGCGCCAAAACCCACCACCTCTTCCAAGTACTTTGACATGAAAGACCCAACGTCGCACCCCACCCTTTCTTTGCCCTTTAATAACGAGTCGGCATCCACCACACTCGGTCTGAGTCGCTGGACAGTGAGCATTGAGGTGAGGCTAGCCGTGTAGCTCTGAGTCAAGATCAGTGCCACGAACAGCCACACCACCATTGCCATTCTAGATAAATTGCTTCGCAGTCTCTCTCCTGGGACAAAAGAAAAAGGTCAGTTTGGGATTTGGATTATATGGTAGGGCCCATCAAAAACAGTGTAGAAACTCAACTGAGTGGAGTTGAGTCTCCCGAGTCCGAGTTGACTCAATGAGTTTTAGAACCGTGTTACGGACCACGGTCCTTCCTTTGGCTTCTGTATAGGAAGGGCCATGAAAAGAGGGACCGGAATCCTCTGCAATATTTGTACGTGGGGGTAAAAACAACCAAGTTTTCTGGAGCCCACCGTGTTCTAGGTGCGCGCGACATCCACTCCATCTGCTAGCGGTGCACACGGTTCGGTTCGGTCCAGTTCTGGGATGTAACCGGAACTGAACCATTCACAACGGCTTCAGGAAAACCAGAACCAGAACTGGAATCGGACTGTTTGCACCCTAGAACTGAATCGGAGCCGAACTGTAAAAAACTGGTTCGGTTCCAGTTCAGTTTGATGGTTCTGGGCTTTTTATATTCCAATCCAATTGCATGGTTTGTTTTTATAATGCAGCCCAATTGCATGGTTTTTTAATAATCCAGTCCAATTGCATGGTTCTTGAGAGTCAGAGAGGCCACAAAAGAGGAGGAGAATAAGAAAGATTATGGTGTTTTTGCTTTTTTTTTTTTTTTACTTTTTATGTTAAAAAAAAAAAATTAAATATTTATTGACTGAGGGGTCCCTTTTCAGGTTCGGATCCAAGGTTCGTTTCTACGATCTACTTCGATTCTACAGAGCCCAAAATCGAGAACCAAACCCGAACTAACCGGTTCTTTGATTTTCAGAACTAGAACTGGAATCAGTGCCCTTCAGAACTGGACCAAACCCTGCGGTCTGGTCGATTCCAATCCCATTTACCAGTTCCACCAATTCCATGTGCACACCTACCATCCATCAGGTATGCCTTCTCATTTTACCATCATTGCAATTAAAAACTCAGGTGGACCTCACCATGGGTACATGATGATGATTTTTCCGGTGGCTTATTTAAAAAATAGGCGCCATGTGGACTGGTAGCTAGACCCACGGGTACTCAAATGGATCTGACTGGATTTTAATGGGTCCAGGAGCAATTCTTCAGATCCATTTAGATTTCGGATGAGGTTCAGATTCACGTGGGCCCCACTATTGGCTGCATCATTCTCTCTATTCCTACTTACCATTAATGGGAAAAAGGGTGGTGAAGGAAAGCCAGATCAAGCTGCCAATATGATTGAAATAGGAGCGCTCTTCTTCATCGTCCCCCCTCTCCATATACCACACGATTATGCCATTGTACAAGAAAATGGCCCCTGTGAAGGCCCACAGTGTTTTTGTGAAGGGCTCTACAAAGATCCAAGCTTTTCCTTCTTCTCGTTTCTCAAGCACCACCATTCTTGATCCTGTTTCCGTGTAAGGACGGGAGAATTCTACTAACTCACATCGTTTGGCCACTATCGATGTATCGCCCACGACTGCATCGAATTTCTTTGACCCAGAGAAAAAAATCCAAAGCAAGTATTAGAATCTTCTTAAAGGAGGGAATATTTTAGAATGGTACCTTCATCAGTGCAAAATAAACTGGCAAAGTACAACACATGAGCAGCTGGATTGAGAAAATTGATTGGTTTTTAATTATTTGATCTATTTTGGGTGCGTTTGGATGCAATATCAATTTGAATTACAATTTGTCTCATGAAAAGGAAGCAACCAAATTGAGCGCCTGGGCTCTGAATCTCAATCTATTTCAAGTTGGATAAAACATAACTATAATTTGTGGGGTACCTTCTTATCATGAATACTAAGAATTATGCCGTTACTGCAATAGTATCTGATGAATTTCACAATGTTTTTACCTCTACCTGAGAGCTAAAAGCTCAAACATTTTAATATCCAGCAGAATGTGGGAAAACTAAACAGCCCCCATACTGACCAAAATCCCAAATTTGAATAGACCAAGCCAGACCAGTTCACAGTTTGGGTCTGCGACGTTGCCATGCTAGAAAACTGCCGCACTCGAGGAAAAACATATTTAGAAACCTCTGAGCTTATTTGCACTGTGAAATGCTAATCTCTTATTTAGCAATGTTTTATAATATGTAATGGCGACGTGTCAACTTATCGCTAATTAAATATATTTTACGAAAAATTATTAAGTTGTCACAAATAATTAACTCATTGACATGCTATATTTATAACAAATTTGGCGATGAGCAACACTCGTCATAAAAAAAACTTTTACAATGAGTTGAAGGTTTTTAGCGACAAGTTGACTTGTCGCAAAAAGTCTAAACTATTGTAGTGATGTGTCTGCACAAAAGGTAGGCTGTATAATGATAATCACTATTGGGATGGCTACCTAATGACGTTCTACATATGTGATACATCTATGGACAAGGACTTACAATACAGCCGCTGCATGTGATCATTTCTGATAAAATAAAAGTGAATTGTGGAGACTAGACCAATGAACTGACCTTGTGATAGACTTGCTCGACCAAAGTGTCGTAGGGGCCTTCGAAAGGAATGAACTCGTAGTCTATGTTCTTGTTTAAGTTCTTCCAAACCAACCGGAAGATGTCGATGGAATGGCCGCTGAAACATGTATCGTTTGAAGTCCAGTTGCATTTTACGGTCACATACTTTGGGTATTGAGATTTCGCTGGGACGCCAATTCTGAGAGTCTTAGCGGTTGTTGGTGTGGCCCACCCTCCTAATGCTCCAAGCAATAGGAGGAAATGGAGGGGAGGAAGAGAATAACGCATTTCTTCGCGGGTATAGATTCTTGTTATTTTCTTCCTTTGATTCTTTTTTTTTTTTTTTCATTACAGCGGTAGATCGAAAAAGCTTATATAAGCCATATGCAATAGGTCAATTCAAGCTGTTGGGAAAAGCCTCAGATTTCAAAGTTTCTAGTGATTCCATTCAACCCATGGCAAAAATTTCCAATTTCATGAGATTACGAGAATGCCCCTCTGCTGATTTTCAATGGAGGAATTATAGGGTCCTGCGAGTGTAGAGTTTGGCGGCACGCATGATGATTCCGTGACCATGTGGCCATGTTTGAGTAATCCAAACTGTTGCTATGTTGAGATAGACAGTTGATGGGGTTTTACTTGAAACTCTACAGGATTCGAAGATCCTAACCTTAGGATCAATGGTTGATATTCAACATTAAAACATTCCAAGAGTGGTTGTTGGAATACTCCAATTAAGGATCTTTTTATATTTATGGTCCATTCATGGTGGAATGCAACAGACCAATGGTCTGGATTACCCATGACGGGCCTCAATTGTCAAAATTGAAAACTTTAGTAGACCATGGTGGGTCTTCCAGGAGTGGTCGGAGAGTCCCAATTAGTAGGGGATGCTTTGGGGACATGGTCCATCCATCCATGCTGGAATTCAACCGACCAATGGTCTGGATTACCGAACCACCTGAACCACCCATGTCATGGGCCCTCTTATAAGAAATTACGCTGAACACATCTTGACCATAATATATACTCTAGATCATTTTAGAATATTAACAAGAAGTTTTTCAACGAGCCACATTCTTCTTCAGAAATCAGATGGCAGGATCATCACAGGACCATGATAATAAACAGGCTCTTGGTTATTATGGTACCAGCAATATGGACGATTCAAGTCGTCAGATCATCTTAGCATGTGGGCCCAATGGGCGACAGATATTGGCGATTCTCAGTCGCGACAGGCACAAAACGAATTCAAGTAGTATACACTGAACGTTCCGTGTATATATATACATTGGTCTTCGCGCAGCATGGAACGAGTGGCAAGGGTATGATCGTCATTTGAAAGCTGGACGAGGTAGTTTCAGACGGTATTGCTCAAGGAGAAAATGCCAAGTCTGGGACAAGATTATGCATGCTGTTCTAACCTCCCTTAGTTTGATTCAAAGGAGAATATACCATTCCTGGATGTATCTCTGACTGCCCTTTACCTGAACACGCTGTCAACGGACCGGGTCTGGGTTTAGCTTCTGCTCGGATTTTAAACTGTTCATGACGACTTGAGGGGGCGGGCCTATTCAAAATTTTGATTTTTATTGACTGCCCCAACATCAGCAATTGGATTACATATAAAGGTATTCTTTGGTCGTTACTTAAATTTGATTTCCAACAATCATTATGTAGTCACCGGATACCCTGCAAGTGTTTTTAGAAAAAAGCTTTTTACCACTGCTCTTATTTTCCCTGTGTGTAAAGGTTATTGACATGTTTAACAGATGTGGGAATTTATCACTTAGGTGAAAATGTACCTTTTTATGTGGGTTCCTGGGTTGGGTGTACCAAGGGAACCCAATCATGATAATAAGATGCCTCCAAATCATATCTATGCAATCATTGTTGGGATGCAATGCACAAACCTTAGGATCTAGCCTCCCGAAACAAACCAGAATTATGGATAATAAAAGCAATGAAATAAATCAAAGCATCAATCACACACCACACAAGAGATTTTTACGTGGAAAACCCTCAAAGAGGTAAAAACCACGGGACCTCGTCCAGATCAACAATCCACTATGAAGTAGAACGTTTACAACCTTCTTCACTCACGCAGGAGTGGATAAACAATAAGAGAAATAGAGAAAACGGAGAGATCTAACCAATTACGAGGACATAGAAGCGCTGAGATATAGATTGCAAAGTAGAGAACCTCCACGAGCAGAACCTCCCTTCTATAAGCTTCCTCTCTCTCTTTCTCCCTCTCTCTCACCTTTGATAGCCCTAAACCCTTTAGCAAATCCCTTGCAAAGCTTTAGGAAACCCTCTTGCATTACCTAGAAAAGCCCTAGGTACCCCCTTTTATAGTTTAGGAAACTTCCTTCCGCATCCTTGTTGCAAAAGGACTCAAATCCGCAGTTTCGCGCAAAATCGCGAAACAAACTGCGTAACCTACGACTAGTCGTCGCTCACCTACGACTGGTCGTAGACCACCTATGACCGGTCGTGGGTCACCTACGACCGGTCGAGAACCCCGGAGAAAAATAGTCCGAACTCGCTGGACTTTGAGTCGAGCTACGACTCGACTCGCACGACTGGTCGTACCAGCCCTCGACCGGTCGAGCAGGGCTCACGACTGGTCGAGCACGGGGCAAAAAAAACCCATCAAATCTCCCCCTTTTTGACCCGGGAGGGATCCACCTTCTTCAAGCCAGCCAGGTTTCTACAAACCTCAAACTTGCCCTTGAGCAAAGCCTTGGTCATCTTGTCTGACCCATTATCGTCCGTGTGGACTTTCTCAAGCTGTAACACCTTCTGTTCCAAAGTATCCCTGATCCAGTGATACCGAATCTCTATGTGCTTCGACTTGGAATGCTGACTTGGATTCTTGCTCAAGTGTATAGCACTTTGACTATCGCAATAGACCACGTGCTCCTCCTGCTTTAGGCTAAGTTCCTGTAGGAACCTTTTCATCCAAAGCATCTCTTTACATGCTTCTGTGACTGCAATGTATTCGGCCTCTATCGTCGATAATGCTACGACCTTCTGTAGCTTGCTCTGCCAAGAAACCGCTCCCCTACAAACGTGAACATGAACCCCGATGTAGACTTCCTGGAGTCTATGTCACCTGCCGTATCTGCATCTGTGTAGCCCTCTAACACAGGTTTTCCGTCACCATAGCATAGGCTCAACCTGGATGAGCCTCGTAGATAGTAGTATCCATTTCACCGCTGCCCAATGCTCTTTGCCAGGATTGGCAAGGTACCGGCTGACAACACCAACCGCATATGCTATGTCTGGGCATGTACACACCATAACATACATCAAACTTCCTACTGCTGACGCGTAGGGTATTTTCTGCATCTCTTCCACCTCTTCCTTCGTCTTGGGACACTGCCTGTCGCTCAATCTGAAGTGACCATCCAGTGGAGTACTAACCGGCTTCGCTGCATTCATATTGAACCGCTCTAGGACTTTCTCAATATACCGCTCTTGTGACAGCCAAAGCTTCCTACTGCTTCTGTCACGGGTTATCTCCATTCCTAGGATCTGTCTAGCCGGGCCCAAGTCTTTCATCGCAAAAGACTTGCCCAACTCCTGTTTCAGCCTGTCAATCTTCTTGATGTCTTTTCCCATGATGAGCATGTCATCAACATATAACAGCAGAACTAAGAAATCACCGTCTGAGAACTTACGCGTGAACACACAGTGGTCCGACTCCGTTCTGTCATACCCATGCTGTAACATGAACGAATCGAATTTCTTGTACCATTGCCGTGGAGCTTGTTTCAGCCCATACAAGCTCTTCCTCAGCCTACACACCATATGCTCCTTGCCCTTGACTTCGAACCCCTCTGGTTGGTGCATGTAGATCTCTTCTTCCAGGTCATTATGGAGAAAGGAAGTTTTAACATCTAACTGCTCTATCTCCAGATCCATGCTAGCCGCCAACCCAAGCAACACCCGTATGGATGTCATCTTCACCACTGGTGAGAATATCTCCTCGAAGTCTATGCCTTTTCTCTGACCAAACCCTTTCACCACAAGTCTGGCCTTAAACCTCGTCTGTGAATTCTTCTGCTCAATCTTCTTCCTGAACACCCACTTGTGCTCAGAGCTTTCTTGCCCTTAGGCAGTTTCACCATGTCATAGGTGTGGTTCTTATGCAAGGATTCCATCCTCCTTGCATAGCTTTCAACCACTCCCCTTATGCTCGTCGGCTAGGGCCTCAGAATAATCTTCTGGCTCTCCCCCATCGGTTAGCATAATGTACTCATGCGGCGAGTACCTCTTGGATGGCTGTCTGTCCCTAGATGACCTCCTCGCCTGTGGCTCAACTGGTGGATCAAGTGGGGCTGCTCCCCTGGTCCATCTTCTGAAGGAACTCCCTCGTCCTCTGCACCTTGCTTACTCCCCCGTCATCAGGCACCACGGGAGGAGTAATCGGATCCATGTCCTCTAGCTCACCTGAACTAGGCTGGTTCTTCTCTGGCTACCAATGTCTTCGATACATTGATCTTCAAAGAAAACCACATCTCTGCTCCTGACGAGCTTCTCTCGGTCGGATCCCATAACCTGTAACCGAATTTTTCATCACCGTACCCTAAGAACACACACTGCCTGATCTTCATATCGAGCTTGGACCTCTCGTCCTTTGGTACGTGAACGGATGCCCTGCATCCAAACACCCTGAGATGACTGTACGATGGATCATGTCCAGTCCACACACTTCTCAGGCACTTCTCCATTCAACGGGGCTGATGGAGACCTGTTTATCAAATACACCGCCGTGCCATTGCTTCTCCCCAGAACGTCTTGGGAACTTCGCATGGGATAACATGCATCTGATTCTCTCAACAATGGTGCGATTCATTCGCTCAGCTGCACATTATGCTGGGGGGTCTTGGGAATCCGTCTTTCATGCCGTATACCTGGGACTTGCAGTACTCGTGAAAGTCGCCAATGTATTCACCAACATGTCAGTGCGGATGCACTTCAATGGTCTACCTGTCTCTCTCTCGACCATAACATGAAATAATTTAAACACACCAAGACCTCGTCCTTGGATTTCAAAGCATAAACCCAAACCCTCCTAGATGCATCATCTATAAGTAACAAAATACAATGCCCCACCCAAGGTTTTTGTCCTCATAGGACCACAAACATCAGAATAAACCAAATCTAATGCATGCACTTTATTAACATGAGAAGCAGTTTTAACGAATGAAACTCTATGCTGTTTCCCTGATAAACAATCAAGACAGGTTTTAAGAGGCATACCTGTCACGTCTGGAAGGAGCTGCTTCTTTGCTAGTACCTGAAGCCCTTTTCACTCATGTGGCCTAGACGCCTGTGCCACATGTCAATAGCTGAATCTTCCGCTGCGTTCAACCCACCTTGCACTACTGACACTTGCCTTGTACAGGGTGCAAACACTTCTTTCCTCTGGCTGCGATCAACGAACCCTTGATGAGCTTCCATCGCCCACCAGCAAATCGGCTTCATAGCCATCATCATCCAACCTTCCCGTCGACATCAAGTTGAGGCGAAGGTCTGGGATATGCCTCACATCCCTGAGAACCAATGTACAGCCCACATCAGTTTTCACACAAATATCACCGACTCCCACAATTTTTGATACACCAGAATTTCCCATCCTCACGGTCCCTAAGTCGCCTGACTTGTAGCTTGTGAAGAAGTCCCTTGTGCGGAGTCGCATGAAAAGAAGCTCCCGAGTCAATCACCCAATCGGTGTCCTGACTCGTATCTGTGAGACAACCATCATGATCTGCTGAAGAATAATAACAACGTCGCCATCTGAAGCGACCGCAGTGGAATCTGATTCATCTTCCTTCCATTTTCCTTTCTTGTCGTTCTTACGACATTCATGCTTATAGTGGCCCTTCTTGCCACAATTCCAGCATTCACATCTTTTCTGTTGCTCGACTCCTCTTTGATTTATCTCGGGCCTTCCCGCCCTTCCTGTTCTTTCCTCTCCCCCGTTCCTGTGTCACAAGGGCCTCTTGCTGAGTAGACCCCTGAGACTTCCTCCTTGTCTCTTCATTAAAGAGACAACTAGTTACCTGTTCCATGGATATCTTTCCGTCTGGCGCGAGTTACTTAGAGACACCACTATGTCTCCCAACTGTCAGGCAATGAACTAAAGCAATAGTAAACCTGCAATTCATCATCCAGGACCATCTTCATAGAGGTGAGTTGGTTCACTATATTGCTGACCTCATTCATGTGCTCGGCCACAGAACCACCATCCTTGAACTTGAGATTCACAAGTCGCCTTATCAGATAATCTTATTACCGGCTGTCTTCCTCTCATACAGCCTTTAATTTTAGCCATAGGCTAGCGGCTGAGGTTTCCGTAGACACATGGTGGAGCACAGAATCATCCCAGCCATTGTCTAATAAACCCCACGCGCCTTTCGGTCCATCTTCTTCCAATCATCATCAGTCATATCCTTGATTTTGCTGATATGCCTGAGATTGGAGAATATAGGTCCTGCAATAAAGCAACCTCCATCTTAGCCTTTCATATGGTCCAGTTAGAACCATTGAGGCTGATCATCCTTGAGCCACCTTCCATAATTCAAAAACCGATCCTACCCGTTCAATGAACTTAGCTCTGATACCACTTTGCTGGGATGCCTTGCACAACCTTAGGATCTAGCCTCCCGAAACAACCAGAATTATGGATAAAAAAGCAATGAAAATAATCAAAGCATCTCAATCACAACCACACAAGAGATTTTTACGTGGAAAACCCTCAAAGAGGTAAAAACCACGGGACCTCGTCCAGATCAACAATCCACTATGAAGTAGAACGTTTACAACCTTCTTCACTCACGCAGGAGTGGATAAACAATAAGAGAAATAGAGAAAACGGAGAGATCTAACCAATTACGAGGACATAGAAGCGCTGAGATTAGATTGCAAAGTAGAGAACCTGCACGAGCAGAACCTCCCTTCTATAAGCTTCCTCTCTCTCTTTCTCCCTCTCTCTCACCTTTGATAGCCCTAAACCCTTTAGCAAATCCCTTGCAAAGCTTTAGGAAACCCTCTTGCATTACCTAGAAAAGCCCTAGGTACCCCCTTTTATAGTTTAGGAACTTCCTTCCGCATCCTTGTTGCGAAATGACTCAAATCCGCAGTTTCGCGCAAAAATCGCGAAACAAATGCGTAACCTACGACTAGTCGTCGCTCACCTACGACTGGTCGTAGACCACCTACGACCGTTCGTGGGTCACCTACGACCGGTCGAGAACCCCGGAGAAAAATAGTCCGAACTCGCTGGACTTTGAGTCGAGCTACGACTCGACTCGCACGACTGGTCGTACCAGCCCTCGACCGGCGAGCAGGGCTCACGACTGGTCGAGCACGGGGCAAAAAAAAACCATCAATCATTACTAGGCCAAGCTGCATCAAGTAATGGGCATTCACGAGAATAAACTTTTAAAATCACGTGGTGCTTCACATGATAAGTGAATTAGCTTTAATTTTGGGCTTTTCCACCACTTATAAGGTGGGATGAACCCGACCTTCTCGTAAGGTTGGAATTCACATGTACAAACGGTGATGAGTCCCACAATATATGGAGTATAAAATAAGCTCTCTCTCTCTCTCTCTTCTCCTCGCTCTCTCTCTCTCTCTCTCTCTCTCTCTCTCTCTCTCTCTCTCTCTCTCTATCAAACTCCTCCTCTCTCTCTATATCTTATACAACCGTGCAAGTATCTTGCAATAATTATGCATATTGACTTTGGTAAAGATTAAAATAATTTTGATAACTCATATATAAATTATAATACCTGATACATAATAATTATTAACTAAAATGAGAATAAATTATTTTAAGCGGCAACCAAATAAAGCGTTCTAGATTTCTATCTAGGAAGATTTTGTTGGTCCATCTGTTTTTGTAGCTCATTTTAGGATGCTTTACCAAAAATTAAGCATATCTAAATCTCAAGTGAACCACACTACAAGAAACAGTGATGATTAAATGCTTGTCATTAAACCCCTTGATAAAGTCAACTAAAGTTATTTGAAGGGAAAATATGAAAATTAGTTCGATTCAAAGAAGTTTTAATTAACGGTCATTCACTACCTTTTCTAGTGTGGTGTGGTCACAGATATTCGAGTCTTTAAGTTTTGATAATATCCTTGAATGAGTTTAAAAATAGATAAACAGCGTGGATATGAAACACATTCGTCAAGGGGGGCCCCACATGGTAAAGGCATATAAAATAGAGGAAGAATTTGGTGATACTCGGGAAACTTACTGTTTCTTTTCACACTTTCGAGGGCAAAGTTATCTCACGTTGAAAAACAGAACGTTTTTCGGGAGAATATTGATAAAGCATTAACTTTCTTAATACGAAAAATAATATAATAATAATAATAATATAATATATAATAATCACATAATACCGCATCTCGTATGCATGCAAGAATATTGTTTTCATCTATATACGAGCACGTGTGCAGTCAACTACATCACACGCCATTACACATGCCAACGCGGTAGATGGGTGAAATATCTAAGCCATCCATAGGGTGAAGTCCAGCGTGTGTGGATGATACTGACTAAAGGTGAAAGAGGTTCATTCATCAGGATTGCTGTGATATTAGAAATAAGTTAACAGCGGCTGATTGTGTTGCAACCGTACATTTACTCAATTAAGTGGGGCCACATCTGACTGGCTGATCGATTTGATTCTTGGGATAGGTTCTAATGGATGGCTTTGATATTGCAGCTGTTTTGCCAAGCTGGCATATGTGATGGCAGATGCATTAGCTGGCTTGTACATGCACGTGAGCATAATAAAATATGTGGTGATGAAGACTATTGTTTTGGCGTTATGCTCTGCTTGATGGCCCATTTAACAACGGGCTTAAAAATAAAAACAAACGGTTGCAGCGGACGCGGATGGACCCGAAGGGGCAGTTCCGTGGGCGGGCCCACCATGATGTATCTGTTTATCCATGCCGTCCATCCTTCTTCTTTTTTAATTTAAATAAATTAAAAAAAAAAAAAAAAAAAAAACAAACTTATGAAAACAAAAATAAGGCAGATCAAGACTAAGTGGATCAAACCAAATAATAAGCTTGGTTGCATTAAATGGACAGAGCATTAAACGTCGGTTGCATTAAATGCAAGAGTCATCTTTGGTGTGGTCTAATTGACCGTTAGATCTGACTCATTTTTGTTTTCGTACGTTAAAATTACCTAAGAAAAGAGATGGACGGCATTGTATAAACAGACACATCACGGTGGGCCCGCCCACAAAACTGCCCGTTTGGGGCTAGAGACTGGCAGGGTAGGACGCAATCCGCGTTCAGGGAGGAGCTGTCCGCACTCTTGACGGGGATCGCATGCCACGTCCAGCTAGAGGAAAATCCCTGAAGCAAAACGTGGCCTAAGCTCCGTGGGCCCATTTTAATACACGTGTTTTTACCCAAGCCATTAATCCATTGATATTTTAGGTAAAATGTGGTAAACTTAAGCTCAAAATGGACCACACCACACGAAACAATAGAGATTGAACTCCTATCATTAAAACTTTTCAGGGGCTATAGAAGTTTGGGACCAAGATGATATATTGTATTTCCCTTCATCTCATCTGTGTGATCTTATCAACAGTGGTCGTCATTATTTTCACTGTTTCTTGTAGCGTGGTGGTCCACTCGAACTTTGAGCCTGCCTCATTTTTGGACTCATGCTTTAAAATTAGCAGACAAATTAGTAGACGGCATGGATAAAAAACACAGATACATCCAGTGGGGCCCTACAGAGCTTTGGCCAGGTCCTGCTCTGGGTATATTCCTCCCGACAGTTGCTACATGCAGTCCGCATCCATTGGGAGTATCTATTGAATACGATTTTTAGCACACATCCTTATGCGCATGTGGCCCACTAGATCAACAATCTCAACCATCAGACATGTATTGCCACATGTACCCTGACGAGGGAACTCCATAGAATTTCTATGCAGCTACCGTTTTCTTTTATAGCTAGCATTCCTAAACTCAAATTTCTGTGGAAAAAATGTTGAAACAAGTATGTGGAGGTCGTCCAATTTTTGTACACTGATGCCACACCTGATGAGTAAAAAATAAAAAGAAGCGTTTGCTAGGTTCCGGTCTGGGGACCGCACCTAATGAGTAAATCCGCTTGATTTTTAAATAGCTCATCTAGAAGGCGTGGCCCCACCTAATGGACTGCTAAGATACTGCATCGTGTATAAATTGGCACTTGCTCTGGCATGTGTAGATGGGAAGGTTATATGCGCGTGGGCTTAGCGTTAGCAAACCTAAAAAATATTATAAAATTGTGAATATTTTTGTGTTTGCTTAGCATTAGCAAATCTAAAAAATATATGTGTTTGCTTCGATGCCAAGTATGCATCTGATTTCCACATTCATATTTTGGGGGCCACAGTGACTTTGCAGCTACACACCTCTATGTTTTCGGATAGAAATATTACTAAAAAGGACATTTGAAAATTACCTGTTCAAAGTAGACAAATTACCATGGAGGATTACTTTTTCCAAGGTTTTGGTCTTTTTCTTTTGACATAGTTTTTGGGGGTGAATTTTGAGGGAGCTAACCCAACACAAAGTTGTAGGGCCCACCATGGTGTTTCTGTGGTCATCCACAAGAAGACCTAAGGCTTAAAACTCAGGGATGAGGATCTTCGGGTGTCAATATACATACACGTGCAGAGTGGAACAAGGTTAAAGTTGGATATCAAATTAGGAGTACTCGTTATCGGTACGAAAAATGTGTTAGGGCTATAAGCCTTTGGGATGCCGACTTGCAAAAGTTGGTCATTACCAGCGATGTCATCTTTGATGAGACATCAATGTTGAAGGCCAACAAAGACGTTACAGGGAAGTTGAAAAAACATGATGCGACCGAGATATTGTCGTTGCAGATGGATTCAGTTGAGCCGGTTACTGAAGGTGGAATTCAATAGGTACAAGAAACTAAACAAATAATAAACATGATATGTAGGTAATTAAGTATAGCCAGGAATAAGGAGAAAAGAACCATTAAGCCTCTGTTTGAGGACACGATTTCTTTTGCTTTGTTTACAGGGAGCGAAGATCCATCCACCTTTCAAGGGTAAAATTAGAAAAAGATGACGACGTGTGTATGTTGTCCATGGTAGAGGAGAGGGAATATCTATATCGGAGTCACACATGGGAGTGATAGAACTTTCAAAAGGTCAGAGGGCTATTGGGTGTAATGAGTCTATAAGAAAAAAAAAAAAAGGAAGCATTAAAAGGGAAAGAAGACAAAAAGTATAAGGTGCAGCTCATAACAAAGGGGTTCTCATAGAGGAAGAAATAGATTACAATGAGGTTTTCTCTTCAGTCGTGAAACATACTTCAATCAAGGTGTTATTGATATGGTAGCGAAACCCAATTAAACTTTGAAACAACTTGATGTAAAGACAACATCCATTCATGGGAATTTTGAGGAAGCCATTTACATGAGGTTGCCTGAAAGATTCGAGAAGCTTGATAAGGAAGACCACATGTGTAGGTTGAAGAAGTCATTGTATGGGCTAAAGCAGTCTTCGAGGTAGTAGTACAAGCAGTTCAATTCTTACATTGTGGAGATTGGGTATAACAGGTGTGAGTACGATTATTGCGTATATTATAGGGTGCTTGAGGATGAGTTTTATATTTTATTGATGTTTTATATTGATGATATGTTGATTTTCACAAAGGATAAGAAGGAGATACACTTGATTAAGTCTTTGTTAAATATGGAGTTTGATATAAAGGATTTATGTGCAGTGAAGAAGATCCCAGGTGAGATACACATGGACAAAAAGTCTGGAAAGCTGGGGCTTTCTCAAAAGAGTTATGTGCAAAAGGTCCTAAAGAGGTTTTACATAAAAGGTGCTTAGCCAATTAACACGCCTCTAGCAGATCACTTTAAGTTGTTAGCCAAGTCATTTCTAAGTGCAGAAGGAAAATTCTCAAAAATGTCACGGATGTAGTATACAAGTGTAGTAGGGAGTCTCGTGTATGCAATGGTTTGCATGAGGCCAGATATCTCACAGACAATCAGTGTGATTAGCAGGTATATAGTAAATCCAAGGAAAGAGCATTGGAATGCTCTTAAGTGAATTCTCATGTATCTCGGGTGCACAGATGACACTAGGATCATGTTCGGGGGACATGGAACTTCAGGTGGAGTTGTTGGCTACATGGATTCAGATTACGTAAGAGATTAGGACAACATGAGATTCACTATGAGATATGTTTTCACATTAGCAGACAAATTGGTATGTTGGAGATCTAACTACAATCTACGATAAACTTGTCTACAACCGAGGCGAAATACATGGTTGCAATGAATGTGTCAAAGGAGGCATTATAGTTGAAATGTTTGATAAGAGAACTTAAGTCGAAGAAAGATGTGATTCGGTTGCATCGCGATAGTTAGAGTGTTATCCATTTGTCATTGAATCAAGTGTATCACACGCGAATCAAGCATATCGATGTAAGGTTTTACAAGATACGAGAGCTCATTACTTCAGGAGAGATTTTATTTCAGAAGATTCATACAGACGAGAATGTCATGGACATGTTGATAAAGCTGGTGACCATAGAGAAGTTCAAGCATTGGTTGAGCTTAATCAATCTCATGATGTAGAGCGGGTTGCGGACAGTTTTATGGCCAAGATGGATCAGAAAAGGCCTGGTCAACGACAGAAGTGATCTGGACCGTCAGACCTTAGATCGGGCGTATCTCGCAATCCGGAATGAGTTACCTGACGTAAAATATATGATTTTGGGGTAGAACGAGCTACTTTTAGCCAACCACCTAGCTACGCAGGGTTATGCGTCCGGAATTGCGAAAACCCCTGGATCGACAGTCTTTCCCTGCTTTAATTTCATTTTTACTATAAATAGTAAGTTTTAGTTTGATTATAACTCTTCATCGTCGGGCTTTAGGAGTTGCGCAACATGAAAAGAGCTTAGAATAATTAGGAGAACGGTTTGGTGAAGCCAAATAGGACACTTATTATTTTTGGCCAAAAACCTTGCGCACTAGTAGACATCACGACCGTCTATAAATAGTAAGTTTACTATTTATGGTAAGTCACGATTTCTAGGAGTTTTAGTTGTAGTTTGATTCTGATTTCTTTCCCATTACTTGGTACCCCTATTTAAAGGTTATGAACTCGTTTTTAGTCATCAATTTAATCAATTTCAAATTTTCTAGAATTTATTTCTATTTTCTGCTTTCTTTCCTCGTGGATTCGAGAAGTCTCTGTGAGGAGTCCAGAGAAGCTCCGTGGATTCGGAGTAGTATCCTCATCACGTTCATCCCTGCGTTATCTCGTCAACCATTGATTAGATTGAGCACCCTTTACAAGGATGCAGATGGAGCGGCATTCTAAGTGGAGAATGCATGAAGCGCTCAAGGTGGAGGTTGCATGGGAGGTCTTCAGGGTGATTCGAAAGAATACAAGTTGATGTGGAGATTATTGTGTAAGATGGCTTGGATTCTGCCAATCTGTTGTGCAGAGATGTCCTGATTCGGCTCGACTGAAACTAATTTCGCTTATATTGAAAATTGGTGGATTCTTAGGTTGCTCGCTGTGAAGTTATGGTTATTTTCGATTCAATCGAAAAATATATAAAGCTGGGTCATTTCGATTTGACTGAATGTTATTTTGGTCCGACCGAAGGTTAATTTCAGTTCGATCGGACTTATTACGCACAAAGTTGCACAAATCGGGCCATTTAAGCCTAATCCACTATTAGGGCATGTATTATTACAAGTGTTCTCTCTAAGGGTGATGGTTTTTGTGAGGTGAGAGGGTTTCTGACACTTGTAAGGGCTTGGGAAGGGTTTTCTAAGGGTTGCACATCACAATGGGAGATCTGATGCATCTATAAATGAAGAAGGTGGGTGATGTATAACTCAAAAGTTTTGTCACTTCGTGCCGTGGTTTTTTCTCGTAAGGATTTTTTAAATATCTTGTATTTTGTAATTGCTTGCTTTATTGTTTGGTTATTTTATTTTATTATTATTATTTTATCATCGTTTTACATGCTTCCACAAAGTATATAGATTGACGTTGGTATTAAATCTACATTTCTAACGCCTATGGTTGATTTGAGTTTGTTGAGAGGTCTGAATCTCAATAAAAATCATGTCTAAACACTTTAAATTCACATGTTGTGGTCCATGTGAGTCATGAAAAGTTATGATTTCCTGGGAATGTCCATTGTGGCGCGGTGGGGCCATATGAATGTATGGGACAGTTTTTGGACGATAGGTACTAAAAAAGCACCCATCATGATGTATAATTCTTATCCACGTTGTCAATCCATTTTTCCAGCTCAATTGAGGGCAGGATCCCAAAAATGAGGTGGATCCTAATCTCAAGTTAACTACACCATCGTTAAAAACCTCTTAAGGCCTACTGTAATGTTTATCTTGCCATCCAACTTATTAACCGGTGGACGCATACCTGGATCTAAGACTTTTGTGGCCTTCAAGAAGTTTTTAGTGGTGGGCATTCAATCAAAGCTGTTTCATATGGTATTGTCTGACTGAGATTTGGATTTGCCTCATTTTTGAGCTCATATGATAAAATGATCTAAAAAATGAATGAACGGCCCAGATAAAACACACGTATCGTGATGGAGCACACAGCTTTTTTTTCAGCGACGACCAGTGCCTGGGGGTACTGGAGGATCACTACAAAATCCGAGTCCAATATAATATCCGGTGTGAGAGAGAAGTGCGACATGTATACATTCGCCACGAGTACATGCGTATATATGAAACATACGTGAGAGATCTGAGCTTTCCATAAGATGCAAAATTATTATTAAATATTCTCCTACAAAAAAAAATAAATAAATAAAATCAAACAATTCTTAACCCTTGAGGTGGGCCACGATGACGGTGAGATTTTTTTTTTTTTTTTTTTTCTAGCTATTTGGCTGTATTTGTTTGTTTTGATATGCCGGCGTGAAATGGTTTAATTTTTCATCACAAAGAGATTTGAACAGCATAGCTCACCTGATCGACAGCTAACATCTCACACACTTATCACGTTCTTGAAATTAGAAAACCTCCCCTCAACGAATTAGTGTGGAAAATATCGGCCAGTTTTCGGAATCTCTGGTATCATCCTGAAAAGTATACCGTTTAATGTATTTTTTTCCGATAATTATCGTGAGATTTCAAAATCATGGCAGAATTTAGTAGAAACTTTAGAATAAAAAATGAGGATTAGATGCCATGAGCATGTGCCTAATCTCAAGCTCGATATAATATCATAAGCAAGGTCTAAGCCCAAGCCCATGGTGGTGTGACCATACTAAATGGATTAGATGATACTTACGCACTTCAGCATCTCTACACATCTACAACTAGTTGCATGTAAGATGGGGGTAAAATGAAGATAACGGACGGTGTTTTCTAGCATAGGGTAATATGGAATTGATCTTTCAAGTAAAGGAGACTTATCTGTAATAATTTAGAATGGAGGGGTGATGTATAATTATCATAAAAGCAAGGTAGATGCAGTTAACCCATTTCAATTATTTATTTATTTATTTATTTTTTTAATTTCTATTTTTTACCCAAAAATTCGTTTTTATAACTTCTCAGTCCTCTGACCCGACTTTGCTGTGTACTAGCATCTAGCATGACCGAACTGCGTACGCGGAGCATTGACATGACCGAGTCATGCAAGAAAACTACGCCGCTGGGAAGAAAGTCCTCGTAGAAAGCAACAGCTGACTATTAACATAGGACAAACGATCGAAGATCTTCTCTTTACGCGTCTGAAGAATACGTTCTGCAGCATGGTCGGACCGCCTGACTGTGGCCCATCTAGAATGCGTCTTGGGTTGTCGAGATGCAGACATGGGCGGATGATCCAAACCGTCAATAAGCTTAGCATTATAATGGATGGGCCGTGATCAGAAAATCGCACTAAAAATATTGTCATGACTGCAGTATTCTCCCATTAAAATTAGTCGGCCTTTGAATGTTATGTTTTCGTAGATTTGGTTTCCCATCTTTGTCCGTTCATATCTTACTGTCCAGCAGATGGGGGATTCTAGTGACCAGTTTTAGGCTGCTTGTGGGCTCCATCAAACAATGGATGTGATTACTCATAAGTGGCAGCAGCTGCAACCGGTACTAGCTGATCTAGTCGGCTCTGTGTATGGTAATTCTTCCCATGCACATAATTGTAAATTGGATTTTTTGGTATCCACATCACCTATCTGGACCATCCATCAATTACGGTCCACTCTTCTTCCATTAGCTATAAAAAGGAATACAGCCATGTTATGGTCCTACACATTAGTGATTAGATCTATATTTTACAAACGATCTTCTACATCCAGTTTTGCATGCCATTGAGTGGATGGTTAATTTGGATTATCTTGTCAATATAATTTTTCAAAATTAAAACATCCTATGAAGAGTGTTTCATGCAAACAGACGGTTCAGATTGATGACATTGATCATCTACAGGTCTGTTGGGGATAAAAACCGCGTTCCGAAGGTTCGGACTAATAGTTCGGGTATCCGAGGCATATATTGGATCCGAGTCAAAGGTCACGAATTGAGGAGACGAATCAAATTGAGTCGGCACGGAGCGACGAATGGGTTATTCGGATGTGTGTCACATAAGGCTCAATAATCTCACCTCATAAATCCGAGCCATCTAAATTAAGTCGGCTTTGGCCGGGTCGAGTTATCCTCTGTCTCGGCCTGGTTGAGTTAGTTTCGACCGGATCAGATGAAGGAAAGATATTTCGATATCTTTCCGAATATCTTGTAGGAGGATCTCCGATTCCCAGGATCCCGGGATTGGATAGAGACCAGAAACGAGATATTTTTAATCTCCGCGATATCAGGGAGAGAATCCCTACACAATAGGGTCCTATCAAACCTATAAATAAAGAGTCTCCATCTCAGTGAAAGGTACGAAAACATCACCATCCCTAACACGCTATCTCTGTAAATCACTGAGACTGACTTAGGCATCGGAGGTCCCTCTGGCTAGAGCCAAGGTCTTCGGCTATTTTCTTTTCTACGTGCAGGTAACAGAGGTTACAGGAGGGCGTGCTGAAATCTACATCAACAGTTTGGCGCCGTCTGTGGGAATCGTATGAAAAGCCATCCCCCTATATTCCAATTATAATGGTGATGACGAGAAGAACAATTCAGGAAGATGAATTAAATGAGGTGGCCGTTACAGGGCCGGCGGCCCACCCGCACCTCAGGCTGCTCAAAATCCGCCTAATAATCGCCACCGAGCGACAGCCGCAGCAAACAATAATCAGCGGGCTCGGAGCGATGGGCGATTGGACCGGGAAGTCCAGGAAATCCGGTCTGACATGAACGTGATGAAGCAAATGCTCGAGCGGCTATACCAGCAACAAGTGCAGCAGCCCCTCCAAGGGGAAACAGCGCATGCCCCAGCACCGGTAGGTGATGCGGTTGATCCCCAACCTTCTATGCAACGATCGCTCCATCAACCTAGCCAACCTCAATTGGTCTCCGAGCCCCACCCGGCACAGTCGGCCAATGCCGTTTTACCTCCCACAGATCTTCGCCACGAAATAGATCGAAGGAGGCGTAGTCGGCCCCCAGCCGAGGGAACGGCCGAAAGCGGCGAACCGTGGAAGGCCGACATTCAAGACCTCAGAAGAGAGGTGTGGGAAGAAATGAAAAAAGAAATGGCGGATATGAGAAACGGCCGACACACATATCAGTCAAGGTCCGAGGTAAAAACGTCACCCTTTGTGGACGAGATAATGCAGGCTCGGTTGCCTGAAAGGTTCCGATTGCCTCAAATCGCGCCCTTTACAGGTAAAACTGATCCGGCCGAACACATTGAATGTTTTAAAACATACATGGAGTTGCACGATGCCTCGGATAAGGTAATGTGTCGAGCCTTTTCTATTACGTTAACAGACGTAGCAAGGCTTTGGTTCAGGCAGCTAAAGCCGAAATCCATTAGCTCGTTCGCCGAGCTCAGCGATGCCTTCCTCACCAACTTTATTGGCGGGAAAAGGAAATTAAAGCCCCCTGTACATCTAAACAACATAGTCCAAAAACAGGGAGAGCTACTGAAAGATTACATCAAGCGCTTTAACTTTGAATCTCTTCAGGTTCGAAAGCATTCAGAAGAAACAGCGCTTAATGCACTCATGCAGGGAGTAAAAGACAAACCGTTCTTGGCCTCTTTGGACAAAAATCCACCCGATACTCTGGCGGAATTTATGGCGCGATCCGATAAATATGCAAACGCCGAAGAGACGCGGATGATGCGAGAAACAAAAGCTCTGGTCAGAGACTCGGTCAAAAAAGGACCAGACTCAACCGGAGAGAAGAAACGTAAATACGAGCGAGTCCGCGACGAGCAAAGATCAAGCAAACGACCAGATCGACGATTCTCTGTCTACACCCCCCTAAACAAGACTCAAGAACAGGTGTTGATGGAGATTAAAGGCGAAAGCTTTGTCAACTGGCCCAATAAGCTCAGAAGCAACCCTAAACGCCGAAACAAGGACAAATATTGCCACTATCATCGCGACCATGGGCACAACACGAGTGACTGTTTTCATTTGAAAGAAGAAATCGAACGGCTCATAAAAGAAGGTCGACTCAAGGATCATGTGGTTAAAGCCGTAGCAAACAAGGAATGTCCGATTGAAAATCAACCTACGGAAGAAATCCGAACGATCATCGGTGGCCCATGCGGCGGAGGCGATTCAACAACGCTCGAAAAAATCATTCTAGAAATCTCAGTCGGCCTGAGTCCGAGCTTATGATCATCGCTCGGCCAACAAAGGAGCCGAGAAGAGAAAAATACTGCGTTTCGTTCACAGAAGAAGACGCCCGAGGTATTCATCATCCTCATGACGACGCGCTAGTAATCACCCTGACCATCGCCAATCGAAAAGTGTTCCGAATACTTGTTGACACGGGGTCATCTGCAGATGTATTGTTCGCCTCAGCTTTGACAAAATGGGCGTCGGACGATCATCATTACGTCCGGTACGGACCCCGTTGATCGGATTCTCTGGAGGGCAAGTAATGCCCGAAGGGATCATTCCCTTGCCCCTCACAGCTGGAACTTCTCCGCATCAAACGACGATAATGGCTGAATTCCTGATCGTTGACCAGCCGTCAGTATATAATGCAATAATCGGCCGACCATCTCTGAGTCTCCTCCAAGCCGTGGTATCCACATACCATCTCTCAATGAAATTCCCGACCGAATCGGGAGTAGGGGTTGTCAAAGGGGATCAACAAGACGCAAGGCGGTGCTATATGACAGCCGTAAAAAAACCGGCCGATAAAATAACCGCCGAAATAGCAACAATTGAATCGCTGGATCCCCGAGGCGAGGCGCATGAAAGAGGCCGGCCGGTTGAGGATCTCATCGTGGTTCCCTTAGTGGAAGCAGAAGAGTCCAAGACGGTAAAAATTGGCTCGTCTCTACGGTCTCCTTTAAAAGAAAATTGGTCGCCCTGCTCCGTCGATATGCTGATGTTTTTGCTTGGAGTCATTCAGATATGCCTGGGATCGATCCGTCTGTGATCACACACCGACTCAACATCGATCCGACCTACCGACCAATCTGACAGAAGCGACGTCCGCTCGGCCCTGAGCGCTATGCTATCATCGAAGAAGAAGTTAGCAAGCTTTTCCAAGCAAATCTCATAGAAGAAATATACTATCCAGACTGGGTCGCGAATGTCGTATTGGTGAAGAAACCTAACGGGAAGTGGCGCGTCTGTATTGACTATACCGACTTGAACAAAGCCTGCCCGAAGGACAGTTTCCCTCTTCCAAGAATAGATCAGTTAGTGGATAGTACAGCAGGGCATGAACTTCTTAGCTTTGTGGATGCGTATTCAGGCTATAATCAAATTGTAATGCATCAATCAGATAAATCGAAAACAACCTTTGTCACTGACAAAGGCCTTTATTGTTACCGAGTGATGCCGTTTGGTTTGAAAAATGCAGGTGCGACTTATCAAAGATTAGTCAATAAAATCTTTTCTCGGCTCATAGGTCGAACTATGGAGGTATACATTGACGATATGCTCGTCAAAAGTATATATGCGACGGATCATATAGCTGATTTGGAAGAAATGTTTATCGTACTACGCAAATATAAGATGAAGCTAAATCCGAATAAATGCGCATTCGGAGTAAGTTCTGGGAAGTTCCTCGGATTTCTGGTGAGTCAGCGAGGAATAGAGGCAAATCCAGAGAAAATAAAGGCTCTGCTTGACATGGAATCCCCGAAAACAATCAAGGATATTCAAAGGCTGACCGGACGACTGGCGGCGCTCAACCGTTTCATATCCCGTGCCACGGATAAGTGTCTTCCCTTTTTTCAACAGCTAAAAGGACAACAGGTCCTAGATTGGACGGAAGAATGTGAGGCGGCATTTCAGCGGCTAAAATCACATCTCGGGTCACCACCTATCCTATCAAAGCCTGAATCGGGAGAGCCTCTATTATTGTATCTGGCGGTCTCCGCGGCGGCTGTTAGTTCGGCCCTGATACGAGAGTCCGAAGGAAAACAATTGCCGGTCTATTACGTCAGCAAAGCACTATTGCCAGCCGAGACAAGATATCCGCATTTGGAAAAGGTTGCGTTAGCTCTGATAATTTCTTCGCGACGACTCAGGCCATATTTCCAAGCTCACACTATCATAGTCATGACCGACTATCCGCTGCGTCAGATCTTACAGAGGCCTGAGGTTTCCGGCCGACTCACGAAGTGGGCAATCGAACTAAGTGAATTTGATGTTCCTTACAAGCCTAAAGCTGCAATCAAAGGACAGGCGGTGGCCGATTTCATCGTCGAGGCGACACGACCGATAGAATCTCCGGATGATGACACAACCGCGAACAGCGATGGATCAACACCTGCTATATCCCATACCCCTTGGAAGCTGTATGTCGATGGCTCTTCCAACTCAAAGGCAAGCGGGGCCGGGGTAGTATTGGAGACCCCGGATCATACATACATGCAATATGCCTTACGACTTGGATTTCAAGCATCAAATAATACAGCTGAGTATGAAGCACTTTTACTCGGTCTCCGATTAGCAGCCAGCATGGGAGTTACACATTTGAATGTTTTCAGCGATTCTCAATTAGTCGTCAATCAAGTCACCAGTGTATATCAAACGCGGAAACAACAACTAAAAGCCTACATGGAAAAGGCCAAAGAAATGATCCGCGCGTTTCAGTTTTGTAAGGTCATTCGGATCCCTCGAACCGAGAATAGCAAAGCTGACTTATTAGCAAAGCTTGCTTCTGCTAATGAAGATGACATACCCAGGTCTGTCCCTATCGAATACGTCGCAGAACCGAGTATTAGTGAACCACTTCGCTCGGTCGTCTATGCAATTGACTCGGACACGGAACCTACCTGGCTCGATCCGATCATTCAATATCTCGATAAGGGCAGGCTGCCCGAAGATCGTGTCGAGGCACAACGAATAAAGATTCGAGCCTCCCGATACACCTTGCTTAACGGTACCCTATATAAGAAAGGTTATTACGCTCCGCTGCTTCGATGTTTAAATCCCAGTGAAGCCGATTATGTGTTACGTGAAATTCATGAAGGGATCTGCAGAAATCATTCCGGAGGGAGATCACTCGCCCACAAGGTCTTACGACAGGGATATTACTGGCCGACTATCCAACAAGACGCCCGCAGACTCACCCAAAGGTGCGAGAAATGTCAGAAGTTTGCAAGTATCCCTAGGCAAGCTCCCGAGATGTTGACTCCATGACGGGTCCCTGGCCTTTCGCACAATGGGGGATCGACATCATCGGTCCACTTCCCATTGGAAAAGGTCAAACTAAGTTCGCTGTGGTAGCTGTCGACTATTTTACAAAGTGGGCCGAGGCCGTGCCATTAGCTAAAATAACCGAGCAACGGATAACCGATTTTGTGTGGAAAAACATTATCTGCCGGTTCGGAGTGCCTCGTACAATCGTCACTGACAACGGAAAGCAGTTTGACAGTAGAAGCTTCCGCGAGATGTGTGATAACCTCGGAATCAGAAATGTATATTCCTCGCCTTATCATCCTCAGACGAACGGACAAGTCGAGGCGGTCAACAAAATTATCAAACAACATCTCCGAACCAAGCTTGATCGCGCCAAAGGGGCGTGGGCCGAGGAACTACCGAAAATCCTATGGGCGTATCGAACTACAGCTCGGACCGCCACGGGCGAAACCCCGTTTTCCCTTGCCTACGGTTCGAAAGCCGTTACTCCCGTAGAGATTGGGTTACCCTCGGCTCGAGTAAGTTCGTTCAATGCGGAAGATAATGAAGAACTGTTGGCATTCGGGTTAGATCTTCTAGACGAGCAAAGAGAAGTGGCACGGATACGTACATCGGCTCGGCAACAACAGGTAACTCGGTTCTATAATGCCCGAGTTAAGGTCAGACGGTTTCGAGCGGGAGATATGGTTCTCCGAAAAATATTTCCCAATACGAAGGAGCTTGGTTCGGGCACACTGGGACCCAATTGGGAAGGACCATATGTCATCTCAAGCACCATCCGACCAGGAACATATCGATTGGAAGATCTAAATGGACGACTGTTGCCTCACCCTTGGAACGCAGAGCATCTCAAGATTTACTATCCTTAGCTCGGCACTTGCAGTCCGATACTTGACACTCCAGAAGTAAAAAAAAATTCTTTTTAGCCGAGACGCATGAATAAAACTAAGTATATTTTCTTTTGGTTTATCTGTTGAGGTGTTTACATCAAAATTGCCCTTCATGAATAGATTTCCAAAAAAAAAAAAAAAACTGAATTCTGGTTCAATGTCCCTCGGCGGGAGTAACTTCCGGAGCCGTCCCAGCAATATCAGTCTCGTTCCCTATGATCGGTTCTGTGGCAGCGTTGACAGGACTATCATCAGGATTCTCGGAACCCGAAGCTCCTTCTCCTTCAAGTCTGGAGAGATCGAGGTCGGGGAACGCCTTCTTCACATCATCAAGGCATTCCAAATATCCGCTTTGAAATAAGCGGTCTCTTTCGTCCTCAAACTCCTTCGATTCGAGAAAACCTTGGACCGCCTGATACCTGGCCTTCTCGGCCTCCCGAACCTCTTCCTGGGCTTGTTGGATCAGCTTTGATGCTTCGAGTCTGGCCCGAGTCAGACTGCCCTCGCAAGAAGCATAAACTTCGACGATCCGCTTATTTTCGGCCGATATCCGAGCAACTTCGGCCTGCGAATCCTCGAGAGCTCTCCTGGCAAACACAGCGTCGGATTCGGCATTCTCAGCAGCTCTCCTAGCGGAAGCGGTTTCCGCCCTGGCATCTTCAGCTGCCTTCTGAGCAAGGGCTGACTCGCCAGTCAAAACGCCGACTCGGATTTCGGCGGCTTCGCGGCGACCTTCGGCTTCGGCCAAAAGAGTCTGCAGTTTATGAACCGAGGCCAATTCTTTACATGCTTTGACCAGACAAGGCGCCAGTTCAAATAACACCTTCGTCGCATGACCAACAGTCTGAGTCATGGGAGCGTTGTAAAGACTGGCGAAATCCTTTTCACCGCCGTGAGCTAAAGCCCAGGGAACCATTCCCGCCACGACCGCCTGAAAGGCGGATGGTTCCTGTTGTATTGTCTCTCTGCGGGAGGATTCAGTCCTTACTTCATCCCTTTGTCTCGGCATTTTCGTATCAGCAGGTCCTGATTCAGAAGCAGTTTGGGGAGTGACTGCGACATCTTCCCTCACTTCTGGCCTTTCGTCCGGATCGGGAATTACGACGACAGTGGGAGGGGAGGAACTTGTCGGCTCCTTCTCTTTTGGCGCCGTCTCTTTCTCCTTCGGCAGAACTCTGAATTTCTTTGTCGGTCTTGGTTCCGACAGAAGAATTGAACGCGGAGGAGCTTTCTTCTTCGAAACCGCCTTAGGGAGAGGGCGAGCTCCTGTCATGACAGAAGAGGCCGGTTCGGGAACAGTTTTTTGATAAGGTCGGGCTTCAGGCAAGTCTGAAGAAACAAAAAAAAAATAAGGCAGATCAGATAGAATCCAAAAGTGGTTTGAAGTTGCCTTCTAAATTACCTGTGACAGCCGAATCTAAACCTGCGAGGTGAAGGCGTTCCGGCTGCAAGAGCACCTTCCAGGATCGATCTGCCGCGTTCAGTGCCCTCAAATCTTTGATCCGAGCCAAAGCGCTGGATCCCAATTTCTCCCTCGTCTTTAGAATTTCTGTTTAGCAATATAAAAAAAAATCAGTCAGAATCCGTACATAAAGAATGGAAAGAAAGCTAAACAGCCGAGTCACCTGCTTTAAGGAATGTCCGAGGCACACGGGCCTCGGAAAGATCAGAGTCGGCCGATTCCCAGCGACCACTGGCCCAGAACCAACGCTCTCTCCAGTGTTTATTGGAGGTGGGAGGGTCGGTTATTAAGGAACCTCCTTTGCCTCGCCAAGCAGCAAACACGTAGAAGCCGGGATAGTTCGGATTAACGCGTACTTGATATAAGTGCAGAAACTCGTCGACTGTCAACGGTGGTTGCTCTAACTCGGCCCACAGTACCGCACATCCGAACAAATTCCTCCACCCATTCGGAACTACTTTCCCGGGCGCAATCCGGATACGAGATAAGACACCTCGAACTATGGGTTGAAGGGGCAAGCGTAGGCCACATTGCATTGCAACTTGGAATATTGCTACTGCCCCGGGAGGTGGAGAGTCCGGTAAGGCGTTCGGACGAGGAAGGTGAATAATAACCGAATCAGGGATGTGATATCCGGTTCGGATTCTATCTAAATCAGACTCAGTCAGGACCGAGGGAACTGGACCACATGAGTCGTCTTCCGACTCATCTTCTTCAGCCTCGGCGGAGACTGACCTATTGATGGGAACCGACTTATCAAGGAGAACCGTCCCAGAGGTCTCCTCGGCAAACAACACCTCTCCTTCTTCCTCTTCTCCTTCTTCCTCTAGATCTAGGGGAAGATTGGGCCTCCCTGGTTGAGTTTTCAGGAATCCTCTCCCATCAGAAGGATTCGCCGGAGCAGAGCACTCAGCCGAAGTTCCGACGCTCCTTTCGGAAACGAAGGCAGCGTTCGCATCTATCGCGATTTCCGCTAGGAGAGAAGGCGATTCCGTAACGTTCCAAAAACGTTGCGCTTCACCCTCATCTCCTGAAATCCCTTCTCGAGGACTGTGAGTACCTTCCATTGCCGTTTAAGTTAATGAAAAAGGAGGGGGAAAACTCACCAGCGAGAGGGAAGAAGACGGATACCAGTAAGCTAAAAAGCTTGCGGTTGGAAAGGAAGACCAGTTGGAAGAAGAAGACAAATTGCAGAGAGAGAGCGGGAAGATGAGTTAAGCAGTAAAAATATGAATTGTGGGACCTTTCCCCTTTTTATAAACATTGCCACCTGGCGCAAGCAGTTAATATGAAGATGATGCGACGCACGCAACGATCCCCTCTTCTGACACGTGGAAAGTGTCCGCTGACGACATTAGTACTCGGGCTACGTGTCCAACGCTCATAGGCGAAAAAGCGATTCGACGGCCGTCATTATGCGTGATTTCGGATATTAAACCGTCTCACGTCAGAAGTTGCATTAAATGTTCAATTATTATCTCGGATTAGACGGTGAACCGACTCAGGCTCAAACTTTATTACTCCGTAGTGTCGTGAACGACACACGGAGTAAGGGGGCTTACTGTTGGGGATAAAAACCGCGTTCCGAAGGTTCGGACTAATAGCTCGGGTATCCGAGGCATATATTGGATCCGAGTCAAAGGTCACGAATTGAGGAGACGAATCAAATTGAGTCGGCACAGAGCGACGAATGAGTTATTCGGATGTGTGTCACATAAGGCTCAATAATCTCACCTCGTAAATCCGAGCCATCTAAATTAAGTCGGCTTTGGCCGAGTCGAGTTATCCTCTGTCTCGGCCTGGTTGAGTTAGTTTCGGCCGGATCAGATGAAGGAAAGATATTTCGATATCTTTCCGAATATCTTGTAGGAGGATCTCCGATTCCCAGGATCCCGGGATTGGATAGAGACCAGAAACGAGATATTTTTAATCTCCGCGATATCAGGGAGAGAATCCCTACACAATAGGGTCTTATCAAACCTATAAATAAAGAGTCTCCATCTCAGTGAAAGGTACGAAAACATCACCATCCCTAACACGCTATCTCTGTAAATCACTGAGACTGACTTAGGCATCGGAGGTCCCTCTGGCTAGAGCCAAGGTCTTCGGCTATTTTCTTTTCTACGTGCAGGTAACAGAGGTTACAGGAAGGCATGCTGAAATCTACATCAACAAGGTCCAAATCCAATTATGTGCATGGAAAAGTTCCCATACACAAAGCCCACTAGATTATAATTATTATTATTATTATTTTTTTTTGTCAACAAAGTCGTCGAGTTCGTTCCATGACATATATACTCATTTAGTTTTCAACGAAAAGTGGTTAGGTACGTTACGTGATCTATTTATTCAATGGGAAGTAATTTGATACTCTAGCTGCATATCAGGCTTGATACACTGGCACTTAGAAATAGTATGCGTTGCATATATTAACTCAATCTCTAAGTTACAATATAAAAATTAGATTGTTGGTTGAATAATATATCCTAGACTCCTATCCGTGGAACGGTCCAGTGATTCTAACTGTCCAAGTTCTGAGTCAAAGTAAACTTGCCTGGAACGGTGACTCTGACCGTTAAAATGTGGACCTCTGATGGGGATCGTTCTTCCAGCGTGATTCTTTGATGACATGACATAATTTCAGAAGATGGACAGTTCTGATTATCTGCCCAGTTCTGTATATGGGCCTCTTGCGGCTGGCGATCTTGAGATCAAAATAAACTCTTTTTTTTTTATTTAATTTTTAATATAATTTTTATTTTTTTTAAAGCTTGTTTGTACACCCCCAATGTCAGTTCACACTTCACTGTGAGTCACCCCACTAGGAAATCGATACCAAGACCTCAGTGTTTAAACCCAGGTGTCTTTCAAAATAAACTATTATATTCGGTGGGTAAACATCTAGGCGCAGGTCCACACATCTAAACGTAGGCAACCCTTGGTAAACGTAAAGTCTGTGTAAAATTCGAGTAATTCAAGAGGTAGGCCACCACAACGTATGCTTCAAGTGGGGTCCACACATCTAAACGTAGACAACCCTTCGTAAACATAAAGTCTGTGTAAAATTCGAGTAATTAATTCAAGAGGTAGGCCCCACAACGTATACTTCAAGTGGCTTGGATCTTACAAGTGTCTCACCATGACTCTTGCCGATATTCATTTTTGGCATCCTGACGTTAGCCAATCAAAGGCCACCATGTGTCGGCACCACGTGACCTTAACTAGTGTTAAACCTACTCTCATCCAAGAGTATCATTGTTTGATCTTTCTTTGGTGATACACATTCAGTTATAAATACGAAGCCACGAATCCTTATGCCCACTTATAGGATAATGAACCAACGCATGCTATGTGGCCACATTTGTTGTGCCCATAAATGAGGCAACGTACCCAGAACATCTATAAAAAAACCAACCGAGAAAAAAATGTATCACGATTTTGACTACAGTATTCTAGGTGAGGGTGTCTCTCATAGTCTTTTATATTATCTTCCATTGATCTTTCTTAACATAGGTTTATCTCGCCTAGCTACATAAGTATTGCCTAATGGCTACCACTAAAGTATTTTAAGAGTAGAAGTAAAATTTTTACAATCTTAAGTTGTAGGATCATTATCATCTAAGTTCTAATTTAGCTTATTACACTCGCCTAGATTGTTTGTCCAATAGACATATCATGTATTTATCCTTTTCTTTTTTGTATATTCATTTAGTTGTCTTATAACTTGTCAATTGTAATAAACATCATTTCTAAGTATTAATGAAATTGATAACATTTTGTCTTCTTTAATTTGCATGCATATCATTTTTAATCCTTTGAGAAATATTAAACTGAGGGTGGTGGTGAAAGAACAAATCCTTAAGTTGTAAACTCACATCTATTATCACAAGGCAAAAATAATCCATTTGTGAGGGCTAACTCTTACCCTTTTATAAATTATCGGGATGTAAGCGCAAATATTAGTGGTTGAGAGAACTCTAAATCTTTGATCCCATTTTCTAATTTGTTCAGCTCGACGTAAGGGGATATTAACGGTTTAGTCAAACTTTGAGTTGAATAGACTCTAACACACCCACACACTTTATTCACACACGAAAACAAAAAATAAGCCCTCAATCACATAAGTGGTCCAATTTAATTGAATTTACCGCAACTGATCCAGTCTAATTCAGTTTGTCATCACAAATCACCTCTACAATTTAACCACAACTGGGACAAGTCCCCACTCAGCATGAGACAAACGAGTTGGTTGGAATCACCGAGTCTTTTCACCAGTCCATAGTCAGTAATCTAAATCAATGATCTAATGGGTATAATTGTTGACGGGGAATGCCCCAAAAATCTCCAACAATAGATGATCCTAACCCTTCCATACGTTTCCTTCAAATAAATGGCCAAGAGAGCATACAACAATAGGCCACCACGAAAAGGCTAGATAGTTGATTACTAGAAACTTTTCTATTAGCAAGCTTTATGTATTTTCTATCGTTGTCCCCCAAAAATCTACACATGCATGTCGTGTTGTGTAGATGAGATACCTTATACACGGGAATAATCTCGAAGGAGAACGTACGACTAGGAAATTTGTGGGTCCCATCGTAGTCTCGGTTGGGCATTTTTGTTGGAGACCCCGTCACTGCGTGGCCCCAGGTGATACAAATTTGCCATGCCATATCGGCACATGCATCACAGTTCATACATGCACGTAAATATCAGCCTATTTTTAGTGCAATCACAATGGCCACTCATACAACTGCTCGCATATGTGGGGCCTGTTCTCAATAGCGGTCATTTTTAAGTACTTGAAGGCACTTTTAAGACATGTATATATAGGCTCCCCCTAATAGTTTCATCATACAGTGGGCCCACTAAGATTGCACCACAGAGAACCGTGTGCACATCGGGCTTGAAAGAAACATAAACTGGTCTAGCTTGAGTAAATGCATTCATGGGCCTGATCATTTTCTCGGTTAGTAGGTGTGGGTCCCACCATGCATGCATGTAACTCATTAGCACGTGATGTGCCAAGAGCAAGACCTTGATATGAGACATCTAGCCCACTTAATGCACACCTGGCCCTACAAACTAGAATCAGGCTAGGTCCATCTTTGTTGGGGCCCTTTGGTAGTGCCTTTAGGTGCTATCCATGGTGCTTTTAGTGAACCCTCTAGTTTCCGTAGTATCACCAACATAAACGGTTGATATGGGCCAAAGCGAAAACCAAGGCCCAGAAGACTCATTGACAGGGCCAAAAACTACCTATGCAGCTTGAAACAAGGGGTAGTATAAGTGGTAGCCATCAAGACCAGGACTGCCACCATGCGCAATCAATAGTGCCTGGTTTAAGGCGATCATGGTTGCTAGGATTGCGCCAACCATGTGTTGGAACATATATATGCTTTTTAATTAGTTTAATGAATGATATATATTTGTTTCATTAATTTTTATTTTTATTTATTTTGCTTATTATTATTGTTTACATATGATATGAGTATGATTAGGACAGATTTAGTGGAGAGACTTCATTTAAAAAATGTATGCCTTCGGAGAATGAATTAGGACAAGCTCAATATAAAATATACTGAGGCCTAGTTGTTTGTAAATCTAGAATATTGTTTTGGCTGACAAATAAGCCAGAATAACTAATCCACGGGCTAATATTGTGCATAGTGTGACTGTTGGGTATGTTGTAAGTATTTAACAATGTTCCAACACATGTGTAGGTGTGTACATGCGTATATATTGACTCCCCACACACATGTAGGTGTTTACATGTGCTTACATTTTCTGGTTTAGAAAGTTAATTTAAATTTAAATGTATCTTGTTAAGCTTATCTGCAAACTTGAGAGGACCTCTGAATTTGATTGATTGCAGTAATATGTGAGCCTTTGAGGTGGATCATGAGTTGGATAGTCAATTATACTCTTACAAGAATTAAGAGTCTCAACTAAGGATCTATTACTCTTAGCCTTACATAAGAAATTAAAATAATTAATCAACATAGCAGGTTAAACTTACTATTATTATTTATTTCAATAAATGGATAGATGGTGTGGACAAAACCATACATCACGGTGGTCCCTTAGAGGCGGCCGGCCCAACACTGTGTGGAGCTTGGGACTGGTGGGGAGTACCCAATCGCATCCGTGTGAAAAATAGCAAGGAGTTGTTGTCGAATGTCTTAAATCTGTATGTAACAAGGTCTATCAATGGATAGACCACTCGACCCATCGAGCAGATGAGGATGATGTTGATGCCATTGATAGTTCGCTCAATTCCATTGAAAAAATCTTTAAAAAAAAAAAAAAAAAAAAGAAGTCCAAATTGATTACTGAACAATTTTAGAAGTTGCTACTTGATGGTATCAAAGGATCTTCGATATCATCGATGGAGCTTCAATATTTTTCGATGCCATCCAAGGTCCCATAGAGTGTGCATGCAGAGTTGCAAAAGTGTGGGATTTGTTTCCTATTCTGGTTGAATAGTATATATACCACGTGTAATTGGGATTAGGGAGAGGACTGATGTGATTAGGGCTTTTTAAGGTGTTCTAAAGAGGTCAAGGGCATAACTAGGATTTTAAAGGAGATTAGAGGGGTTGTTTGAATTAGTAACATCTTTTTATCTCTTGTAACTTTATTTTCACAGTGTATTATTCATCACTTTGTGCCGTGGTTTTTTCTCACAGGTGTTTTTTCGCTTAAAATTCGAATTACCTTCTTATTAGGTTTGTTTGTGCAATTATGTATACTTTGCTTGGTTGGCTGTGTGTTTCTTAGAGTCCCAACAGGAGGAGCACCCAGAGAAATGTACCTCAATATTTCCAGCCTAGTAAAGCAGGTATGCATGGAGGTACCGCAAAAAGCAGATGCACATCTTCAGATGCCAAGAAGAAGCACCACACATGTGCCGACTTGGCTCACATATAACAGATCTGGTCCCCCACGTAATGTAGGCCTCATTGCGAGTGTACCCCTTTCGAAAAATCAGGCTAGCTCTAGCTACACTTGTATTTGAATGGGGATTTGGGTAATCCATTTAAACCATTTTTCTACTATTTACTTTTTTTTTTTTTTCTTTTTTTCTTTTACAAGCGACCATCAGTGATGCGATTGGCCTGATCTTAGATGAATGGCTCGGATCTTTTACATATCTACCACATGTTCACATGTGGGTTGCTTATATATTCGGTAGCAGCAGATGCAAGCCTGGTACGGCATTCCCCATCTACAAGCGAACCAAACACAACGGTAAAATGGTAATCAAGTGGAGCCATCTAGAATGTGTTGCACCTTTTGAAACCCCGCAACTCCACCACGGCGCTATCTGGGCTCTGATCATCATTGTTGTGGATCCTTCTGGACCTGGATATCAGCGCAACACTTCGGCCCACCGATCGGATCCAAGGGCAATACCTGCATTGCCAATTGTCAAGGAATCGGCCCACCAGAAACAGAAGAAGAGCCAACGTCGACATGCCGCCTGTGATCACGAACAGTCCCCAAAAGCTGTCTAGGCTGAGCCTGTCATTCTCATGGTCGTTGGCCTCCACACTTGAACGCTTGTGAGAAGAAAGTAACTTCTCTTCTAATTTCCGCAGCGTCCCGTTTTCCCGCAGTTTTAGAATCTCGTTGGAGACATTTTGCACATGATCTGAGCCTTTTTGGAAGATCTGAAGCAAGTAGTCCATGAGAAGAGTGTTACTTCAACAAATAATAATAATAAATAAATAAATAAATAAAACTAAGTTATTCTTTCCAGGCCTTTAGAGCGACGCAGCGAGTCTTGGCCCATGGGCTCAATCCAAACCATCTAAATCTTGGAAACCATCAGGTGAGAATGGGATGGGAGTTTCCTACAACACCTGCCACAGGGATCGAATTACTACAACACAAAGCCCTGTTGGGCATACCGTGATGTCCGTGTAGAATCGACTCCGTCCATCAGTTTTGCCAGCATGCTATGATGAGAGCACAAAAATAAACCAGATCCAAGGCTCAAGTAAGCAACACCACAGTGAGGACCGAACGCCCACATTGAGATCTTATTGGGGCCGACAGAAGTGTCAATGGTGTGCGTTTCCATCCTCACGGTTTCCGGTGGTATGGCACACTTGAAATTTGGATCTGCCTCATTTTTGGGATCTCATTCTAACATGATATGGAGAAGCTGATTGAGAGAGTGGAATGTACACGGACGTTGCAGTGGGCCCCACAGAGCTTCCTGTTGCAGGAAACTGGCAGCCCGTAAGAATGAGAGACACTCCAGTGTCCAAAAAATTCCCTTGGAAAACTTCGACTAACAAGAGAGGTTAGAAGTTAGAACCACTCAGTCAAATCCGATTTTCCAGACCGTGTATCATACGAAGCACGACCCACCCATTTCGATGGTTTTGGATTAGGTGCATCTGCGCCAGGTGTGTGGGAATTGTCATTTCTGCCTGAGTATTAATGTTTTTTTTTTTTTTTTCATAAAACGGGGCCTATGGCGCACATTTGCCACATCCAAGTCATTCATAAAGTAAGGCACACAGTAAGCATGCCGTGGCTCATGAATCAGACTGGTCCACTTATCCAGTGGGCCACACCTAGATGAGGAACATGGACGTAAAAAATCATCAAGCGCCCATATCCAACATACACGTGTTGCCCAATTGATGAATTAACAGGCCTGATTTCCGCACGAGATCGAGCAGACTATCACAGTGCTCCCCAACTAATGAATAGCCCATATCTGGTCCACCTCACACGAGGGAGCAGTAAACTTACAAAGGCGAATCCTCCAATTTCGTAGGTGCGCCCAGTGACAGTAAAACCATTGTTCTTGTCAAGGAAGAGTTGGATGGATGGGATTTCAAGAAAGGCAGCTTTGATGGCCCCAGTTGAAAGTGCTTGTGCGTACTCATCCGAGTTGTACGTTGCCACGCATCCCGCGCCAAAGCCCACCACCTTTTCTAAGTACTTTGACATGAAGGAGCTCTTGTCGCACCCCACCTTTGCTTTGGCCTTTAACAACGAGTTGACATCCACCACACTCGGTCTGAGTTGGCCTACAGTGAGCATTGAGGTTAAGCTAGCAGAGTAGCTCTGAATCAAGATCAGTGCCACGAACAGCCACACCACCATTGCCATTTTAGATAAATTGCTACGCAGCTTCTCCCCTGGAAGAAGAGAATAAGGTCAGTTTGGAATTTGGGTTACCAGGTGGGGCCAATCTAAAACAGTGTGCCCACAGTCCGAGTTGACTCAACGAGTTTAGAACTGTGTTACGGACAACGGTCCTTCCTTCGCCTTACGTGGGAAGGGGAATTAAAAGAGGGACCGGAATCCTCTGCAACACATGTACATGGGGGTAAACACCCAAGTTTTCTGGGCCAACCATGTTTTAGGTGTGACATCCACTCCATCCATCAGGTATGCATTCTCATTTTACCATCATTGCAATAAAAATCTAGGTGGGCTTCATTGGGACATTATAGGTTCAGGAAAGTACTCGTCTGCCAGTTGGGTTTTTTTTTTTTTTTTTCCTGTTTTTTATTGCAGTGATTTTTGGCCTAAATAACACCTGGAACATTAAGTGTGGGGCCCACCGTGATGCATGTTCCTTGCATCCACACGGTCCATCCATTTCGACAGCTGCATGATCCAATAAATGAAGCAGATCCAAATCTCAGGTGGACCATACCACAGGAAACAATTGTGGTTGAATCCCCACCATTAAAAACTTTATTGGGCCACCGGACTGTTTATTTCCCATCCAACCTGTTGATAAGGTCACAAAGAGCTGGATGAAGAGACCACACAAAACTTTTGTTGCTTATTAGAAGTATTTTTTATAGTTTATTACCCTGAGATTTGAATCTGCTTCATTTTTGGGATCATGCCCTAAAATGAGTTTTCAAACTGTTGGACAGCATAGATATAAGGCACGTATACCATGGTGGGCCCCTCTTTCAAGGTGAATCAGGGGATCCATATAAACTGTGCACCCTTACATAGACACTTTTTTTGTCCTGTCGACCAGTAGCTGGCCCACAGGTACTCAAGGGGTCTGCCTGGATTGAATCCAGATCCACCGCTTGCCACAAATAAAGATATTCTGTTTTTCTGTATTGTAATGGGCCACGTTGTCAGCACTGCTGTATTAAATGGACTGTACTATGACATGACCCAATCACATTGCAAACAAAGTCTCCGGCCTCAGATTTTAATGGGTCAGGTTCAATCCCTCTTTCCATTTACATGTTGAATGAAGTTTAGATTCATGTGGGCCTAGGCCTACTACTAACTGCATGACTCTCTCTCTCTATCCCTACTCACCGTGAACGGGGAAGAGGGTGGTGAAGGAAAGCCAGATCAAGTTGCAAATATGGTTGAAGGAGAAGCGCTTTTCTTCATCGTCGGTGCTCTCTATTAACCACACGATTATACCATTGTACAAGAAAATGGCCCCTGTCGATGCCCACAATGTTCCCGTGAAAGGCTTTACAAATATCCAAGCTTTTACTTCTCGCTTCTCAAGCACCACCATTCTCGCTCCTGTTTCCGTGTACGGTCGGGAGTATTCTATGTACCGAGTTCGGTTGAACACGATAGACGTATCACCCACCACTGCATCCAATTTCTTTGATCCAGGAAAAAGAAAATCCAATGAAAATGTTAGAATCCTTTTTTTTTTTTTTCTTTTTTTTATACGCCTGCACTCACATTAGAATGGTTTTTCACTACAATGGATACTCGAACCTATGACCTCGTGTTCAAACTCTTGTGAGTCTACCACTAGGGCATGAGTAAGGACCCATTTTAGAATCCTCATAAAGGAGGGAATTTGGTATGGTATCTTTTTCATTAGTGTAAAATAAACAAGTACAATACAAGAGCAGCAGGATTGAGAAAACTGACCGATTTTTAATTAGTTGATCTATTTAAGGTGTGTTTGGAAGCAGTATCTATTTGAATTGCAATTTTCTCATGAAAAGGAAGCAACCAAATTGAAAATCTGATCTCGGGATCTAAATCTCTATCAAGTTAGTTAAAACATTACTGCAACATGTGGGGTAACTTCTCATTATGAATACTATGAATTTTGGCTGTTATTGCATTATCTGCTTAATTTCGCAATGTTTTACCATTAGCAGAGAGCTAAAACTTCAGACATTTTAATATCCAGCGGAAGGTGGGAAACCTAAACAGCCCCATGCTGGCAATTCAATTCACTGCTCTTGCAAATGCATCTTAAGAATGCTAGATCAGAACTATACCAGGCATAGAATGAGTTCCTTTTCAAAGTTCTTGCAGGGCGTTCATCAACGGTTGTGGTTGAATCATCTTAACTTTGATTACATAAGGAGTATGTTTGGAAGTGTTTCAAGTTAGGTTTTACTGCAACCACCTAAGCGTCGCCGTAGAAATGAAAGTGGGCATCCCTACTTTCTACCCAAAGACCGATACATTGTCTTAATGCTTTTAGGCCATACACTTGGTTGAAAATTGCTCAATGGAATTCTTATTTCTCTAAGCAAGATCAATCATATACAGTGCTGGGAAATGGGTCCAGCCTATCTGGACAAAAGGTCCACTGCACCATGATAATCACCCTACATACAATCAGGCTGATTAACTAATTGGGTGGACCGCACCACTACATTAATTAGTAACACCATCAGCTTTTGATTGATGTGGCAAAAAGACAGTGAGACTAGTAAAATGAACTGACCTTGTAAAAAACTCGGTCGATCAAAGTATCGTAGTGGCCTTCGCAAGGAATGAACTCGTAGTCGGAGTTGTTGTATAGATTCTTCCAGACCAACCGGAAGACGTCGATGGCATGGCCGCTGAAACATGTCTCGTTCAAAGTCTTGCATTTTACGGCCACATACTGGGGGTATGGAGATTTTGCTGGGACGCCGATTCTGAGAGTCTTTGCGCTTGTTGGTGTGGCCCACCCTCCCAATGTTCCAAGCAATAGGAGGAGATGGAGGGGAGGAAGAGAACGTGGCATTTCTGCAAGGGGCGATTCTTTCTTTACTCTTCTTTGATTTGTTTTTTCTTTTTTCTTTTTAATTATTTCCCAATGCCCCAAGCTTATATAGGCCAAATGCAATTGTCATTGATCAATTCAAACTTCTGGTAGATGCCTCAAATGTCAAAGATTTTAATGTTCACACACATTGCAAAAATTTCCACATCCATGGGATTACGAGAATGCCCCTCTGCTGATATTCTCCGGAGGAACTATAGGTCCAGCTTATTAGCAAATGTAAAGTTTGATGTTATGCACAAGCCCATGTGGCCATGGTTGGGTGATCCACATTGTTGCTATGATGCGATAGACAGTTGATAGGGGCCACGTCATCACTACCAACATTTAATGCAGCACTTAGTGATGATGTGGCTCAATTACAATACAGGCAAAAAAAAAAAAAAAAAAAAAATTCAGTTTGTCACAAGCAAAGAATCCGGATTCTATATAAAATTGGATGGGTTGAATAATCCTATTCACTTATCTGCGAACACCAGTTTTGTTCGAATAAGACCATTGGATAATTTTTTAACCGGCTAATAAATATCCATAAATGTAATAGTTGAAAAATCAAATGTAATTAATTATTGCTTCATGATGCATCTAAAACGGGGGCGCGGATTCGCTACTGAGCACTTCAGTGGCGATATTGCCACTGAAGTGATGCGGTCGCGTTTCATTGGCGCAAACGTCCGTATCGGTTGAAAGCATTTAATGCCCCTCCGTCAAAAAAAGAAACGCCGTTTACTGGCCACGTTTATACTCGGCCTCGGAAACATCCTGATTTTACTTTGATTCACGGAAAGCAGATTGGGTACACACTAACTCCGTACGCCTTCCTTGGCCCTACGGTAGTATATGTATTTTATCCACTCCGTCCATTCATATCACCAAACATTTTAAGAGAATTAGACTAAAAACGAATCATATACAAATCTCAAATGGACCACATCATAAGAAAAAGTGTAAATTGAATGTCTACTGTTGCAAAAAAATTTCGGGGGCCATGAAAGTTTTAGATCAAGCTGATATTTTTGATTTCTTTTAATCCATGTCTGTGTGATCTTTTGAATAGCTTGGATGACAAATAAACATCACTGTGTACCCTAAAAAGGTTTCAACGGTAGAAATCATTATTCCCACAGTTTCCGGTGGTATGGTCCACTTGAGATCTGGATATACTTTAAATTTGGGCTCAATCGCTCCAATCAATTGTAAAAACGGATGGACGGCGTGGATAAACCACATAGACTCAGGATGGAGCCAACAAAGTTCACTCAGTACAACCCAACTGAAGTTCTTCATTTTTCCCTCCGCAACATGGCTCTCTTCCGCTCTCTCTCTCTCTCTTTCTGCGCGCGACACAGTAAATTCTAGTATATGTTTTCTTCCCAAATCTTTCAAGAGTTGGGAATTTTTTTTTGATAATTAGGGTCATGATTTTCCAGTACTTCGAATTTGCTCGCTTTGATATTTGAATTTCAAGCAGATGTATGATTTTGAAGCTACGGCCACTGGGAATGTCATAGTTAATCAGCCACATCTATCCTCAACTTGTGGAAGGCACTTTACCGTATTCTTTTATCAGGAGAAATATTGAAGCTCGAGATGTGTCCATGATAAGGACAACAGAGAGATAGGAAGAGACAGCACTGATGGAGAAGATAAAGTATAGAAAATAAGGGTTTTCTGTGGTCGAGTATAAAAGTGAACAGTAACGGCGTTTCTTTTTTATGACGGAGTGCATTACATGCTTTCAACCGAGCCCCATGTTTTGCGCCAATGAAACGCGACCACATCACTTCAGTAGCAACATCGCTATTGAAGTGTTCAGTAGCTAATCCGCGCCCCTAAAATGGTACTCAACAATTTAGAAAGTTTAGTTTGAATTACTTTTATGCTGCATACGCTGTTTCACAGTAATTTTCAACTGACCGTGTATCATCCATCATACTCTACCAGAGTATCAAAGTATTTCTCATATTCAATTAGCTAATTTTGTATGGTCAGTGTTTCACAATCAGCAGCGTGTCGTACCTTTCCATTGAGTACGCGTGAAGAAATGGTCCAGCGATTCTGATAGTCCAAGCTCTGAGTCCTATCTCAAACTTGTCTCGAATGATGATTCTGACCATTGAAACGTATAGTTGAATGTAGACCTCTGGAAAGAATATTCGATGGCTACCATTCAACTCCTCGTTCTTTCGTCAAGATTCTTTGACGCCATGAGATAACTCCAGCAGACGGACAATTCTGATTATCTCCCATGTTCTGTGTATGGGTTTCATGCTGTTGGCGATCTTGAGCGCAAAACAAACTCCTCTTACCCGTGGGAAACATCTCATGCGAGAGTCCACACATGTAAACGTAAACAACCCTTGCCTAACAAGAAAGTCCATGTAAAATCCAAGTCATTCAAGAGATGGCCCCCACTACTTATCCTTCAAGTGGGTGGGATTGATCCTACATGTGTGTTATACTATATTTTCGATCGTTTCTGAAAAATTCAATTGAAAATTACAGGTGTTATAGTAATAGTAAGATATTGTAGGCTAAATATTTCTAAGGATGCTTAGAGTGCTTTTTACGTAATCACAACTGATAAAATAACAAGACAAAGAACAATTGAGATGACTTCAAAAGCAAACCAAGCAGCCAACCAAAATAGCTGATATCCATCCTAGAGGCCGATCAAGCAACCGAGTGTCATTCTTGAACAGGTCGATCAAGTGGTCGATGGTCATTGAGGAGCTCGACGGAGTGGTTGAGCAGAATGTGATCGAGTAAGCAAATATAGGCTTAGAGTAGTTACTGGGACAGATGACAAAAAAGTTTCCCGAAGATATTAGTGCTAAACAGTTACAAGACAAATGGCAAATGAAGAAACAAATGAAGTCAAGTATTAGTGCTAAGTAGTAACATTAATTGTTAAAATGTCGGAAGCATCCAAAAGTTAGTATCGTTGAACGATTATGATAACTATCAGAACATGGACAGAATACAAAATGTCTGAATCAAAGTTATAAATAAAGAAGTACAACAAAAAAATATCGTCTCATACCAACCCAATTAACCAAATTAAATTTATCTTTCAATTATCTTGTTGATTTATATTTCATAGTGTAATTTTTTACTTTCCTTGTTAAGCAATTTATATTCCATAATGCAATCTCTACATTCCAAGCCTACAATTTTATATTCCGTAGTGTAATCTGTAGCAGTAACCACGTAACTGATCACCTCTAGCTATAATTTGAGTTTAAGCTCCCATGTTGGACTCAGTTCATCTATCGGAAATGTGTTCTTCAGTTGTTCTTTAAGACTGACTGTAAAGATCTCTTTCCCATTTCATCTTGTTTGTATTGAAAAGTCCTTTCATACAAAATGCAAAGATGTAACCCATCATTAGATGATGAACCTTACTATCTGAATATCGTCTGATATGATTTTACACATTAAGTGAGTGACTGAATATGTGACCGATCTCTATAAATTTAAATCATACACTACGTCTCTAATACCTATCTTGGTGCTTAAGGTCATTGTTGTTCGATTTGAATTAAAGTTGCAATTGCGATTCTGGCACACTTATGCACCTAATATAGAAAACAACAGCAACAATGTGTATCTCACCACAACGTGGTCAGACCCGATCCGTTATGGCATCATTGACCACCTAAACAATTCAACTCAACTCGGATGAGTCCCAAATCGACTTGAGAGAAACAAGTCTGTCTAGTCGCCTAGACATTTTACGGTGGCCAGTAATCCAAATCTATGACCTGATGATGGGTACCACTGTTGATGGGGGTGCACCAAAAAACTCCAAACTTAGATGATCTGAACCCTTCCATCCGTGTCCTTCGAATAAATGGCCGAGAGCGAATACAATAATCCTCCGGGAAAAGGCTAGCTATTAGATGGCTAGAAACTTTCTATTGGCAAGGTTTATGCATTCGCTGTAATCGTGGGGCCCAACATGTGAATAGTCTAGATTGGTTATGTGTCCTACTCGTTCGTACCAAGTGGGCCATCAAGATTACTCATCATCATGACCCTACAATATGCCTTTATGCTCTACTTAATGGATATAGATTTGTAACCGAGGTTTGCTGATTCCACACACGTGTGAGACCCGTACACATCCACACATGGGCGATGTGTCATCATGTGACACGTTTATGAGATTTTAGCTTTCCATCAGGTGAACTACACGCTGTCTAAATGTTATGGGATTCAATAAGGTCATTTCACACCTCAGGCGGTCTAAAACGAGACAAAGCTAAGGAACGGCTAGAAACGAATTTTAACCGTATGATGTGGCCCACCAGACGAGTGAAATTGTCTGAGCTTTAAGCAGAAGAACTAATCACTATTTTCAACCGTATAGATTAAAGCTCAGATCTCAAACACGTATGTGTAGGTATGTACGTGTGGAATTAGCAAACATGTTTGTAACCTTGAGAAATGATCTAGTGGACCCTCGGCATTGGCATCTCCTATCTAGACTGTCCATTAGGTGCAGTCCAGTCTTCATAAGTCTAGCTTAGAAAAATCATACATATAGATGATCCAGACCATCCATTCAGTGGCATGCAAACAATGGATGGACTTGGAGACAATAGGTCGAGTCACGCATGTTAGTTAACTTTTCTAGAGGTGTTCTAAGTTCATATGCGAGTATTAGGCAATTCATGTACATGCTACTGCACTTCAGAATGGCAGACAGGGATGAGATTCATCCAAGCCGTCCACCACATGGGCCAAGCATATAGATCTTCTGCCTAGATGATCAGAACTCAGACAGGCCTACTTTTCAGGTGAGACACCATATTAGAAATAGGCCGACAACTTGGAAACACTTGTTCAATGATTTTTCATCTGTCAATTTCTTTTGTAAATAGGGCTTCTGGGAAAGAGCGCATATTATCCGGGTAACACGTTATCGAGGAATGGACGCGGTTTGACTAGCACCGGCTAGCTAACGGGTGTCAAAGCTCTGTGGGCCCCACTATGATGTATGTGTTTTATCCATCCATCCATCCACTTTTTGAGATCATTTTAGATCATGAGCTAAAAAATGAGGCAGATCCAAATCTCAGATGGACCACACCATGGGGAGTCAGTGTTTATTAAATGTCCTCCATTAAAAACTTCTTAAGACGCGCTGTAATGTCTATTCGCATTATAATCGGTTGATAAGTTCACACGGACATGGATCAAGGGAAATCACAAATATGGGCCTGATCCAAAATTTCTGTTGCCCCCAAAAAAATATTCAACGGTGAGCATCCAATCCCCACTGTTTCATGATGCATCTAAAATGGTACTCAACAATTTAGAAAGTTTAGTTTGAATTACTTTTATGGTGCATACTCTGTTTCACAGTAATTTTCAACTGACTGTATATCATCCATCATACTCTACCAGAGTATCAAAGTATTTGTCATTTTCAATTAGCTAATTTTGCATGGTCAGTGTTTCACAATCAGCAGTGTGTCGTACGTTCCATTGAGTCCGCGTGAAGAAATGGTCCAGTGATTCTGATAGTACAAGCTCTGAGTCCTATCCCAATCTTGCCTTGAATGATGATTCTGACCATTGAAACGTATAGTTGAATGTAGACCTCTGGAAAGAATATTCGATGGCTAACATTCAACTCCTCGTTCTTTCGTCAAGATTCTTTGACGCCATGAGATAATTCCAGCAGATGGACAGTTCTGATTATCTCCCATGTTCTGTATATGGGTTTCATGCTGTTGGTGATCTTGAGCGCAAAACAAACTCCCCTTACCCGTGGGAAACATCTCATGCGAGAGTCCACACATGTAAACGTAAACAACCCTTGCCCAACAAGAAAGTCCACGTAAAATCCAAGTCATTCAAGAGATGGCCCCCACTGCTTATCCTTCAAGTGGGTGGGATTGATCCTACATGTGTTTTGTACTATATTTCTGATCGTTTCTGGAAATTTCAATTAAAAATGACAGGTGTTATAGTAATAGAAAGATGTTATAGGCTAAATATCTCTAAGGATGCTTAGAGTATTTTTACATATTCACAACTGATAAAATAACAAGACAAAGAACAATTGAGATGAATTCAAAAGCAAATCAAGCAGTCGACCAAAGTAGCCAATATTCATCCTAGAGGCCGATCAAACAGCCAAGTGTCATTCTTGATCGGGTCGATCAAGTGGTCGATGGTCATTGAGGAGCTCGACCACTCGGTAATTGAGTCAACAAATATAGGCTTAGAGTGATTACTGGGACAGATAACAAGAAAGTTTCCCAAAGATATTAGTGCTTTACAAGACAAATGGCAAATGAAGAAACAAATGAAGTCAAGTATTGGTGCTAAGCAGTTACATTAATTGTTAAAACATCGGAATCATCCAAAAGTTAGTATCGTTGAACGGTTATCATAACCGTCAGAACATGGAAAGAATACAAAATGTCTGAATCAAAGTTATAAATAAAGAAGTACAACCAAAAAAATCGCCTCATACTAACCCAACCAAATTAAATTTATCTTTCAATTATCTTGTTGATTTATTTTTCATAGTGTAATTTTTTACTTTCCTTGTTAAGCAATTTATATTCCATAATGCAATCTTTACATTCCAAGCCTGCCGTTTTATATTCCGTAGTGTAATCCGTAGCTGTAACCGCGTAACTGATAATCTCTAGCTATAATTTGAGTTTAAGCTCCCACGTTGGACTCAATTCAGTTATCGGAAATGTGTTCTTCAATTGTTCTTGAAAACTGACTGTAAAGATACCTTTTCCATTTCATCTTGTTTATATTGAAAAGTCCTTTCATACAGAATGCAAAGGTGTAATCCATCAACTGATGACGAACCCCACCATCTGAATATCGTCTGATATGATTTTACACATTGAGTGAGTGACTGAATATGTGACCGATCTCTATGAATTTAAGTCATACACTACGTCTCTAATACCTATCTTGGCACTTAAGGTCATTGTTGTTCGATTTGAATTAAAGTTGCAATTGCGATTCTGGCACACTTACGCACCTGATGCAAAAAACAACAACAACCGTGTGTATCTCACCACAATGTGGTCAGACCCGATCCGGTATGGCATCATTGACCACCTAAACAATTCAACTCAACTCGGATGAGTCCCGACTCGACTTGAGAGAAACAAGTTTGTCGAGTCGCCTAGACTTTTTAGGGTGGCTAGTAATCCAAATCTATGATCTGATGATGGGTAACACTGATGATGGGGATGCACCAAAAATCTCCAAACTTAGATGATCGTAACCCTTCCATCCATGTCCTTCGAATAAATGGCCGAGAGCGAATACAACAATCCTCCGGGAAAAGGCTAGCTATTAGATGGCTAGAAACTTTCTACTGGCAAGGTTTATGCATTCGCTGTATTCGTGGGGCCCAACATGCAAATAGTCTAGATTGGCTATTTGTTCTACTCGTTCGTACCAAGTGGGCCATCAAGATTACTCATCATCATGACCCTACAATATTCCTTTATGCTCTACTTAACGGATACAGATTTGTAACTGAGGTTTGCTGATTCCACACACGTGTGAGACCGGTACACATCCACACATGGGCGATGTGTCATCATGTGACATGTTTATGAGATTTTAGCTTTCCATCAGGTGAACTACACGCTGTCTAAATGTTATGGGATTCAATAAGGTCATTTCACACCTCAGGCGGTCTAAAACGAGACAAAGCTAAGGAACGGCTAGAAACGAATTTTAACCGTATGATGTGGCCCACCAGACGAGTGAAATTGTCTGAGCTTTAAGCAGAAGAACTAATCACTATTTTCAACCGTATGGATTAAAGCTCAGATCTCAAACACGTATGTGTAGGTATGTACGTGTGGAATTAGCAAACATGTTTGTAACCTTGAGAAATGATCTAGTGGACCCTCGGCATTGGCATCTCCTATCTAGACTGTCCATTAGGTGCAGTCCAGTCTTCATAAGTCTAGCTTAGAAAAATCATACATATAGATGATCCAGACCATCCATTCAGTGGCATGCAAACAATGGATGGACTCGGAGACAATAGGTCGAGTCACGCATGTTAGTTAACTTTTCTAGAGGTGTTCTAAGTTCATATGCGAGTATTAGGCAATTCATGTACATGCTACTGCACTTCAGAATGGCAGACGGGGATGAGATTCATCCAAGCCGTCCACCACATGGGCCAAGCATATAGATCTTCTGCCTAGATGATTAGAACTCAGACAGGCCTACTTTTCAGGTGAGACACCATATTAGAAATAGGCCGACAACTTGGAAACACTTGTTCAATGATTTTTCATCTGTCAATTTCTTTTGTAAATTGTGGCCTACCAAACAATCCAACCTGCCTGATTCTTGGGTGTGGATTGGCTACTACAAATTGTACTAATTTCTCTGTTGGGGCCCATTAGCAGCACCTATGGGTGCTGTCCATGGTGCTTCAAGTGGACCCTCTAATTTCCGTGGTATCACCAAACGGCTGATATGGGCCTAAGAGCACTGTCAAAAACACCAAGGCCCAAAAGGCTCAACCACGTGGCCAAAACCAAAACAACTGAAAATGTTCCCTGCCATTGCAGCTTAAAACAAATGATAAAATAGGTGACCATCGAGACCATGGCCAAACTTGTGCCAATCATGAATTGGAATACTTGCCTTTTTAGTCTTCATCATTATTTATTTATTTTTATTTTTTTATGTATCGATTATAGTTAATTAATGTTTATATAGGGTCTGGATATGATTGAAATGGATTTGGTTAGAAGAGTGCTTCACTGAGATTTAGCACAAGTTTAATATAAAATACATATTAAGGCCTAATTTTTCAAAATCTTCATAGGCTTATAATAATGTCATGGCTGGTGGATATATAAGTTAAGATGTCTTAATCCATAGATTACCATGCATAGTGTAACTTTGGATGTATGGTCTCTTTTTTGATACAATGTCCCAACACATGTATAGGTGTGTACATGTGCATATAATAACTCCTCACATATGCATATGTGTAAGTGCAGACATGCTTACATATTGATTGGATCTATAAAGTCAAGTAAAATTTCACTATCTTAAATGAGTTACATTTCTCATGCTTGCATATTGATAAACTTGAGAGAAATTTAGTTGAGATTTGATGGATTACTTTGATTTACAAATATCACTAATTTAAAATAATAATAATAATAATAAAATCTCAATAATCCAACCAATAAATTTTGGTCGTATAAGAGAGAGAGAGAGAGAGAGAGAGAGAGAGAGAGAGAGTTACACAAATGAATATACATTAAAGGGAGAAAATCCAACGGTCAGGCGCGTGTGGGTACGTGTAAAAAAGGATGAACCTAAGCAGGTATATACAGGGAGGAACACCGTGAAATGCAGACGCAGGTCAGCATACGCCAGATAGAAGCAGCCCAAATGTGCGAAGTTTGCTTACATGTAGAAATGATGTCATCCCTTGCCGTCCGGGGATCCAGACTAGTATTTTGAATGTGGGTTGTTCGTTATCCATTTTTATCTCTTCTTTTTTTTTTTTTTTTCCACTTGTGTGGCCATCTTGTAAGTGATTGGCCTTATATTAGATGAATGGCTCAAATCTTTCACATGTGTACCACATTTTCACTGACGGGATGCTTCTATTTGGAATTTGCAGATGCATGCCTGCAAGTAGCATTCCTCGAGTACAGCTGAAACAAAACAGTAATTGAAATGGTAATCAGTGCAAACGGTGTAGTGCCTAGAGAGTGTTCCACCTTCTGAGATCGCGCAAGACCAGCACGTTGTGGTTTGGGGCAGGATCATCATTGCCGTGGATCTTGTTAGGTCTGAAGATCAGCCAAACTCTCTGGCCCACCAATTGGATCCAAGGGAAATACCTGCACCGCCAATTGTCACGTAGTCGGCCCACAAGGAATAGAAGGAGAGCTAAAGTAGACATGCCGCCTGTGATTAAGAAGAGCCCCCAAAAGCCATCCGGGCTCAACCTGCCATCATTCTCATCGTTGCTGGGCTCTATAGTTGAACGCTTGTGAGGAAGTAATCTCTTCTCCATCTTCCGCAACGTCCCATTTTCCCGCAGTCTTAGAATCTCGTCGGAGACTTTCTCGACAATATCTGAACCTTTTGGGAATACCTGAAGCGAGTAGTCAATATGAGCACAGGTATGCATGGCATGCATCAACCTTGTTGATCAAATGCCTATCTTAGTTCAACCGAATTAATCATCAGTTTGACCGAATTAGAGGTGAAATCTAAGATTGCGTATTGTTCACTTTTGCATTATTTATTTATTTTTGTTTTGATAGAAGTTGTGTGAGTCGGTTCGGCTCAGTTTGGTCCAACCGAAGGTTCCACGGTTCAACCGACAAAACACGTAAGTTTTGAGTAAGTATGAATGTTGTTTCTAACTAATTACTCACAGAGAGCCTGACACGAATTCAAGGATTTTGAATGGGAAAATTAGGTTTTTTTTCGCAAATGTTTTTCATGTATAATTCATGGGTTTTCTGTATCTGCTTAGATTTTTCTTTCTTTCTTTATTTCTAGTTTAATTTAATTTGAGATTGCTTCCACGCCTAATAAGCCCCAATTTAAATTATCCAAATCCTCGACCCCATCTTGCATTGAACTAAATCCAAAACTTAGACTGAATGGATAATCCTAGCCATATGACTTGTGTCCAAAATGGACGGTGAGAATGAGAAATGGCCTGAGTTCCGCATTCCCGTTAAAACCGTAGACCAACTTCAGGTGCGAAGCACCCAATCAATCCGATTTCACTGCCCGCGAATTCGATGGTTTTGGATCGAGGTGCAGATGCGCAGGTGTTTCAATGCTGAATAGGCATCTCTGCTGGAGTATGAATGTTTTCCTCGTAAGATAAGACGGGGGCCCATTGTGGCAGATGTACGCGAGTCCAGGCCGTTCATCAGGTGCGGTTAAGCATGCCCTGGTCCACATATCGAGCAGGCCACACCTGCATGATAACCGTGGACCGGTCCAAAAAAAAAAGAAAAGAAGCAAGAGCCCATATCCAAAACACGCGTTGCCCGTCTAATTTCTGGACAAGGGCACGATCCCGGTGCTCCCCAACTGATGAATAGCCCAGATCTCGCACATGTGTGCCGCGAAGGACCCATGAGGGGAGCAGTACACTTACAAAGCCGAATCCTCCAATTTCGTAGGTGGGCCCAGTGGCAGTATAACCCTTGGGATTCTCATTAAGGAAGAGTTGAAGGTATGGGATTTCAAGGAAGGCAGCCTTGATTGTTCCATTTGAAAGTGCCTGTGCGTACTGATCAAACGCGTACGTTTCAACGCACGTGGCCCCAAATTCCACCACGTCTTCCAAGTACTTTGACATGAACGACCCAGCGTCGCACCCCACTTTGCTTTTGTTCTTTAACAACGACTCGACATCTACCACACTCGGTCTGAGTCGCCGTACAGTGAGCATCGAGGGTAAGGCTAGCCGTGTAGCTCTGAGTCAAGACCAGTGCCACGAACAGCCACACCACCATAGCCATTCGAGATAGATTGCTACGCAGCCTTTCACCGGAGCAAGAGAACAAAATCAGTTTTTTATTCGGATAACAGTGGGCCCACAAAAAAACACGGTGGAAATTAAACCAGCCGAGTAGAATCACTGAGTTTGAGTTAACTTGAGCGAACTCGCCTAAGTGCACTTTGTCTGCGATACAGGTGAAAACGAGGAATGTCTGTGTGAGAACACACTTGTATTTTCAAATTCCTTTTTAAGAATAGGCTAAAATGATGGTCGTGCAGGCTTCACGTGTGCAAAACAAATGAAGAGAAACTAACCAACACATGGTTCGAAGACTCAAAACTTTGACTCGACCAGATCCTCGATCTGCTTACCACAAATAGAAAATTTCTATTTATTGCAATTAATTCGGCCGCATCATCAAACACTGAATTTAATACAATAGTGTTGACAACGTCGATGATAACGTGGACCAATCACCTTGTAGGAATTTTTTGTTTGTGGCAAGCAGAGGATCTGGATTCTTAACCAGTAACCTTAAACTTGAGGATTCAAATGAGTCTTGGCCTACTGTATTTTACTAATTAAGTTTCAAATATTAAACTGAAAATTTATATAACCGGACATGGTATGGGGCAAATAAATTACCCCAAACCCGAAACGAAATATGATCGAGTTGATTTGACTCGGTCAAGTTTTGACTCGAGTCACCGAGTGTTAGAACTATTGAGCGATTCCAAGTGTCTCTCACTTCCATGCATGAGCCAGTACACTTCCCAAGTGCACTCATGCGAGATCTATTAGCATTTCTCAGCAAGAGCCCCTTCTGTCTAGAACCCTCATACTCATTGCAGGCGGGCTAGGCCCACCTAGAATTCACCAGTAGCCTTGATCAGGCTGCTTGAAGTGTGGTCCACCCGCGTGAGATGAGCAGATTCGTTTGATTTGGACATTGTAAACGGGCTGGTTCAGCCCAGGCCACTCACACCCAGATGCTTTGTGCTGGAGTTGACAGGCCCAGAGATGGACCGTCATGTGGGGTCCACTCCTATCTCCATCAAAGGCCCAACATGCAAGCTTTCAGCCCAGGACTATTTTGATCAACGTCTAGCTCTGGTGGCCTGCAACCCTGCTGAATATTTAATTCACTTTGTGCGTACTTACCGTGAATGGGGAAGAGGGTGGTGAAGGAAAGCCAGATCAAGTTGCCAATTTTCTCTGAGAAGGAGCTCTCTTCTTCATTGTTAGCAGTCTCTATAAGCCACACGATTATGCCGTTGTACAAGAAAATTAACCCTGTTAAGGCCCACAATGTCATCGTGAAGGGCTTTACGAAGATCCAAGCTTTTCCTTCTTCTTGCTTCTCAAGCACCACCATTCTCGCTCCTGTCTGTGTAGGTCGGGAGAATTCTACGTACTCACATCGTTTGGCCACTATCGATGTATCGCCCACAACTGCATCGAATTTCTTAACACGAAAAGGAAAAAAAAAAAAAAAAAAAAAGCACAATATAAGTCTTAGTGCCTTCTTAAGGGAGGGAATTAGTATGATACTTTCTTGATTAGTGCAAAATAATTGAAGTATAGTACAACACATGAGCAGCTGGGTTGAGAATTCTGTCTATTTGTTGATCTATTAGGGTGCCTTGGATGCATTATTTATTTGAATTGCAATTTGTCTCATAAAATGGAAACTACTAAAATGAGGATCCGGGCTCTGAATCTCTGATGGAATTCTAAGCAAGATTAGTCATGGATTGGACTGGTAAGAGGCCAGAGGCCTAAACTCAGCATAAAATCAAAGTTTGAATAGAAGCAACTGAGCAGTTCAACCCTCTACAATCCCCAACACTAAAGATTTTGAGGAGTCTTTTGAAAAAAAAAAAAAAAAAAAAAAAAAAAAAAAAAAAAAAAGAAAGAAAGAAAGAATCCCCAACACTAAAGAGGAAAACATGATATAAGGCAAAAGAGTGAAATATATTATAATAGAAGCAAACTGGAAGAAAAAAAAATTGAAGGCTGTATTCTATAGTTCCATCCAAAGAGCCTGTAATTTTGATTCATTTTAATATATTTTATTTATTTAACCATAAAAGAAAGCACTTGGGTTCCAACCCGAGTGCATATCAAGACTGGAGTAATGGGTTCGAGTGCAAAGTGTTTAAAATAAAAAATATATATAAATAAATAAACATACAAGAAAGCACTCTGCCTCGTTGTCTCGGTTAGAAAATTTGTGTAAGACATTCTACACATATAACACATTAGTGGGAAATGAGTTATGATACATGGGCTGCGCTCAATCATTTCTCATAAAATAAAGGTTACTTGGGAGAGATTAGTCATATGAACTGACCCCATAATAAACTTGCTCGATCAAAGAGTCGTAGGAGCCATGAAAAGGAATGAACACGTAGTCTACGTTGTTGTGTATATTCTTCCAGACCAGTCGGAAGACATCGATAGCGTGGCCGCTGAAACATGTCTCGTTCGAAGTCCAGTTGCATTTTACAGCCACGTACTTGGGATATGAATAATTCGCTGGAACGCCGATTTTGAGAGTTTTTCCGAAAGTAGGTGTGGCCCACCATCCCAATCCACCAAGCAATAGGAAGAGATGGAGAGGAGGAAGAGCCCGAGCCATTACTGAGAGGGGAGGGAGAGACTGCCACCCTGCTGTTTACGTTTTTTCCTAACTAGGTGGGAAAAGCTTATATTGGACCAAATGCATTA